>CAJNDS010000315.1:0-168539 GCA_905221605.1 Symbiodinium natans | reverse complement strand
TATATTGCGTCCCCCCTCCTGCCACCATTACACCTCCATCACGACCCCCCTTATACAGAGATTTCGCGGGCGCAATTGCCACCCCCCCCCCATTTTTCTTTTGCGGAGCTCGCAGATTTCAATAATCGATTCCAAATATTTCTAATCCCGATTGTATCCTAAATCATAAGTGATTAATGACCTTTCAATGGCCTCCCCATGGAAAAGTCCGGACGGGTACGTTAGAATTAGCGTAATAAAGTCCTACAGACTTAGCGACAGACTTAGCGTTTTGCCGATCAAACCCCTTTCGAAAGGCCTCACCGGCAACTCCACTTACGACATTTAGGTTCGAGAATTCTACCATCTACTCGGGATTTTCTAGCAAGAATCAAAAAGAAAAGTTTCTTTAGGCAGCAGACCGCATTGTGACTACAGATAGCCAAATCATCTCTCCTAATAGATAATCTCATATGAGCCCATCATGAATCATTTATTTTTCGTATCATGTCGAAATATTTCTATTGGATTCTTTGATTCAAATCTATCATAGCAAATATTGATTCAATGAATAATCTTGTCATCCATATTCTCAATGATATTGCGAATTGTTTCTTTTGCATGTGTGCATCGTTATATGTTCCAGCCGATGCGTAGCAGACACTTCTGATACAATCAACCAATTCCGTCGAATAATTATAAATGACAATACGTCATCAACCAATGTGTCCTCTCGGATTGGTCCGCCATTGTAGATTTTATATGGCCCCTTCATTTTTAAAGATTGAATCTCAACAACATGTGCTGTTGCGAACTGCCTGTCCAGCCACTCCTACGTGGAAGAGCAGGTAACGCACACCGAGGCAGCATTAGAGTTAATGTTGCACTTCATGTCGTTCTGGCAAACTTTCCTTGCGTCGTGGCACTTTTCTGCTACTTGCGTTGACCGCCCTGCTTATTCACGAACTTCTGCTTCATGTTCGATTCACTTCGGGTTGAATTTCCGGACTTTTCGAAAATGCATCATTCTTTGTGCCGACTTACACTGTCGCCTGGGTGCCACACGCATCTCGTGCCCAAACCATGCTCCTGCCACCATCCTGCAACGATTCGATTTCCTGGGCTTGGACGGTTCCGCTGCGTGCTTTCTTCGTCCGTTCCCATTCTGTCGGGAACTGCGCTTCTTCGCATAGTGCAAGAACTATGATCGCTTTGGGGCCACGCTCGTGCCATAGTCTCGCGCGCACGCTCCTCACAAAGGTATCGATAGAATGTGCTAATTCATCCTCCGGGGCACAAAGCTAGTCTTTATGACTATTTGCTTAAGAACCCCCAAAAATTTCAAACAATAACATTACCCTTGTTACCCTTATAAGGAAGATTATGTTTTCAATGTTTTGGGGTTCTTAAGAGATTAGTTTACCACTTGTTCCATCTCCATCTTTGAAGAAATGTCCAGCCACGCCCGCTCTGAGATGCGGTCATCGCTAAGACGTCTCGCATAAGTTTTGTACCTTAGTGCATTGGCACAATGAACATCTCTTGGGTGCAAGGCTTAAATTTTCATGAAGGCCTTGCGCCCTTGAACTGGCCGGCAAAATAACTGCAGTTGAAAGATGCGGAACGTCCAGGTCTGGGTCATGTTGCAGCTGACGTTCTACAAGCGCACCCTGCCCATCTGTGAAGAATATTGGCGTGAGGCCATACCTTCCGCACGTGAGCTTGCACACATACGCGCACTCACATGTGTGCTTTCAACAAGAACATGGCCCCAGCTTGAAAGCCATCTTAGCAGCCTGACATGCACTGTAAAAAGGTGCGAGCTGCTTAGTGAGCAGCTGGACGCAGCCACGGGAGCACGGCTCGGCCCAGCCTAACCCAGGTCCTGCAGGTGACATGGATGCCGTGAGTTGTGTTGCTGCTGACATATTGCAACTCCTGCCTAAATTCGCACTTCCAATTTCCGGCGCTGGAAGACATGCTCCAACTCTGTACTCTTATGACAGCTTCTTGCCCGCGTCAGCTCTGATGGCTGGCTCAGCACTTGCACTGCGCTCACGAGCCTCCTTGCGAGCACGTCTCCTCATGATCCAAAACAAGAGGTTCGGACAGCAGGTGCGCAGGAGGCGTGCCACGCGAGCATCGAAGGCTGCAGGAACAAGCTCGCGCTTCTTGCGGGCCACGGCTGCAAGGACTTTTGGAGCCAGAATTTCAGGACGAACACCCTTACTGGTGTGGCCCTCTGGATATTTCACACCTTCGCCTCGCAAGGCATTCTGACTGTGGCAGGTCGCAATATACCCTGGGCACACGGTCGTCACAGAAATTCCGCTATCTTCAACTTCAGCACGTAGCGAATCATAGAAGCCAACTGCTGCATGCTTCGCCGCTGCATATGCAGTTCGGCCAGGGAGCCCGAAGAAGCCTTGTACGGAAGACACCTGCACCACATGTCCGGCATGTCTCTGCAGCCAATCTGGTAGAAGGGCTTTGACAAGAGCAACCCCTCCAAAGAAATCTATGTTCATGACCCTCCGATCGACTTCGATGGACGTTTCTTGCCCCAGACCGCGGAAACCCACCCCGCCGTTGTTAATAAGAACATCAACTCTTCCAAACAAAGTCTTTGCCATGTCAGCGACGTCAGGCAAAGCAGAAGTATCTTCTAAGTCCAAGGGCACAAGTTCCACCTTGACGCTTGGTAGAAGCTCCAAACATTTGGATTTAACTCGCTGCAGCTCCTCTTTGCGCCGAGCACTGATGAGCAAGGCTTCTGGCCGTGCTATCTGGCACAGTGCAACGCACAAGGCTTCTCCGAAGCCGCCGGAGGCACCTGTCACCCAGATCACTTTGTCACGGAAGTACGCCTGTATCTTTGCATCATCATTCTTGGCAAACACTGCACCCATACCTCTGCGTTGTGTCTTCTTTGCTCTCGTCTGACTGGAGAGCTTTCGTGATGAGCACTGGCCCGCAATGAACGCAGCACAGAGGGAGCCGCAAGACTGCAAGTGCGAAGGGGCGGGCCTGCGATGCGCGAATGCAAGTACACTTCCAGGGTGCTTCAAGCCGCACCAGCCAGCTGGGGATGGTACACGGGCCATGAAACTGCTCATGTGCATTTTTCTCTGGGCCCGAATGCAGAGGCATCACGGTAGGCACAGTCTCCCTCGTGTTGATTACGACCCCGACGGAAGCATTGTCATGTGTGCCTAAAGCTGGTGCCATGCCGATGGTGTCCTACGTCTGCCACCTCCACGATCAACATCTGCTTCTGCTTAGCATCTGCCAGTCGACGTAGCTGCAGAAGGCAGTGCACCTGTGCACACTGTCCATCGATGCTATCCCTCATGGCAACATGAAAAAGCAGCAAAACGTCGCACAGGCTCACAGTGCCTCCGCATGACGTTGGGTCACTCTTGCTTTTGCTCCAGCCAGTGCTGCGGCTCTCCTCGGTGGAAGAGTTTCCAGCTCAAAGCGCTGCTGGAGCAAGCTTCAGCCTTCAGCTAGCTTGTGACAAGGCTCTCCGCTGGCAAGGGTGCGGCTATGTGGTTGAACCCTTCCGCCACTACTTTGTAGCCGTTGTCGCCCCCCTCGAATAATACCGCTCCGTGCCGCCTACCTCAGCAGCGACGAACTCCCGAAAGCTTGCCTTCACCTGCGCTCACTGGACCATTTGCGATATAAGTTGCGGAGGATGCCAGTAGAGGCACCTCTGAAGGCCAGCTGGGCTGCCTTTTGGACCAGGTCAGCCAAGTCGGAAGAGTCGCCTGCATCTGACACTGGTGGGCTTGGCTGATGGCTTCCCAAGTACGAGAGTTAGCCTGGAGGCTTCGCACTCTTCGCACGACTCCACAGGTTCATGGTCAGGAGATCTTCGAGGAACCCAGGCTGGTATGCAAGCCGAAAGTCAATCCTTTCTCGCAGATGCTCAAAGCGAGATCTCGCTCGTTCTGGTTCGCCCAGCTCCATACAGATTGCACCATAAAGCCCGGTGCCTCACATCACGTGCTGGCAACTGAACACATCAGTCTTGTGTACCCCATACTTGCAACAAGTTCCCGGAATGTTTGGGAGTGCGAGCCTTCGACATCTTCGTAGCATCCGCGCCGGTCCCAGCAGTCCAGCGCCAAGCGAAGTCGGAAGGCATCAGCATCATGAGCCCAGCGGCACTCCAGCCATTGCGGAAGATTACGGTTGACAAGTTCAGCCATGAGCTGCTCGTTTCTCTTCAAGAGCTCTGGCCGCTTCTCAGCTGGGAGGCTGTGTGCCCAACACGAGCCAGCACTGAGAGCTTCGGCCTAGATACAGAAACAACAAAAAGCAGGGGCGACATAGTTGCTCATGACACATGTCCCTTGCCTCCACTTGATCAATGTCAGGGCACTGCATCATCAATGCGCTCTCGAGCAATCTTTGGGAGATTCCCTTGAAGGCCGTGGGCTCCATGATCAAACCTCGCTTCCGCATGAGCCGGCTCAGAAGCCTCAAGGCGTCATTCGCCAGCAGCTCATTGGATCTGGCAAGAGCCGCTTTCATCAGGCCCTTCAGTTTCATCAGGAGCTCAGGCTCAGAGCAGTCCTAAATCTCGCCATGCTGATCTTCGGCGCTATTTTACAGAGAATTAGTGTGGCACTGTGGCATAGCAAGCGCGACGCCTGCAAAAAGTTAACAGAACATGAAAACAAATGAAGACAGCTACGTCTCTTTCTGCTGGGGTAAGAGCCCCAGTCGCGGGCCCATTCCAATGTCTTGAACGAGCTGCCGCAAGGACTCCGTGGTGACGCGTGGGTGGCCACTCCTCTTCCGAGCCGAGCGACTGCAAGGCCAGCCCTCCACCTCCCAGGCTTCCCGACCCAGATCTGTCCGTCTCCAGCTTGCCCGAAGGAGGGTTAGGGCGGTCAGGGCCAGGAAGCTGTCGGAATGCCATGTTCCACGTCTTGGACGTGTTGCACCGCGCCAAGGCGACTCGCCCTGCCGACTTTGCGAGCGGAGACCTGCCAAGCCTGCCAGTCTAGCCTCTCCCGAAAGGTCGTAGCTTAGCCCTGCTCCTGCCCATCGCAGCTGCAGACCGCTGTGCAGCATCACTACCTTCCATTGTCGCCAGTGGATAGAGTGTTAAATTTTCTGTCAACTGATCTCAAGCATGTACCTTGCAACCTCATCCTGACGAGCTGTGCACCTTTAGCCGCTCTGCCATGTCTAACATATGGGACCGGATATGACTGAAACTCCATCAAATCTACTATGATTCCTAGTCGTCTGCTGCTTAAGCCTTTGGCTCCGACACAAAAGCCAAAGGCACGTGCGTGTCCATGATTGTTCATGGCCTGGCTGCAAGCTCTTTCAATCCGAGGATTCCTGATGCTTCATGCGCTCACGAGGTGGTCATTTGCAACGCCCTTTCCGGAGCGGCCATGCGGCGCGTGAGCAATCGGTGCTGCATCTGAACCCTGAGTGCCTGGGGCAAGGCACACCTCTCGCACCAGGCCCTACACGGAAGCATGAAGCCGTGCGAGGCACGGCACATGCCACGGAGCTCTGGCTTTTTTCTAAGGCTTCAAGGCCCTGGAACCGGAGGCTGTTGAAGGCACCTGGCTCTCAAGGGACTTCACGCGTCTTCATGCACATCGGCTGCCGGTCACACTCTGCAATGCTCTGCCCCTGGGCACCTAGAAAGAGCCGCAGCAAGGTGGCTGGGAGAAGGCGCACAGCATGTTGCAGCAGCAAAGCTCCGCAACGGAGCCAGCGAGCTGCAAGGTTTGGTGGCGGTGCCAGACCCGCATCCCTGGCAGCGGCACCTCGCATGAGTCATGCCGGGCTTCCTCTGCGCTTCGCATGCCCCTATGAACACCCACATGCTGTCAATTGAGGTCCCAAACATCTTGAGAAGCGGGAGCAGCCTGAATGGAAGGATAGCCAGGCCGTGAACAACACCTCGCACAAGTGCAGGGATGCACTTGTGCACATGCAAACCAAGCACATGCAACAGGGAAAAACTCATCGGATCCCAGCAAACTGAGCATAAAAATATATATGTCACGCACCCTTCAATTGAAGACATACTTCCTCCTGTGCTGATTTATCTAGCCCGAGCCCTCAATTTGACATTCGAACTGCTCAGCCACAACTTCAAGCGTCAAAGCTACAGCTGGCTCAGTCGGGCAAGGTCAGATTTCAGTTCAGGAGCTGGGGAGTGGCCAGAACAACTCCTTCATGTCAACACACGGCGCATATTCGCAGACAAGCAACTAGTTCAGCGCCGTATCCTGACTCCCAACGCAAAGAGCCGCAGTCTGAGATGTCTACATGCGAACATATGCGAACCAAGGCTAGTAGGAACCCTGGAGTTTCTCAAGACTTCTCTTGGCCAGGACGCCGATTTCAGTCGCCAAGTAGAACTCCCACTCCCGCGCCAGCTCCAAAGCCAAAGCACCAGGAAGCGGCCGCAAAAGCCGCGCAGGCACGGGGCGCTGTTCCAAAACGCCACCCTTAAACCAAATACTCAGCGACACGTTCTCCTCAGCAAGCGACTCTACATGATGCCACCACATCTGGGGCAGGAAAAGGCAGTCCCCTGGCTCCAAGATTGCTTCCACGCCTTGCCCCTGGGCCAGGGCTGTGCACGGATAATGGGCAGAGAAAGGGCCTTCCTGGCGTGTGCCTTGGTTTAGCCGCGCTCGTGCACAGCGATCCCTGGGATGTGAAATGGGAAAGGGCGCAAATGCTGCTGCCCCAACCATCGGTGGAAACAGTATGAAGCGCTTCATACCTTCCAGCTGCAAGAAGATGTTCTGGCTCTGGTCATAGTGGCAGGCTGTGACTGCCCCAGCACCGCTGCAGAAGAGCTGTACCTTTTTCACTGAGCCAAGTTCCCCAATCTGACGCAATGGCTCGATTCCTTCCCACTTGAATGCCCCCAGATCTTGCCACAGCAGCTCTGCCAGCGAGCTGCGCAGCAGCTCATCCTGGCCAGACTTTGTGGCCAGCAAAACAGCCCAGAGATAGTAGGGACTTCTCTCAGACGACCGCAATCGCGACACAAAGTCAGAAAACTTCATGGTTTCAAGCTGACCTTGCGCGGAAGAGTCCGCAAAGCAACAGTTCTTGCTGTCGTCTGCGTAGTCAAAGATTGAGGATCCGGGCTTAGCCACGCGAACGCCATCAACCATTACATGTCCACACATCCTCTCCAGATTGGCCAGGGTCCAGGACACATCCAGCAAGTGCCGCGCAAACCCTTTCAAGACAACAGGTCGCTGAGAAGCCGGATTGAAAAACTGGCGCAGCTGCTTTATGTTGTGCTGTGGACCATTCCCGCAATCCACAACAGCACATCTCGATCCCAGAAATGCGCTCGAGAAGTCAGATTGCGGTGTGGGGCTGCCGTTGTCTATTGGCTGTTCGTTCGGAAAAGCCAACATCTGCACAGAGCGAGGCGGTGATTTCGGGGGCTCCACGTGTAGAAGTGATGCGGTCGGGACTGCATCCTTGGCAGCACCAGGAGGTTCGCTAGTCTCGTGTCGGTACCCCAAACCGAATACCTATCCAAAGCCCTCTCCCTCTCTCTCGCATACTCACACTCGGGTCCCTCAAGTTCCAAGGACCTCACCAGGACCTTGACCTTTTTTCAACCACTGTCACACACACACAGACACAAGATAAAGATATTATATCCTGCATGCATAAGGACTGAGCTGCTATCACGTTGTTAACATTCGCACATGAAGTTTGTGCCAGAAGCCCATATCAGCTAGCAGTGCTCCCCTCGGCGAGCTGGAACCGGGTCATGGGTCGCACCTCCTCGTCACTCATGCAAGGCAACCGGATTGCAGGACGGCGTTCGCCCTTTTGCTTCTGAAGCCCGCGAGGCATACGCTGGGCAAGTGGCCGCTGGCACCACACCCCTGTTTTACTTATGTATGTATATATAGATATATGTTTACAAACTTGAACCACTACCTAAAGCATGCGGCTATATCTATATATGTGTGTAGAAAGGTACACGCGGCACGCCCAAAGTGTGGATCAAACCAGTTTCAAGCCAAGGCTCAAATGCACCTTGCACACCGATTGGGCTCCCAAATCGCCACTCCTGGTCGATGTCCCTCCACGCATTGGGACTTGGCCTCAGAACTACACGGAACATGGGATCTCTGTATCTGACGATCTCTCTGTATCTGAAAGGTCCCCAGAGTCAAGCGCTGCAAGAGGTCTCTGCCCGTGCCCTGGGGATGGCCGCCGATTTTGATTTCAGAAGAGAATTCTTCAGTAACATCCTTTCTTGTGATGGACGTGTTGCTACCGAACCTCTGATGAATTCATTCGTACTCGTTGCCAGTGTGCCGGTTTACTATGAGAACCTGTGAGACCTTCTATGATGTGATGGTGTGAACTCCAAGTGCATCGTCAGAACAACCCCATCGAATAACCAGTCTTGCTCACTCCAGTGTCACCAAGCTCAGTCGAGTCTCTTATGTACTGCCTGTCGCAATCGATCAAGCGCGCCTCAGTCTCAACCGGGCAGCCATTAGAACTGTGGATGCCATGCAGACGGCGCCGAATTGACAACCGGTTCCGAGCCGGTTGCCCAACCGGCTTGTCTCCTTGTGATCTTTTCCTCTCTAGCCTGGTGTCTGCTTTGCAGTGTGTCTCCGTGTTTCTGACCTTTTCCTTTGTAGTCTAGGGAGGGAGGGAGGAGGGGAGGAATGATCGCAGCACAGCACTGCGCAGCCCTGTGCGTTTTCTGTGTTTTTTCCATGCTTTTTTTGTGGAACATGCCGAAGGTCACAACGCTCATGCAAGCGGACGCAAGCCAAGTTGTTCACTTCGTGACCAAACTACCAGAGATCTGACACTTCGGGCGCTGCCTTCCAGGGACTCCAAGGGTGCTTGCCCTTGCAGTCCATTGGCCATTCTGCGGGCTTGCGGCCCCTAGTATGTCTACTACTTCATAAGGTCTTGACCTAGTCCAGTATGCAAATTTATTGGGTTGAAATATTGGCCCAAATGCTGTATCAAGCCTACTTTCAAACATCGCAGTTGCTGAATGATCCAACGCGGTGGTGCCTGCAATGTGTTCTGAGCTGATAGCCTCATCGAATTGCCTTGCCCACCGAAACTGCTATGCATGGACATGCGCAGCTGTCACTCGGAGTGCAAGCAGAGTCTGCCACGAATATCCCTTTTTTTGCTGCAGTGACCCACCGTTTGATCACCACAGACATGGTGCGCCGAGTCCACGAGCGTTGCTATGAACAGGGATGCTTGCCAAACAGCCAAGCTTTAAACGCCCATGCCTCTCATGCTTCCATGGAAAAACAGGGTTGAAAACTGGATACTCCAAGGAAGCAGTCGGTGCCCAGCATCACGTGCTTCTTGGCATGAGCAGTGCGGGTTCGTGGCCTGGCAAACGCTGCTATGGTGCATGGCAGCTAGAGGGAGAGAGAAGGAGAGAAGGAGAGAGAGGGAGAGGGAGGGAGAGAGAGGGAGAGAGAGGGAGAGGGAGCGAGAGAGAGCGAGAGGGAGAGCGAGAGAGAGCGAGAGAGGGAGCGAGAGAGAGGGAGAGACAACTGCGCAGGTATGCCTTGACATGTCTTTATCAGCCGCTTGAAGCGCACTTCTCACCGGCTCTCTGCCAGGAACGGGAACAGCTGCGATGCAATGCGAAACTTCCAAAACCTGCAGGTGATCTTGTTTGATCTTGGGATGCCACATGTTGATCGTCTGCATTGAGCCACGGACCCGGGTGGAAGAAGGCCGGCAATTTCCAGCCTCCGTCCGACCTTGCTTACCCAGCCTTTCACTGTGCCTCATGAGGCGAGAAGGGGCGAGCTGCAATCCGAGGCAGCCGCAGCAAGTAATCGGATCACGCTTGGATAAAAAATTTGCGCGGAGATTCCTTCCCGTCAAGCGCGCTCACAGTCAGCAGTGTTACAGAGTTGCCCAGTGCTGGTGAGCCTGATGCTGCTGTTCGGATTCCCACGTGTCGGTCTTCGCAGAGCATCGGCAAGCCCTGTTCAGGTGAAATCAATGGTTGCTTTTCGGCTGCAGGCTCAAGACTTGCTGACAGCCCGACAGGTCTCCAGAGCATGCAATGTTGGTGTGCCTTGTCGAGGAACTTTTGACTGTCCTTAGCTCGCTTCTTGGGATGAAACAGCAGCAAGTTGAAACGCAGTAAGGCACGAACCGCGTCATCCGGAGATGGCCACAAACGCAACTTTGCTAGTGACCATAAGGCCTGGCAGAACCACCACATGCATGCCAGAAACAAGATGCTGAACAAAAGTACGTTCAAGTACTCTGCAGATCTGGCAGGAAGGCCTGCAACACCAACCGGCGGCCTTCGTAGTCTGTTTCAACCTCCAAGCAGAGCAGCAACGGCAACATTCTGTGTCGGACGACTAGGGGCCATGGGGATACGTTGCACAAGTCGATTTCTTACTGCTTGCCTGCTTGGTGCAATTCATTTGCTTCAGTCTGGTTCTTTACTACATCATCGTCTCCACAAGCTTCAAAATACCTTTATTCAACATGCTCTTGGCACTTATCAATCCACCCCAAATCGTGTCCTTTGTGCCATGTTTGGTATCCTGCCAATCAGTCTCCATGCAATGACAGCCCTTGAAATCAGGTTCCAAGGCCATTGCTCGGGGAGGCGGTGCTCGAGGATTAACGGCTTTGAGCAGTAGCGGAATCGCCTCGAAAACTAGATGTTTTCGCAGGCATGGAACATACTGATGGTACCGATGTTGTAGCTGCATGAGCACATGACTCAAATCAAACACTGCAGATAGCGATGTGGTCGCCATGTCTGCTTGGAAAACCGACCACGGCAACCACAGACACCACCAGCAATTACCCGCACACCGGTGCGTCGCTACGTGCCGTAGAGTATGCCTGGCTCAGAGCTCCATACGTCAAATCGTTAGGGTTCTGGCTTCGGGGTCAGAGCTTACTCACTTCACACGTGAAGGACTTGTACTCCCAGTGAATGGAGTCTCCCTTCACGAGATCAAAGCCGGCCCAGACCGGCCCAGGAACTAGGGGTCTCTCAAGAGCTCCAAAGGTTGCCTTTCTGTTGATATATCGGCATACACGACTGGCAGGCGCTTGCGACATCGACAACGATGCACGAACCAAGGGAACATTGGATCACAGATGTCCGCAGGAAACCTTGCATGAGGATGTCGAGAACAGATACGAAACAAGGACGGCGCGCTGCTGTACAGCACCGACAGCAACGCAACAACAAACACAAAACCCAGCAGCAGCAGCAGCAGCACCACCACCACCACCACCAGCAGCTCCAGCAGCTCCAGCAGCACCGGCAGCACTAGCAGCACCCGCAGCACGAGCACCAGCGGCAGCACCAGCGGCAGCACCAGCGGCAGTACCAGCAGCAGCAACAAACAACAACAATAAGAACTAAGTGACATAAAGTTTGACAACAATAGGACGGCGTGGACAACAAGAACATCATCCATAACCACGACAGCGGCCATCATAGAAAAGTGGAAGCAACAAAACGTCTATGGCTCGCAACCAGGTGACTCGAGCATCTTGCACTAACCTCTCCGCATAAAGGCGGCACCTCGCAAAGAGGGTGCAAGTGCGGGCGAGTTTCGGGCAAATTTCTTGAAGAGACGGTTGATCAATTCAAGGCCGTAGGAGAACTCTGCTCGAGATCTATAAGGTTCATTGAGATTTCAATTGGCAGCTCCAGCTCGAGTTGCGACTTGGGCACCTGGATAGAACTTGAAAGAGCTTGGCACTGTACAGGAGGTGTGGAAACATGCCACCTCAGACGAGACAAATTCCGATTCGGCATGAGGCTTGCAATCTGTCAAATCAGGGCCCGTGCGGAACTCTGTCCCCTTCAAGGTGTGTTCCTGACCACATCAACAACATTGCAAGGGCAAACTTAAGTGAAACATTCTTGGTACATGGTGATGGAAAGCGCTCAGCCAGGAACCATAATCGGAATGCAGTAGCTGCTCACCACATCCCTTTCCATCAGAATGTCAACCTGCACGACCGCACCCACGAGACGAAACAACACGGGGGGAAACATGAGAACGCCTGCCGACACTGAACCTCGCCGTGCAGGAATATGATCACAGACCTCACCAGTTCAGCTCATGCAACATTGCACTGCTCAACCCTTTTGCTTCTCAGTTGTGGCCGACTCAGGCCAGGGCTCTGCTACACTCTTCCCATGGTTGCTGACATTGTTGTCTGACACCAGCTGTAAGAGAACGTTTGCCTCGGAAATTTCGCATAGACTGAAAGGCTGCTCCAAGATCCTTTCTCAGCTTCTTCTAACTCATCTTTAAATCTCAGCAGCCACGTGGAGTTCTCGCAGCTCGCTCAGCACAGTCATGGAAAGATTGGCCTTGGAACCACTACGAACTCAGAGGCCAAGCAGATGGCATCAAGACATCAACTGCCGGGAAGTGGCGAGCAACAGAATTGTGTTTCCGCGAAGCTTGTCGCCCACCTGGTAGGGGTCTCTCTTAAAATCGGGTGACTTTTGGGGGCATCAACACGATCCCAGCTGAATAACCCTTTCGGCGCCTGGGGACTCTGCAGGATCTTCAAGCACACGGGTTGAACCTCGGAACATGGCCACCCGCGTCACGCGGCGGCAGGCGCCAGTGAGAATCCCCCGCAATCTTTGGTCCTTGGAACACCAAGAGTAGAGGCATTCGGAGCTCAGCTCGCCACTAATCGCACCAGCTTCATGTGTCCAGCTGGACCTTTTGTAGCAGGCTGCTCGACGCCAGAACGATGGTGCGAGGTGCACAGCCACTGGATACTTGGTGTGATGCACGTCGCGGCAATGTTCACACACAGGAGAATGGCGGCCTTTGTGCGACTGAGAATCGCTGAGATCCCTTTCCAGGAACTGCAAAATGCGGAACTTGCCTGCAGGAGCCAATCGTCATGCAGCATGAGAGCCTGCCAGGAACGTGCGCTGATTGCCGCTTCAAGAGGCCAGTGATTCAACAGCCCCCGAGGGCAAGCCACCGCAAAAGCACCGGGAGGGGGTGGGCTGCTGGCTCTCGGTGGCTGCCGCGATGCAGTTGTGATCAAATCAACTCCTCCCTAAATAAATAAACCTGCAACGGTCGCTTCAAGATTGAGTTCCTTGGATGGGTCTCGCCTGGTCTGGTAAGTGAGACAAGCTAAGGGTATCTTAGGGTTCGATTCCATCTTCAATTCAAGATGGGGTTATCTGGAGCCATCTAATCAGGGGATTTTGTCTCGACGCGTGCTTGAACTCGTTTCTTCAGTTGAAATCTTCATTCTCCTGCGCTGGAAGTTTCTGTCCGGGCCGCTCGACCCGCAAACTACTATTTTGTGCCCAATTTATTTCTTATTTGGATTGAACTTTTTGATTTGGAGTTAGAAAGGGGAGGTGTCCTCCTTATGCCAGCGCTGCCGGATCGAATTCCACATCAGGCGCGCAACTATGCAATTGTATGTGTTTGCCCTTCTTGCTGCTGCGGCATGCTCCTCTCTGCCCGGGCTACTTGTGGTTGGTCCTTTTGGACAGGCAGGCAAGGTAGCTTCGAAGCAGGGTATCGAGTCCACAAGCAAGCTAGCTCGTCTCCCGTGGCTGGCGGCTAGCGACGCACCATCGATACGGTACTCAGGCTGAATGCGCATCACTCCCATACAAGTATCAGCGTTCACGAACAAACACAACCTGTGGTCCTTGCCAGCGAGTCCGGGCGCCGGGCTCGGTCCGAGGAAGACGAGAAGAGGTGCTGAAAGCGATCTGCAATCCGATCGAACACCTGATGCTGGGCCACGGACGTCGGCAAGACAAGCTCTTTGATCCAAGGAGGGGCACTGGTGTCGCCATCACCATGAGCCGTTTAGACTCAATTCACCCAATACATCGATGCCACAAAAAGCCCGGCTCTGCACAACAACAACTCTGATAAGAGTAACGACACTAGTCACAAATGACAATCAGAATAAAACTCGTTCTACCATGCGCAGTAACAATCAAACACGTTTCTGTAGTACTCCATCCATTGGCAGCCAACAGCAGGTTCAACGCCCCCTCAAAACAAAATTGGAGTGGTGGTCCACATCCACGTCAGAGCAGCCCGTACAGGGATTTGCAGGGATTTCATCATGACCATGCCGCCAGATGCCGCCACCAGTGCATCTACTTCCTCTTCAGCCCTACTCCACCCCTTACACGCCGCAGCGTAAACGCCATCACAATACAAGCTCAGAACTCCATAGGCTGTGCCATAGAATGCGAGAGCGCCAAGAAAGCAAGATGTACATGACCGAGGGAGATCGGCCTTGAGAACCTCCTTCGACCCCATGTCGGAATTGAAAGCCTAGGCCGGGAACATGCCCAGCCAAAAGATGCATCTTCAATCTTTGCGGGGGCCGGGCGAAGTCTCCAAGGAAGTTCGTGGCAGCTGCCGCAACTGTGGGAGATGCACTCCTGCATGCACTTGATGCCCCTCACCGGTGGACGGAACTCAACCACGACGGGTTCTGTTCAGGTGCCACGCTGAGCAGCTTGCTCGATAAGCCGTACAGCCTCAGGGACCTCAGCACAAGGGCACTCTGAGCAGCTCTGCTTGGCTGCACCTGCTCCTCTGTCAACCGAAGCCACAGTGCGTCTGGGGCATGTCTGAGCAGCACGCCACGCCTCGGTGAAGAGCTTGGCGCACGAACATCTCGCGAGCCTGCCCGCAAAGTGGAAGACCAGAAACTCAAGCAACAGCCGCAAAAAGACGCAAAAAAAACCGCAAATTTAGCCGCAGTCGGACGGAGGAAAGATCCAAAGATTCCAATGATTCCCACGCCTGGGGAGTCAGCTCCTGCGGCCGGAGGGCGAAGCTAAGCTCCTCGAGATACCGCCTCGGGGCCATCATGCGCCATTTTACGCCACCTTGAACCTTGAGTTGACATGCTTTACGCAAGAGGAGCTCACTTCTTCTGCTGAGGATTGACTTGTGGAGCACAAACCTTGGCTATGGCCATGGCATGACACAAGTCTTGATACAGACAACACAGAGCACAAAACACCACGCTGTGATGCTTCGCACAGCTCCAGGACACAAGCCATGTCCACCCATGGCAGGAGGTGCCTCCCAACAACGACTTGGATGCAAATCCATTCGCCGTGCCATGCCGGAAGTATCGATGAAGAGCACCTGATGTCTCGGGTGTCCTCCTGGTAGGTTCCCAGATTCCTGAGTGTCGGTGCGCAAGGGCCTATGCCATCATTGCATCATGGTGTCCTTCAGTCGGCGCTCCCTGGGGTGGCGGCGCGTGGCTGTGGTTGATGTTCATGAAGCCTTGCACAACCTCTTGTAGTGAAAGGCCTTGCGAAAAACAGAGTGCGCGGCACAACGTGCCAGTACCCGTTTTGGTCTGAAGAAAACGCTTCTGGGCCTTCATCCGAGTCATCATCAGCCATAGGGTCCTGTCCGGTAGGTTCTTTTGCCCGAAGCAGATACAGCAGGTGCCAAAGGAATCCACGCCTCCAGGCCGATGGCATCCCGAAAAAAGTCTTCCTGATTTCTTAATTGGTTTCCGCGGCACATAAAAATCTGTCGTTTCATGTGCAGATGTGCGTAAATACGCAGGCCTCCCCGCCCTCGCTCTCCGATTCGGAGGTCTGTGCGGGTGCCGGGGGCGCTGCCGTGATGGTAACGGCCTTAATTCTTCATGAGACACAGTCGCACATCAAGGTGCAACATGCTTGCAGGCCCTTTTTTTCACAGGTTGCCCTGCCGACTCTTGTCATGACATCTCGAGGTCAAGCGAAATCAGAAAAGACAGACTCCAGCGGCTTGCCGGCACGCAGGCTCCACTCCACCAAGTCTCCGAACAAGGCCAGCAGCTTTCCCCAGTCCTCGCGCGCAGCGAGTTTCAGCACCACGTTGGCGGTGGAAAGGGTTGACACAGAGGCCCAGCTAAGAAGCTTGCCCAGGAGCAGCCGCTCAATCTCATCTCTTGAAGCCATCGAAGCCATCGACATCGAAGTCATGGATCCAGCAAGTGCTGGCACACCCAAGCAGTCCTGATACTCTGCCGCGGTTCTTATGACCATGGCACATGTGTACTGCCGGCGTTGCTTGGACTTCCATGTGGCGTTCGCTTCAGAATCTGTCTTCAGTGCAGTGTAGTGCTGGAGCTCATTCGGGTAGCTCGCGGCATACCACCTTGCGTACTGCTTCCAGCTCTCTAGCCCTGTGCTGAATTCGTCTGTGAGGTTCATGACTGCGTCCATGCTAAGTCCACTGCCCTGAAACTCAGGGTAGGTCTGCAGCAAGTCATACCCAAATCCCCACTGCAAGGGCTTACCATCCGCGGTTATCTCGGAATAGACCATCTTGAAGTTCACAAGCTTGCCTGAGGTGCGGTTGTACTGTACAATTTTGAATGAAGGGTTGTTGTAGTAGACGGGGCTGATTGAAGCTGACAAGATGATGGGCCCAGCACCAGGCGGAGGGTTTGGCAGAACTCGAAACTCATCTTTGTGGAGGTGTCCAAACAGTTGAGCAGCAATGGCCGGTCCCAGCACGGGATCCTGAACGATCTCAAGGTACTTGGCCACGTACACAGGCCGCCATAACTCAGTGAAGCCAAAGGTCTCAATGCCCGGTGGGATGTGCCCCACAATCCAGACACGTCGTTGTTGCTGAACAGCCTCGCCCAGCCTCTCTTTGAGCCAAGCGAACTGACTGAAGGGATCGTCCTCCAAGGGACCGGCAGGAACATGGAAAACAGAATATATCACAGTGGAGATGCTGAGGATTGTCAGACCACCTACCGCTAGTTCGAAGTAGCCGCCGTACTTGTAAGCTTCCAGCGTCTTATTCGTCATGCATCCAGCTTGATTGATGGCATTGCCAAGAGTCCAAAACCACGGGTTGACAGGCCTGTCTGTAGTTATCTCTTGGCAGTAGTCGCAGTGACTGTCAGAGTTTCCCAAAGCTCCAAACACTGCCGGAATATCTGCAAAGTAGTTTCTCGTCAGCACGGACACATTCTTCACGATGTCCGATGCATTGGCCCCCGAGTTTTGCATCCGCAGCAAGTGGTGTCTAACAAAGTCTCCAGTGAACAGGACGAAGCTTGAATTTCCTCCTGACTTAAGCCAGGCAGCCGCGCCTTCAAGAACGGAGTAAAGTAGATGAGGAGGAGGGTCACAGCCTATCATGCCAAAAGGAAAGTGCGTAAGTCGCGACAATGGCATCTTGAAGCACTGGCGGTCAGGGCTCAGGTAGTACGGGTCGACGTGGGCATCGGTTAGCCACAAGAATGATTCGACGTCTGAGCTACGGGATCGCAGCGCCAAGTCCAGCTGCAGAAGCTGCAGGTATGCATCCGCATCTTCCACGCTGCAGCTTTTACTCTCTGCACCTCCGGCTCCCGAACCAGTTCCAGACGAGGCCAGGGAAGCAAGGCAGGCAGTCCGCAGGAGCTGTGCAAAAGTGTACATGTTACATAGATCTTGAGCCCGTGGCGGCTTGAGGAGGCATCTAGAGATCAGATTGCCTGACATTGCATTGCGAATCATTGAGAGTTCTTTACTTCTGGCCACTTACTCGCTGCGACTCCTCGGAAGCCCCGTGAGGCTTCAGCAGACGGATTGGATGGATATCCCTCGGCCATGGCTACCTACACCTTGCTGGGAAATCGCTGGGACCCGTGCTTGTGCTTTTGAGGTGGCTATGGCGAATGCCGGCTTCTCAGGTTGGAGAGGGGGACATGCTCTCGGATGTCTCCTGGAGCTCTGTTGTCGAGTGCTCTCAGCGTGAAGTCTGGCTTAAAACTGTTGAACTTCGCCTCTGATCTGAGCTGGCAAAGCAGCATGTCCACATTTGCTGCGGCCGCATGCGGCATTGCGGTTCAAACCCACCTTGCTGTCCTACTTCCTGAATCATCAAGAGTGGTGCTGCAGGATTGTTGTGTGATGTTCTGGCCCGGCCCATACTTTTCCGGTTGGCAATCAAGTACACTCCAGCGATTCGCGTGCTGCAGCGGCAAGACGCTCGAAGCTTTCCTCACACGTGAGCCGGTGCCGATCCAGGAGATGTCTTAAGGTGCCATACTAGGCATCTCTAGCCTGTGCAACCCTAAACCCTAAACCTTACTTCCATAAACCCAAAACCCAAAACCCAAAACCCAAAACCCAAAACCCAAAACCCAAAACCCAAAACCCAAAACCCAAAACCCAAAACCCAAAACCCAAACCCAAAACCCAAAACCCAAAACCCAAAACCCTAACCCTAAACCCTAAACCCTAAAGTTGAACCCAGACTCCTGAAGTCAGCTGGGAACAAACTTTTCACAAACCCTCTGTCCAGGCAGGCCTAAACCCTACAAACCCCACGCAGCAGGCCAGGCATCGGCCCCCAAATCCTTTACGATGATCATCCTTTCATCGGCCGCGTTGACCGCGATGCGGCCCTTCTCATCGCTGAAGAAGCTCATCTTCTTCAGGTCGGAGCCCAGAACAATGCAATTCAGCCGCAGGTTGTGCCCATCCTTCTCTGGCAAGTGGATGTGGGCTGTGAGGTCCACAGTCGAGATCCACAGCGAGATCGTTACATTCCCTCTCACACCACAGCCGGCCTCAAAAGTCTCCCTCCATGGCCTCGACGGAAAGTCACACAGGTGGGCCAACTCAGCACAGCTCACTTCCATATTCAGCTCTATGGCATCACCATGGCCAAAGAAGTCCACACGATCCAAAGGACAGCTGGAGAAATCCAACCAGACCCCGTGACACTGATTCATGAACGACTTCCAGAGCTGCAGGTCGGGAGCTTCACGGCCAGCACCTTAAGGGACTGTGAAGGGTATATATAGCGGCGATATGAGGGAATTTCATTCAGGGTCCCTTCTAGGGATCCCTCCTTGTACCCCTTATCCACCTCTTTCACCTCCTTCATCTGTCAGAAGTACTGGAAGGAGAAGGAGCTTTCCCAAAGCCGCCGCTTCCAGAACTGAAGCACGAGCTGCGGAAGTCACTTCGAAGATTCCCGCCATGGACAGCTCAGCGTCAAACACTTTGTTCTGCAGCAGTAGCAGCCGAAAAATGGACCGCACTCTCGTGGAGACCAGCCTTTGGCAAAGCTGAAGCACAAACCCCAGGCCCTTTGTGAAGATCAAGCTTTCCCGTGTGCTATGTACCAGCCCTGATAACTGGCAACCCACATCACTGCTAGCACAATATGCCCTTCAGCATCTCATGAGTGGATTGCTGGCTGGGCCACTCACTGAGCGCCAGTTCCGCGCTACGCACCAGCGTCTCTGAGATGCACCGGCAAAAGCGCCGGACCTCATCGAAATGCCGAATTGAGTCGTGCACCTTCTCAACGTCGATGTCCGGCACGCCTCTTGTGTTGATGCACACAAGACGCCGTGTCATGGTTACGACACTGCGCGCGCCTGCAAGCAGCATCTTCCAGACCTTCAATCGTTGCCACGTCTGCTCCCTCGGATCGAGCATTGCGATTCGAAAGCCAGGTTCGCAGCCAAAAAAACCATCCCAAACCCCATACTGGACAACGTGCTTGAGTCGAGGATCCCATGGCCTAGGGCCTACAACATTTCGCTGCTGAGAATTCTGGTCCAAGCTTCTCAGCTGCGGGCAGACAGCAGCCTACCAAGAGATCGTCGCCCGCTCGGGCTTTGCGAACGGCCGTCCAGAGGCGCAGCACCGACTGCAAATCCAGGAAGCTCCTTGGAAATGCGACTCGCGCTCCCTCCCGCCCCCTTTTTCTGACTCTCGATTTGTTTGGTACGTATGCCTTAAGCTCTTCAGCGCTTTCAAACAAGAAGGTCAAGCTGCATCAACAATTTGCACTCAGACCTGCAAGGCCACATCAGGCCACATGCCACATCCAGCGAGGCAAAAGAGCAACACAATGGCTCTTAAGGGCCTAAAACCCTCCCGTGCTAGTAAGTCAGTGTCCGCCGGCTGAGCCCACTGGCTGCACGGAGGAAACCCCGACCTCAAGAATCCTCAAGGATGCTCCTGATGTCTGAGCCAATCATGAACTGGGTGGCAATCCCAATGCTATAGCTGCTATGGACTGTCGGCAATCCCTTTTTAAGAGCACGAAGGATGCGCTTCGGCATCGCTGACGTCTAGAACTTCTCAGGCGCCGAGGTCCAAGTCGTCGTCTTCTGGAGGCAACACTACCTCGGAAACGGCCCCTCCATGCTGTGCCTCTTTATGAGGCAGCTTCTTAGCCTTTTCTCTTCGCAGGTTTTAGGCTGGGCTGCATTCTCTTGCTGTGATCGGCAGGGGTGCAATTGCGCTCGGACGCCGTTCAGGTCATCACTTGGCCATGCTTGATCAGATTAGCACGCTAAGCTTGCCGGCGAGACAGCCACACAGAGAAGGTTCGAATGCTTGGCTTATGAGCCCGTTTAGAAGGGACAGGCTAGGTGCCTGTGTTGCATTGCTCAGGCGGTCGTAGAAACAAATAGCTACCAACAGCAGCACCAAGGCATGAACAATGCTCTTCGTGAACTTCTCTCAGGCCAGGCGCGCGTGCAAGCTCTTAGTTCTCAAGTTCAGCTTGACATCCGCGCAAGTTGCTGCGACCACAACCACGACCACAACTACAACCACAACAAGGACCAGAACCACAACACAGCCGCAACCACCAACAATGGCAGAACCAAAAGCCAACAAGTAAGGCACCGACGGCACTAAGACCAACCCACAAATACAGCACGCGCGCACACACACACACACACCACCCCTCGCCTCACGCCAGTTTCACCTTCTCACCTGCCATATGCCACCTGCCATGCTACCCATCCCTGGCCTTGGACAAGCTGGTCTTCAGTTGGAGCAAGCTGTGCCTGAGGACAACAGGGACGTGCCTTGGCAGCTGGCGTGAAACTTTCGGCCACTGAAGCTACTGTCCCGGGGTAGGCTGAGTCCACGACTGTTTTGCTCCTGCCTTCTTAGCTTTCGTCGGCCGCACAGGTCTCAGCCGCTCAGCTGCTGATTCCGAAGCGACAGTCTTCAGAGTCAAAATGCAGCAAAGTCACTGCGAGTGAGGTTCAGGACCTGAGCCAGACTGCAGCAAGTAGGGTGCCACACGCCAGAGCAGAGACGATGAGCGCGTAAACCCTTCATGACGGAATGGCAGGGTGAGTTCTTGACATTCACCTCTGCATTGCTCGGAGCTTGGACCAGCAGCCTAGCAGGCATCTGCACCCGTATATGCGCCAGGCTTACTGCGTCGATCTATGCCGCTCTAAGTTCTTCAACCACTCTGTTGGGTGTTGGTGCCTCTCCCAAAGCAAGCAGCACGCACAACCTCAAGCTCACATGGCACCCATGACTTTGATATTAAGTATGCAGCCATGCCGGACATCTGTCGGGCATCTGAGAACAGGTCCCAAGTAAACGGCTGAAGCTCCGCATAGAACTCGCAAATCTCAGTACGGGCAAGAACAAGTCGGAAGGTGTAGCGAAGCCCCTTTGAGCTTTCACCAGACGGGGTGCCCAAGTCAAGGGCAGTAGGACGAAGAGGTGGAACGTGGTCCTTGCACATTTCCAAATCATTGCCTGGCCTATGGCTTGCGGCACGGCTTGGTGGCAGGCCCAGCAGAGACACAGCCTGGGAATGATTCTTTGGGGTAATCACCACTTGAGCCCAATGGCTTTCCGAAACGCTTCCAGTCAGTCGGGCCACTGTGATGCCTACAGGTTGATGGTTCATACCATGATGCACCATGATGCACCACGTGTCCATTGTGCCCGGCGGTCGAAGCGTGCCGGCAGAACACAAGCAAAGCAGACTTCAGCCCGCATCCTCTTGCTTGAAAATTTGCTGAGAAGTTTCACGCAAGAAGAGGCTGGACGTCACGTTCCTGCCCGCCAAAGGTCTGCCACTCTCGGCAACGGCTGCCGGCAACGGCCTACGAGGATCAGCTCATGACGTACACTCCCGGCCGAGTTCTCACCTCTGGAGGTGCTAGGCGAAAGTATCGGGACTCGAACTCCGGATGTTCATCGTACGGGCTGGAAAACAGATTCAGCAGCTCCTGGGCAAGTTGAAAGCTGCCACTCTCAGCTGCTTCGTATGCCTCCATGAGCATCCAGTTGCGAGGCACATACTTTGGTGACACTTGCCGCATGCGGCTGGCGACTTCATCTGGATCATCTCCCTCCTCCCTCAGGCGCGTCAGCCACTCCCAAAGCCATTGAGACCATGCTCTCTCGAGATCTGGGCTCAGGGCTTGGTAGAAGCATCTCTGCAAAGGGGTGAGGAGGCTGCCGCTTTCCATCAGTTCATCCCAATCTTGTGCTATTGTGGCAAGACATCGCCATGTCAAGGTCCAGTCTGCTCCCGACTGCTCCATCAGCACGAGCAGATCATCGCACAACCGTGCTCCATTGTCATCCCAGAAGGAGAAGCCAAGCTTCTGCATCCGAACCTCTGCGAAAGCCTCAGCCATCAATGATGGAAAGGCTCTCAGCACCCTCTGGGCCTCTTGGCGACCATCTGCATCGAGAAGACACTCAATCGACCGAACGGCGCTCGTAAAGTTTTGGTATGCGGCTTTCGGCTGATTGCGAAAGCTGAATTTGTCGATACCATCTGTCCAGCTGCACCAGCGTGGGTTGTAGCATTCCATGAAGCCAAAGGGACCGTAGTCCATGGTCCTGCCCCCAAGGAGGCAGTTGTCCGATTGGAAATTCCCCTGGCAGAATCCTACACGCCACCACTCCGCCGGCAACTGGGCCATGCGACGTGCCATCGGCAAGAGCATTCGCCGGAGAGGCGCTTGAAGTTGGTACAAATCTTCATCGCCCTCGAAGCACTCAGGGTATTCCCGAGCAATCAGATGGCGGACGATCTGCTCCAGCTCCCGCCTCGCGGGTCCATCCCAAGCGTCCCTTGCACGACGGCCGAACAGCTCCAAGTGGCCGACTCGTAAAAATGATCGGGATACTCGGCAGGTGATGGCACAGGGCTCATACACCCGCTCACCCAGCCATTCGCGCAAAGCACTCTCAGACCGGGACATGATCAAGCAGAGCCCGCGCGTCGTTGGAACGTTGAGATGATGCATTGCCTCAGATGCCAGGAACTCACGCAAGCTGGATCGAATTACGGCTCGACCATCTGCTCCACGACAAAAAGGCGTGCATCCAGCACCCTTCAATTGCAGCTCCCATCGGTTTCCATCTACGACCACTTCTCCGACTGAAATTGCCCGACCATCGCCATACATGTTGCCAGTTGAAATTTCGTTGCCGGCCACCGACAGGGTGTAGGGGGTGCACCAGCTTCGCATTTCCGGCATGGTGTCCGCAAACCCTGACATGTACTGCAGGAAATCGTCCGATTGGCAATCGGCTTCTGAGAGGCCTAAGTCGCCTGCCATGTCCGAGCTGTAGGCCACAAGGCATGGATTCAGCAAAGGCGTTGGCTTGACCTGGACATAATGACCTCGAGCAGAAGTCAAACAAGCGGGGCTACTGTGGTGTGGGAATTGTACTCGAAGTGTCTCATGCTCTTGATCTGTGGTATTTCAACAGAGGATACAGAGGCGGCTTCCGGCTTTTCAGGCACAAATCCTTTTGCAGCACCTGCCTGCAGAGACCAACCGCTTCTCGTGGTTGGGCTCGTGGAGTTGCTGCTGGGGATCTGGAGTCAGCTCCCGTATCCAGGAGTGATCTGCATTCCTGCAGCACTCAGAAAAAAGAAAAAAGGTAAGTCTTGGAAGGCTTTAGCAGTGAGGGTTGAAACGTTGAACATGCTTGCAGGGGAGTGCAAGAGGTGCCAAGGGTTGGAAGTGCGGGGCACAATGAAATCCAAAGCTATCCCAACTGACAGCGGCTTTGCTACAGTATGTTACGGCATGCCAGCTGTCGTCGCACCTCAGGCGGTGAACCCTCTTGCATCAAGGCGACTGCTGGAGCTCCGACAAGCCCGCTGGAAGGATCTGCCGCCTGACTCGATTAACGCGGGAGCCGCGGCATCTCCCCTGCGCATGCCACAGGCGACGGGCGCAGCCGGAACCACAGAGACCACAAACAGTGGCACCCATGAGGAAATCCAACCTGCATTGACGGCTCTGAGCTTCGCCATGGGCCCGTGGCCGACTTGGCTGAGATGGCTGGGCATGTGGCCGGCACTGCCACTCCCCAAGCAGCATGGCTCAAAGCATTGGTGCTCCAGGTGTCAAGAATGTGGCACTGGGGTGTGGATGAGACAAGTATTCTTGCTCTATTCTGCTCATCATCTGCTCTTCAGGCACAACAGCGAGCCATGGACTGCGACGCTGGACGTGTAGAAAGCGGCGGGGCGAAGATAAGATGGCTCAAGGCCTGTTCGTCCAGCATACGTTCTGCAACTATGTCCCTCGCGTTCATGTCGCTCAGAGTTTTGGCCACTGCAGACTGCACTAGCCATCACTTCGAGGGCGAGCAGGTCCTCAAGTTCTTCTTCGGGACCTTGGCATGCCCCCGGTGTACTAGAATTGGGCCCGCTTAACAAGAGGGCAGCTGGCAACGAACCCCCTTGCCAGCTGGAAAGCTGAGCCCAGGGACCGACGCCCACGACCAGCAGCGGCGGTATCGAGATCTTGATCCACTTGATCCACTTGATCCCCCCAACTTTCAGGAGCATCTTCTGCCTCTGGCTCTCCAGGCTCCCCAGCATCGTCCTCCTTTCCAAAAAAACACTGCGTTAAGGACCTGTAGGATACGGGGCATTTCGCAAAATGATTAGGAGTGCCCTTCATCTACCCCCAAAATACTCGTAGCCTTTTCTTTCAAACCCCCCAGCTTGTAGGGTGGGGGAGAGAAAAGGGAGCGCAACAAAAGCCCGGTTCGCCCTTCCTTTCTGAATGCCCGGTGCCTCCGAGCCAGAATGTGGTTCTTTGGGGCGCTGGTCTGCTTCAATACGGGCCTGCCCAGTTGATAACTCTTACATATTATATATATATATATATATACATACATATATATATATATACATATAATATATATATATATATATATACATATAATATATATATATATATATATATATATATATACATATATATATATATATACGTATATGTGATTCATTTACTGATATTTTTACTTATGGTTCTACTTATACTTCTACTTCTACTTCTATCTACTTCTACTTGGCACTTGTACTTATTACTTGTACTTACTACTAGTACTTGTA
The DNA here is from genome assembly GCA_905221605.1 of Symbiodinium natans. Taxonomy (NCBI): domain Eukaryota; class Dinophyceae; order Suessiales; family Symbiodiniaceae; genus Symbiodinium; species Symbiodinium natans. The sequence continues at coordinate 143,349 of CAJNDS010000315.1, read as the reverse complement.
CTTACACTTATACTTCTACGAATACATATTATTTACTTTTTCGTTCTTTTCTGTTTTTATATTTGTACTAGGATACATGCTTTCAATTGTATTTACAGTACAAGTATATCTACATATGTATACATACATATACACATATATACATATATGAATATCTTTTGGTATATACAGTACATACCGTAGCTGTTCTGACAATAACTAGCAGAACAAAGTCTGCCGATGCTGCGCAACTTTCACACTTGCAGGCCCGCCTGCGCCAGGGCTTCGATGATATGAGGGTCCTCCTCCGCCCGCCATGCACTTTGCACTGCGGCTCGTCGCTCAGCACGCCTGGGAACTTCGTACATCTTCGCATCCAACAGTGGGAACAAAAATCCCGGGTCACGTGATGCTAAGCGTTTTGTCAGTTCCAGGCCTTAGCCACTGAGACCATCCAAGAGCGTGGAAGGTTGTGGACATGTGGGGCGGCAGCGGCCTCTAGCAGCCCAATCGCAACACTTGACTTGGGGCCAGCCCCGTTCGTTGTTCTAACAACTCTGTCGAAGAACCGAGGTCTTCACGCAGTGACCGTCACTTCCTTCCCCGCAAAAGTCTTGATGGTCAACTGGCGACTGTGCAGGTGCAAGCCTTGAAACGGAATCGTGAGACTTGCAAGCCGCGAACAAGGCATCGCCCACACCATCAGCTCAAGACATGAGTGCGACCGTCCGACCTGTCTGCCTACTTAGAGGTTCATTTGTAGGGATTTACACCCTACCTTTAACTGCCCATGAACCTCCAAGTCAGCACTCAAGGCTGTGGATGACTCGCCTGTTATGGCCGAGGGGCGGGGCTGAGCGCCCACCAGCTCGGCACGTTCACGCCGTGCCTCCGCTGAGTGGTACCTTGATTCATTGGTTGTCAGATCAAAAAGGCATAGCCGTATCGCCTCGGACTTATTTGGGCAGTTCATGACAACCCTGCATCTGCATTCTCTTTTGCTGGAAAAAGAAATGGTCTCAGCACCTTAGCTGAGACTTCTGGCAACCTTAGCTGAGAATTCTGGCACCCCGTTCGATCACAGCCGCATCTACGATGCTGTACGACCTGAGCCAACTTCCGGAAAGCCTTGAACCAGTAGCTCCCTCAAGAGAGCTACAACAAAAATTCGTGGCAGCAGGAGGACCTGACTTTGAAGTCGGACACCGTGGACAACTCGTTCGACAATTGGTAGTAGATGGGATCCCCCACCATGGGCGCACGCAGTCCGAAGGCACAGTGCGCACGTGTTTGGTGATACCTGCCGCTGTAGGGATTCATGGACAAGAGGGTGAGGCCACCAGCCAGCGGAGAATACAGCAGTGACGAATACTCGGTCATGGCGGGCAAGCCACCATCGTCTTCTCTTACTGGTTTCGCAACCGATCCTGTGCCCAGCCTCTCCAATGCCAAGGGCATAGAGACTTGCCCAGACTTGGGCGTCCGTCCACAAACGACAGCCCATAGCTCCCGCTGCCAGAAAGAACGTTGCGCCACCATGTCCTTGGCGAAGGAGGCCGCAGCCTTGTGCCTTGCAAGCAGCAGCACCCCGCTCATCTCCGTGCTCAGCCGGTGGACCAGCCGGGGTGGCTCCTGCGCAGCTCTGCGCCCGTGCAGTTGTTCCTTAACCCTTAACCCTTTCTGCTCCAGGAGAAGGAACGACTCACAGCAGCAGGGACTTCAGACCGTGGTAGTCCGGTATGCACTCTTTGAACCCTTTGAACCCTTTGAACCCTTTGAACCCTTTGAACCCTTTGAACCCTTTGAACCCTTTGAACCCTTTGAACCCTTTGAACCCTTTGAACCCTTTGAACCCTTTGAACCCTTTGAACCCTTTGAACCCTTTGAACCCTTTGAACCCTTTGAACCCTTTGAACCCTTTGAACCCTTTGAACCCTTTGAACCCTTTGAACCCTTTGAACCCTTTGAACCCTTTGAACCCTTTGAACCCTTTGAACCCTTTGAACCCTTTGAACCCTTTGAACCCTTTGAACCCTTTGAACCCTTTGAACCCTTTGAACCCTTTGAACCCTTTGAACCCTTTGAACCCTTTGAACCCTTTGAACCCTTTGAACCCTTTGAACCCTTTGAACCCTTTGAACCCTGTGAACCCTTTGAACCCTTAGAACCCTTAGAACCCGTAGAACCCTTTGAACCCTTTGAACGCGAAACCCTAAACCCTGCACCCTCCAAGGCCTCCATGCCAAACTGCAGGCTTGGCAGCAATCGAAGCAGGTGCGTTCCGCCAACATGCTTTCCAGGAGCCACTGACCACCCAATGGGCTTGTCCAGGACGAGGAAGTCTGTATCCTTGTAGATGATTCCTTATCAGGGTGGCGTATGCTGGCCAAGTCATATACCCTATTGCAAGGAAGCCGACGAGAAAAAAAGGAAACGAGACCCTCGGCCGGGCATCGCCGTAGCAACCATCCGGGCACTTCCTTCTGCTGTGCTACCGGCAGTCTCTTCTTGGGCACAGGGCTCATCACCTTTGGAAAGTAAACCAGATCCTCGGTTGTGACACAAGCCGAGAACGTCTGAGGAAGCGCAACCTCCACCTGGTCCTGGGAGCCTGAACACTCTGCATCTTGTCATGGCACGTTAGCTTTCAAAGGCGTCCTCCCCTGACACGTAGGACGAAAGCGAGGGATCACAACACTTCCCCGATGCTCCTCCGCAGTGGCGTCTGGGCTCATAACCTCACCAGTGCTTGGTGCAGCAGAGGTCAAGACAAACCCTAAGAAGACATGCAGTCAACAGCAGATCCCTTCAAAAGCCGAGATGCCCATACCTGCTTGGAGCTTATCAGTTTTTGACCCGCGTTCCAGTTGGAACCTTAGGCCAGTTGACCGAAGCAAACATTGCGAACATGTTGTGCAGCCGAGGACAAACAGCAGAGCCTCTGGCAAACATGCTTTCTGAGCCAGCGATCCAGCCGCATCGGCTCGGCATCTGCTGGCACACGGTGGCATGCAAACGGCCCAAGATCAAAGGGGCGCTCACCTGTGTGCAGCTTTTTGCCACAAAGCAGGCGGACAACAGCGGCGAACAGGGCAGAAGAGCGGCCACAGTACTACGGTAGGTAAGTCAAGTTAAAGCATTGAAGAATGAAGCCGAATGAAGCCGAAGCGCCGTGCAAGTGAGTCGGATTCTCAAGCTGCAGTCGAAGTGTGGTCGAGCAGCGCTGGTGCCTCTGGCTGCGACAGAACCACCTCCTCCAAGCAGCTGCACCCATGATGTGTGTAAAGGCATCACGTCGCCATCAGCTTAGGCCGTGCTGTGGTTCAACCACGTTTTGGTGTCTACCGTGCGATGTCCTACCAGAAACTTCATGCAATGACTTCCGTCAGACTTCGGCAGCCCATGTATGGCCATGTCAACTCCTGTAGCCACGTCCACGACCAACGCAGGACTTAGAGGCAATTTCAGGCACACTTTAGCACCGCACATAGACACACTGCCGCGCGGTGGGTTGCCCTTTTTGTCCCGATTAGGTTGGCTCAAGTAAGCTAGGCGTTTCTGCCGCTCGAATTCCTTCGCCCTTGGGGCGGTTAATGTGTGCCGCCTCTGGAAGTCAGCCGTGACCAAATCACCCAAAGACGTCTCATCTACGTTCAGCTCCTCAAGCAGTCTCTTCACGACCCGACGCCCGAGCACTTTCTCCACAACCTTGATCGTGACTCGGGTTGGCAGAACGCCTCGCATAAGCATCTCACGGAAAACTGCCTCCACATCTGGGTGACCAGGCTCAGCAAGAGCTTGCAGTAGCTGGGTGTACTCTAGCACTGAAGGCGACAGGCAGCTATCACACATCGAGCGGAACCTCAAGATCACACGCAGTGTATTGCATCAAGCTCTCAATTTTCGCGGAATCCTAAACCCAAGAGCAAGTATTGCCAGAAGTGCTGCAAAGGGGCCAAGCCATGGCCTTCTCCTGGCGCAGGCCGTTCGGCATCTGAAGGCAGGAACGCAGCATCAGGCCGAAGGCAGCAAGGTCTGGCCGAACCTCGCAGGCTTTGCCCGACCCTGTTGCGCACTTCTTGGCACCACAAGACAGCGGGACAAAACCCCTACCTGCTGCGACATCAAATTGAAATTGTGCTCGGCACCTGCCAGGCTGGCTGTTGCAACATAGCGCGCCGCAATGCCTGCCAATAGGTCTCCCTCACCAGCTGGGCATCCGACCCCTCACATCACCTGCGTGGACGCAAGCCTTGATGACCGCTGTGTAGGTGAACAGGTCTGGCTGTAATTTCAGGGTCCTCAGGCTTTAGTGCTGCAGATCACAAACCAGACTCGAAACGAGAAAACAAGTTTCAAGTTTCGTCGGCATGCAGTTTTCATGCTTGCAGTTTTCATGCAGCTTGCCATGTATCAACCTATCAATGGCTACTACTAAGAAGATGTCACATGAAAGCATGGTCCACCCGCCGCGTAACGAACCCTGGCTTTGCGTATGGCTGGGCTAGACTTGTCTCTTACCGGGCTCAGACGCTGTTGCGCTTGCCATGTGGCTCCTAAACTGTCTGAGTGCTAGAAGCAGCCTCACACCTTCGTTTCCGGCCAAGTGTTTGAAGACTCCTTCCTTGACATGACTGATTTTACCAAAAACCGCAGCAGCCTCGTACAGCGGTAACGGCTGCCATCTAAGGATGTTGTGGTCCTATGGCGGTCGGAACGGTTTTGATGGAGACGGATGAGACCTCAACAATGTGCACGACGCAGGAAATCCCTCCCAAGCCGAAGCCGAAGCTTAGCAATGTGTCGAGATCAATGGTCACGATGTCGCCTGCAAGTGCTAACACGACTTCTGTTTCAAGCCTTGCGTTTGCGGAAGAATGAAGACTAAGAGGTTCCATGTGGGCAAGACAAGACAGCAAACATCACAGGTCGCAGCACTTGAACCCAGAGAGCCATTGCGTTTCCCCCCGCTGCGCCGTCTGAGGGCGGAGCCTGATCTGCTCTAAGAAGCGCTGTGCTTCGGCAGCATCACCTGCTTCAGCTGCTGCATCTGCCAGGATGTTCGTTACCAGGCCGGCATCCTCCCTCGATGGCTGTGGCATGTGCCGTAGCCACGTGTGCATGGAGCACCGGGATCTTGCCGCAGCGCGGAGTAGCCTGGAGTAGGTCACCTGAACCGGTGTTTAGAGCGGTTGGGCTCCCCAATCTGCCCAGACTGGAAGAGGCCCCAAACACATACCCCTAGTAGCATGACTAACTTCGGCAAGACTGCCGCATCTGGCTGGATTTTGCTAGCAGCCATCGCTTGCAGCGACGTAGCTGCAGCAGGCATTTCTTCACAGCTGATGCTAGCTGCAATCAGGGTCCGCCATGACACGGCAGACGGCAGCCATCCCTGCAGAAGAAAACAATGATGAATCACCCCTGCCCCACTCGCTTCTACAGCTTCCACTTGCGGCCTCGGCGACAAGCTCGCGAAACCAATGCTCAGCAGCTGGCAAGTCATGGTGCTTGGCGGCCACATCCATCAGTGCCTGTGGCAATGCAGTACTACAGTAGCGAGACGGAGAGGAATGTTGACCAGCCGTGCGTCGCACCTTGCTGTGTGCCGCTGCGCGCAGCTAAGTGCAGCAAGGATACATTAAAAGTTTCTGGCCCCGGCGTGACAGAAGCGGACTTCATGATTCTCAGCCACTCGTCAGCTGCCGCAACTCCAGACTCTGCACGTGCTGCCGCGCTGATGATGGTGTTGAAGGTGTACATATCTGGCCGAGTACCAGCTTCCTGCATCTGCTGGTAAATCGCCCTGGGCTCCAAGACTGACGTTCTGCACATGGCTTTCATGCGATCGCACCACTCGAACAGACAACAGCTCGCGGACAAGATGCCGGGAGATGCGAAGGTCCCCCTTCTTTGCAGCAGCGCTGAGGACCGAATTGTATGAAAAGATATTGGGCTGAAGATTCTCGGTTTCCAAATGCGCCAACCAGGCCACAGCCGAGTCCAGGTCATGGGCATTCGCCGCGGCTGCGATGACTTCGTTGTAGTTCAGGAGATCCGGCTTGAAACTGCAGCGTTGCATCTCTTGAAGCCAAGAGACGGCATGGTGTGGGTGGGCGCTTTTCGCTGCAGCCTCTATCAGTTTTCCGAAGGTCTTGCTGTTTGGCGCGATTCGCTGACCTAAGTTGTGGCGATCTGTGGCATCACGAGGCCGAACTGTCTGGAGAACAATAATTCCATTGTGTCTTAGTCACGTTTTATATGAAGGCACATGCACAGGACAGAGTGGGGGAAAAAAACTGGGCCCAAGACTGCACAGCGATTGGAAAAGACGCTCTGCCACATGGATGTCACCCGCGTTCGCACACGCTTTGAGCATTGTATTCCAAATTACTCTCCTGCAGTTGCAGTGGCATAGTAGAGTTGGGTCGGTTTCTTTCGAGGGGCATGCGGCTCATTTGGGGGCCCTCGCTCTCTTCTTCTTCTTCTCCTTCTTCTGCTGGGCCTGAAGGGCGCTAGCAGCCCCCGCGCGCTGGGCACGCCCTTGTCAGTCACGTGTTTGCGCGGAGAACGTATGGAGAACTTTTCACGGACCACTTTTTCTTCTGCTGGGCAGGGAGAGCCTCGAAGGAGCCCTGCGCAGGAAGCGGGCCCGAAGCACGGCTCTCTCTCTCTCTCTCTCTCGCTTTCCCTCTCGCGCTCTTCCTTCCTTCCAGCGCATGTGATCCCCGAGGGGGCCGATCTCTCTCTCTCTCTCTCGCTCGCTCTCTCTCTCTCTCTCTCTCTCTCTCTCTCTCTGTGTCTCTCTCTTTCTTTCTTTCTTTCTTTCTAGGGGCTTGGGGTCGGCGCCCCGGGCATCTTTGCCCGCCCCTGTTTCGGGGTGGTTGCTGGTAATGTCCGGTGCCCGGGTGTACTCTGCCGACTGTTATGCCCCCCTGGATCCCGTTTATACCCTATCACCCCATTACCCCATCACCCTGCCCCACTATGTCGGCAGTGTGGTCCCCTGGCTCCCGACCTGACGTGAGACCTGCAGTCAATGGCCCCCTTATGTCACTCCAACCTCGAAGCGCTACAACCTGACCTAAACCTGAACTGGCAATCCTCCTGAAAGCCCCCCTTCCCCTGCTTTGACCGCCTTCTTGCTGCTGCCTCTCCTCTCTGCGCCTCCCCCCTCCTGCGGACTGGCCCCTCAAACTGGGCCGGTGCCTTCGTGGAGCTCAGCGGCGGTGGTGGGCTCCACGGCACGGTGGCTCGGGTGTTCGGTCCCCGTTGTGTTCGGCGGTGTGTCGCCGTCTTCCCCCTCCACCACCTCCACCCCCCCCTCCAGGTCACAGATCTCCTTCTCAGCGTCCTTGCCATTGTCACGATCGTGTAGTTCTTCTTCTTCTTCTTCGCCTCCCCCTCCCCCTCCCCTGCCACCTCCACTCCCCCCCCTCCCTGGCCCTTCTGTGTGGTGTTCAGGTGGTGGTGCGCTGTCGTTAGGTGTGTCCTCGATCGCTAGGAGTCCTCGATCGCTAGGAGTTCTTCCCCCCATAGGTCGGCGCTCCACTCATCCAGGGCCCCGAGTGCTGCCTCCACTTGCTGTCTGACCTCCCCGCCGGTGAAGGGCAGCAGGCATCGCCAAATATCCCCCCGTTTGCAGCCACCCCCTATCCCCAGCCGGCGCCGCCTCCACTCCCCCCGCTGCCAGGCCGATCGCGTCTGCTGGGTGTACCCCCCCTCCCTCTTGCTCGCTCCCCCCAGTGTTGCGCACCACTTCCAGCGCGATTGCTTCCGCCCCCACACACACTTCCGCATGGTGCTGAACGTGCAGCAGTTGGCCGGCTGCCTGGTGGTGATTGGGGTAGCTAAGTGCTAGCAGGGCTGCTTGTTCCGCTTCCGCTGCTTTACCCTCGGCCAGGCTTTGAAGCTCCCAGTGGCCTGTCCTCTTTGCAGCATCCAGCCACCTCCTCCCCTGCCTCACCAGGTGCAGGATGGTCATTGCGTCCTGCATTCTTTCCTCCGTCGTGAGGGCCCCCCAACCCCGGCTGACCGCCTCCTTGCTTGGAATGCCCTTCCTCCGTCGAGCGTGTGATGGGCTCGACCAGTCTGCTGTGTCTGTCCGGCTGTGCCACACCCACCCTGTCCCTGCTGCTGCTGCTCCCGTATCCTTCTTCTCCCGGGCCGGGTTCCCGTGTGGGTGCTGGTGGTGGTGGTTGCAGTGGGGTGGTGCCGCCGGCGCTGTTGTTCGCGTACTCATCCCCCTCTTCCTCTTCTTCCTCTCCTGTGACCCGCCCTGGGCATTGCAGTGCCGCCACCAGGTGTTCCTCCCCTTCCTCCACTATTGCCACTCCCTTTCCTCCTCCCGTTTGCCCCCGGAGGGCGCTCAGTGCTGCTTGTATGTAGGTGCTTGCTGTGGTGGCTTGCCTTTCCCTGGCCCCCATCCGGTGAAGAAGTTATCCGCGTCTTTTTTTTTGGGTTATCTGCGTCTCTTTTTTTTGGGTTGTCTGCGTCTTTTTTTTTGTGGTTACCTGCGTCTTTTTGGTCTTGGTTTCCTGCAGCGCCTCGCACTTTTGCTTCCATCCTGGGTTGTCTGCGTCTTTTTTTTTTGGGTCATCTGCGTCTTTTTTTGCCTTCTTGCGTTGAGGGGTCAGGTTTGCGGAGAGGTTCAAGGTTTAGGGTTTAGTTGGGGTTTCGGGTTTAGGGTTTGGGGTTTGAGGTTTAGGCTTTAGGGTTTACAGTTCAGGTCTTGGGGTTTGAGGTTTAGGGTTTGGGTTTAGGGTTTAGGGTTTAGGGTTTAGGGTTTCGGGTTTAGGGTTTAGGGTTTAGGGTTTCGGGTTTAGGTTTTGGGTTAGGTTTGGGGAGAGGTTTAGGGTTTAGGGTTTAGGGTTAGGGTTTGGGCTTTGAGGTTCAGGCTTAGGGTTTACAGTTCAGGTTTTGGGGTTTGAGGTTTAGGGTTTGGGTTCAGATTTTAGGGTTTAGGCTTTAGGGTTCAGGGTTTAGGGTTTAGGGTTTCGGGTTTAGGGTTTAGGGTTTGGGGTTGGTTTTGGGTTAGGTTTGGGGAGAGGTTTAGGGTTTAGGGTTTAGGGTTAGGGTTTGGGCTTTGAGGTTTAGGCTTAGGGTTTACAGTTCAGGTTTTGGGGTTTGAGGTTTAGGGTTTGGGTTCAGATTTTAGGGTTTAGGCTTTAGGGTTCAGGGTTTAAGGTTTAGGGTTTCGGGTTTAGGGTTTAGGATTTGGGGTTTGAGGTTTAGGGTTTGCGGTTTGGGGTTTGGGGTTTGAGGTTCAGGGTTTCGGGTTTAGGGTTTAGGGTTTGGGGTTTCGGGTTTAGGTTTTGGGTTAGGTTTGGGGAGAGGTTTAGGGTTTAGGGTTTAGGGTTTAGGGTTTCGGGTTTCGGGTTTCGGGTTTAGGGTTAGGGCTTTGAGGTTTAGGCTTAGGGTTTACAGATCAGGTTTTGGGGTTTGAGGTTTAGGGTTTGGGTTTAGGGTTTAGGGTTTAGGGTTTAGGGTTTAGGGTTTAGGGTTTAGGGTTTAGGGTTTAGGGTTTAGGGTTTAGGGTTTAGGGTTTAGGGTTCAGGGTTCAGGGTTCAGGGTTTAGGGTTTAGGGTTTGAGGTTTAGGGTTTCGGGTTTAGGGTTTGGGGTTTGAGGTTTAGGGTTTAGGGTTTAGGGTTAGGGTTCAGGCTTTAGGCTTTAGGGTTTGGGGTTTAGGGTTTCGGGTTTAGGGTTTTGGGTTTGGGGTCTCGGGTTTCGGGTTTAGGTTTTGGGTCAGGTTTGGGGAGAGGTTTAGGGTTTAGGTTCGAGGTTTAGGGTTTAGGGTTTAGGGTTAGTGTTCAGGCTTTAGGGTTTAAGGTTTAGGGTTTAGGCTTTAGGGTTTAGGGTTTTGGGTTTAGGGTCTCGGGTTTCGGGTTTAGGTTTTGGGGTTTGAGGTTTAGGGTTTAGGGTTTAGGGTCTGGGATGTGGGGTTTCAATTTTATATTTACAGGGTTTACGCTTGGGATTTAAGGTCTAGGGTTCAGGGTTTATGGTTTCTGTTTTTTAGGGTTTAGGGTTTAGGGTTTAGGGTCTCGGGTTTCGGGTTTAGGGTTTAGGGTTTGGGGTTTGAGGTTTAGGCTTTAGGGTTTACAGTTCAGGTTTTGGGGTTTGAGGTTTAGTTTAGGGTTTAGGGTTTAGGGTTTAGGGTTTAGGATTTAGGGTTTAGGGTTCAGGGTTTAGGGTTTAGGGTTTAGGGTTCAGGGTTCAGGGTTTAGGGTTTCGGGTTTACGGTTTGAGGTTTGGGGTTCAGGGTTTCGGGTTCAGGGTTTCGGGTTTCGGGTCTAGGGTTTCGGGTTTAGGGTTTAGGGTTTGAGGTTTAGGGGGGTGTAGGGTTTAGGGTTTGGGGTTTGGGTTTGAGGTTTAGGGTTTCGGGTTTAGGGTGTACGGTTCAGGGTTTGCGGTTTGAGGTTTAGGGTTAAGGGTTTAAGGTTTAGGGTTTGGGGTTTGAGGTTCAGCATTTAGGGCCTAGGGTTCAGGGCTAGGGTTTAGGGTTTAGGGTTTCGGGTTTAGGCTTTAGGTTTAGGTTTAAGGTCCAGGGTTCATGGTTTGGGGCTTAGGGTTTAGGCCTCAGGGTTCCGGGTCAGGGTTCAGGGTTCAGGGTTTCGGGTTTAGGGTTTGAGGTTTAGGGTTCAGGGTTTACGGTTTGGGGTTTAAGGTCAAGGGTTTAGGGTTGAGGGTTTCGGGTTTGTAGTTTTTGGGTTTAGGGTTGAGGGTTGAGGGTTTCGGGCTTAGGGCTTGGGGTTTAGGTTTAGGGTTGCAGGGCTTTCGGCTCCGGGTCAGTGTTTAGGGTTCCTTGGTCGGGGGTTTGGTGTCTTGGCATTTGGGTTTGGATTCGGTTTCGGGGTGAAGGGGGCAAGGCTGAGGATTTAGGGTTGAGGCCCCAGGGTTTCAGGTCTCAGGGCTTAGGGTTTGGGGGCTGAGGGTTTCAGCGATTTGGCATTTACGCTTCAGGGTTTAGGGTTTGGGCTTGACTCGTGCCTACCAGCTCCTGCCTGGGACAAGATGGGTCTTTAAGGGACCAGAAGCGCGAATTCACCAACGGGCGAAGGGAGCTGCTCTGTCGGCATGGTCCTAAACCCTGCACCCTAAACCCTACACTCCCTAAACCCCCAAACGTGGCAAGTGGGTTGACACCCGGACCCCTGTAAAACCTGTTTTGCCTCGCGCAGGGCTCCACTCTGCCATCCAAAACGCGGGTGCTCAGCGCCAAAACCCTCGGATTTGAGGTGTAGGCCTTCGGGCCTTACGACGCACTTGCACCGTGAAGATGCACGGACTCCACTCCACACCTCTCAAGGGGACAGAATAATTGCTAGGCCAGGAAGTGAAATTAACGACCTCGGGCTAGAGGCCCTTAAAATTTGAACCCTGAACCCCAAATCCTGCAAGTTCTCAGCCGCTAAGCTCAGCAAGTCAGCAGGAGGGGGGCCGCACTTCTTCCCCTGCTTCCTGGGCTGCAGAGGCTGGCTCGAGCTTTTTTCCAGCTTGGGGGGGTTTATTGATAGGGTTCGGTACAGGGTTTTTGACCTTCCGGTTTGGGCTTTGGGGTTCAGGGCTCAGGCTTTAGGGTTTAGGGTTTTATATGGGGATTATTCTTTTTTGTGGGCCATTTGGGGACTGGGAATATCCGGGAAAAAAAGAGGACCGTAAAGAGGGGTCGCAATTTAGAACAACCCCCCCAACAATCCTAAACCCTAAACCCTAAACCCTCCACCCGAGGATTCAGCTGTGTCAGGGCCTACAGGGTCAGCAGCAACCACTGCGACATTTCTGTCTGCGAATGGATATCCATGCTCCAGCCTTGAAAGTCCTGCATCGCAAACCCAATGAGGCAATCCCTCCACCTTGGTAGTCCCAATGACGATGTAGGGTACCTTCCATATATATATATATATATATATCTCTATCTCTCTCTCTCTCTCTCTCTCTCTCTCTCTCTCTCTCTCTATATATATATATATACATCTACCTAGAGGGAATTAAGGATGCCTATATATATATGTGTGTATAAATATATATGGGCATACATATATATATATAAAATCTTTGAGGGATAAAGTGGTAGCCCCAGTAGCTGGAATTTGTCACGGGCACCCCTTGTTGGGGTTGGTCATGTTGTGAGGGAAGCACTGGGCTGCCAAGCCCGTGAAAGCAGGCACTGCACTCCACGCCGGGCTTGAGCCACATGGCCGCAGCGCAACTCTGCCGCCCGTGTTCGTGCGAACCCTCAACCCTAAATCCTAGACACTGAACCCTAAACCCTCTACCCTAAACCTGCCAAGAATAGCGCGTGAGCCATGGAGCCTTTGATGTGCACGTTGACTTTCCCTTTGTCTCTGCTGCTAGTCTCTTGCCAACGATGCACCGTCCCGCTCTGCAGGGTCATAGCAACATGTCGACTGTTTCAGGTCTGAAGAAAACCAGAACAAAACCACGAAGAAAGCCATGTAGTGATGATGTGCCACCCCAGATCGTTTTTGCCCTCAGCCTTCCGAAAAGATGTCATGATAAAGGCGACTAAGAAATCCTGCGTCAAAGGTGCTCATGAAGTCAGACGCTCAGCCATGAGACACGAAAGGGCGGAGCGGAGGAGACTGATCTACTTGCCGGGCGCTCGGATGTCGGACAGTGACGGCTTGAGAACCCCCCCCCCCTCCCCCGCCCCTCCCCAATCTTTTTTATCGCTGTTAGGTTTTCTTTGTTTTTTTCGCCCTCCGATGAAATCTGCATCCGGGCATACACCACACGGTGGGCCAAGTCCCTGTAACATGTTCACGGAGTGTGCCTCGTCGTCAACCGTTCCACCCCAACCCATTCTGGAAAGCGCCCATGGGCACCAGGGACATCGGCCATGTGCCTAGCAACACATGAGAAAGTTCTCCAGATCGCCAAGCCCCTCTGCAGAAACCCTGAAAACACTACCCTAAACCCTATACCCTCACCCCTACCCTAAACCCAAAAAAAAACCCGCTATCTGCAGTCCCCCTTACAGTGCACCTGGTAATAGACTCTAGGATCTAGGGTTTGGGGGGGGGGGGGGGGGATGTAGTGCGTAAGCCAGCCTTCCTAGGCCCAAGCGCAACCTATCGATAAAAACGAGGATGAAGTTTCAGGGTTTAGGGTTTCGGGTCTAGGCCCAAGAGTGACCCAAGCATGAAAGAACCTGGGCCAGATCCAGGCGCTTGTCTTGGTCGCCGTGAGGTCGCGCGGACTACGTGCTCCGGTCTGCATGTACCTTAATTAAGCCTCTTGTTCAGGGCTGATGGTTTTCGGACTCAGGGTCTGCGCCTCAGGACGCAGTGTTTGGGGCTCGCGGTTGCAGCGAATTTTCTAGCAGGCGACAGACTCCGCCCGTAAGGCGTTCTTGTCTGCACTGAGTCTAGACGACCTGAGCACAGCTGTAACCGGGCAGCGTCAGTCGATGATGTTGCCGCGCACGCGCCTGCGTGCGCCGCAAAGAGCGGCCGACAGGGAGCTCTCCGCCGCTGCCACTTCCTCCCAGGTGTACATGGGCAAGCGATGAAACGGCGCTCCGAACATAGCGCGGGATAGGATCGCCGATGTTCTCGCCACCAAAGCGTCTGCTGCTTCCAGTGCCGGGCGCAAGGCATCGGCTTCCCACGGGTGCGCCGTTACGAACCCCTTCGCGCGGACGGACAGCGCTCGCAGTCTGGTAGCCACTTCCCGGCCCCGGCTCAGAACCTCTTCCACGGCCAGCTCGGTCTCGCTGGAGATAATAGACTCGGCGGACGCCGGGCTGCGGCAGCTCTGCTCCGGGCTTGGGACGGTGTCGGTGGGGAGAATGGACTCGGATGCTGGGCTCCGGCTGCGACGGGTCTCGTCAGCGGCCTGGATGCACGATACCAGCCGTGCGTCCGACTTGCTGGACATGGCGCGGTCTCGGGATTTTTGGAGGAACCCCAAGAAGCCATCAGGCCTCCTACCGGAGTCTGCCATGAGGAGCTCCGCCTGCCGCTTGACTGCAAACCGTGGAAGCCTGCAGCACTCACGCCACCCCTTGCAAGCTCCCATGAAAGCACGTGCAGAAGGTCAACAAGGTCTCTAGGTCGCTAAGTCGCTTGCTCTGCAATCAGAAAACTGAATGCCAAAAATATCCACACCAGCAAGTCAAACAACAATTGAACCCGAAAGCCCCCAAAATCCATGCAGCGGCCCAGGCTTGCCAGAGGTCAAGGTCTGTAGGGCGCTGGGAAGCTCCACCCCTTCCAAGCTCGCATGAAGCACATGCCGAAGATCGAGGTCTCTAGCTAGGTCTCTAGGTCTCTAGATCGATAGGCCTCGGTCGCTAGGTCGCTAGGTCGCTAGGAAGCTAGGAAGCTGTGGACTGCGTCCCTGTGCTCTGCAATCACATAACGGAACTCACGAAATATCGACACCAGCAAATCCCGCAAACTGCAAGACAGAGGCCCAGGCTCGCGAAAGGTCAAAGTCTGCAAGCCGCTGCGAAGCACCCTTCCAAGCTCTCGTGAAAGCACATGCTGAAGGTCAAGGTCTCCAAATCGCTAGGTCGCTAGGAAGCTGCGCCCCTGTGCTCTGCAGTCACCAGCAACTCAGACAAGACTGCAACGCCGCAACCCCTCAAAATCCCTCGGCACGTCGTCCCACAGACTGCAACATTCAGAGACGCAGGGTCCTCGAGAAAGGAAGGGCGTCCCGTAGAGGACGCCACCAACGCCGACGCTGGCCTCAAGGTGCTCATTCGCGTTTTTCTCCACTCTTCCTGTGCCCTAAACCCTTTGGGGCCCCGAAGACAAAAGCTGAAGCAAAAAAAAACGATTTTTTTCTGGTTTGGGGATCGGGCGGCTGTTTTGATGCTTGTTTTGCAGGTGTTTCGCCACTGGTTCGCGCTAGCAAGTCTGATGCAGCGTGCAACCCGACACGACCGCTCTGCACTTGTGGCATCTACCCCGGTATCGCAGGAACAGCAAGGCCCTACCCTCGAAGCATTGAAGACCATTCATAAGACCCTCAACCCTAAACCCCAAACCCTCAGCCCTCAACCCCAAACCCCAACACCCTGGCCCCAACCCCTAAACTCCCAACAACCTGAGCCTTCCCCCCTAGCTGTGGCCCCCGGCAGCCTCGGCAGGCGCGCGCCTCGTCGTCTGTAGATGCCATGGCTGAGACGCTTCCATGCTGCCCAGAATCCTCGACCCTAGGCAAGTTAAAACCGTGGGCCCCCGGCAACCAGGAATAGGGCCGAACCCCTTTGAACCCCTGTGTTGCGAATGAACCGCACCCTGGTCTGTGGCTGAGCCGCGTCCTTTTCTGTGCCTGATCCGCACCCTTTTCTGTGACTGATCCGCGCCCCCCGTCGTGACGAGGCGCGACCCGGGGTTTGGCGTACGAGCCGTGCACCGCGCACAGCGAGACGCATAACGCTCCCGAAGATGACGAGGCTTCCCATCGGGCACGCTGGGCTTTTTAGGGCTTAAGGCCGCAAAACTTAGCCTGTTCAAGGTTGGCTTTTTGATCATGGTCTAAAAGGTTTAAGTTTGGAGAAAACAAAAAGGTAGGCAACACCTCCACCGGACAAGGGGTGCACCCAGAACTTAATTTGTCTAAGCCCCTGCCCCTTGGCACCTGGGCTTTGTTTCAAGACTTGCGGGAAGTTTTCGGGTTTTTCGGGCTTCTGGTGCTCTTAGGTTGTATGCGTTTTGGTGCTTTAGGGTTCTTGGGATGATGAGGCCTTTCTTCTGGGGTTCTAAGGGTCTTGAGCCTTTGGTGTCTTTGGGGTTTTCAGCCTTTAGGGTTTAGGGTTGTGTAGTGTGTGACCTGTACGTATTATTAGCTTGCCCGAGAAGAAAAAGACGCGGATACTGCGAGAAAAAAAAGACACAGATAACGCACGAAAAAAAGACACAGATCCCGCGAAACGTCACAAGAAAGCAGGCTGTTCCTCGAGACGTCACCACGAAACAGCCAAAAAAAGACACAGGTAACGCAAAAAAAAAAGACACAGATAACGCAAAAAAAAAAAGACACAGATCACCCCCTTACCCCCCATCCGGGGTCGCTTGCTAGGTGGCTGTGCTCCTTCTCGGTGTTGTCCAGTGCGTCTGCACCAGGGGCGTGTCGTCCCATTCCTCACGGTTTGCGGCCGCAGCCGCAGCCACGGCTGCTGTAGGGTGCATCGTGCTGGCTGCGGTGCCCCCTTCGTTGGGGTTGTGGGTGTTGGCGGTCGCATCGGTGGCGGCGGTGCCTGTGGTGGCGGTGTGCTCGGTGGTGGTGTGGGTGGTGGCGCGGGCCTCGTCCGCAGGCGGTGATGGTTGCGATGGCGTATGTCCCGACCCGGACGAGCCCCCTTGTTGGTAGTTGGGCCTTGTGGCGGGACGCAGTGGGGTGACAGTGGCACATCGATAGATGCGGGGGTCCACTCTGGCCAGTTGTCCCTGTTGAAGTGGGACGTATGTGGCAGCCTCCTCTTCCTCTCCCCCCTCACTCTCCCGCGGTGGTCGGTCCTCCCCTGTTTGCAGCACGGCCATCACCCACACATCCTCACGGATGGACGAAGGAATGCAATCCACGCATTACTGATCAATCCCGAGGGTCTCCACCTCATCATCGTTGAGCTCCTGCTGCACATCTGTGAGTGTGAGCGAGGCAGCTGTGAGACGCTCCGTCAGCGCATCTCCTGCGCGCGACTCAGGCGGCAATGCACGCCACTGTGCGATGATGGCAGCACCGCGTTTGGCCTGCTCTGCAGCAGCTTCAGCAGCTGCCTTCCGTGCATCCTCCTCAGCACGTGCACGCTCTTCTCGCAGCTTCTCACGTGCCTCGTGCTTTGCGTGCGTTGACTGCACCGCGCTCACAAACGAGTCGATCACCACCTTCTTGAACTCAGGAAGTGCAGCTTCTTCCACCCCGCTTGTGAATGAAGCCTTCGCGCCAGCGAAGAATGAGTCCGCCAGCTCCATGTATTCAAGGTCACCCGAATCCAGCATGGCCTGGGCACCTTGCACTGCGGCAAAGGAGCCAGTGATCATCTCCATGATCTCGTCGTCACTGACATCCACTGTCTTCTTCCCCAGTCCAAGGGCACCGCCCACCATTCCCAGCATGCCCTGCTGCTTGGTCGGCATGACCTTGCTCAGATCAAAACGTTTCACACGGCTTTTTGCTGCGGCAGCATCTGGGACTGCAATCTCCTTCGTTGCGTCGTCAGCCAGCGAGATGTCGCTGATGATGTCCGTCTCATTGATGTCTGGAGCGGCGAGGCTCCGCATTTCTTTGGGCACAGCTTCCCGCTTTGCTCTTATCTGGAGAGGTGTCGCTGTCTTGTCGATTGATCCTCCCGTGGCAGCAAGGACTTTCTTTATCGTGTCCTCATCGACTTTGGCAAGCGACACATGTGCAGCCAAGCGTTTGCCAAGGTCACTCCATGCGGGATGGGGCTTGGCGGCTTTCGCATCGGCGGGGCCGACACGAGCCCCCGTCTCACTGCTGTAGATCCCATAATATAAGGCGGCCAAGGGGGCAGCCGCCTTTCGCAAGGACTCGAGTCCGGACGCAGTCAACAGCGTAGACATGCTGCCACCTGCCATGCTGCGACGTAGAAGTGCCGACGTAAAGGGGTGGACCAAGTGCAAGATTGGTAGAGAACCCTTCAAGAGTTGCAGGAACAAGCGAGCCTGAACTTCTGTGTTGCCGAGCGCGAGGATGCCTAGCGCATCCATTTCAACCACGCGTTCGACAGTGCGTGTCACCCCACGTAGTTCGGATGGTCCGCCCTGGAACCTGGGCGGCTCCTCGAGGGCGCATGGGAGGACTGCCCACGCAGCCATATCCATGCCCTTGTCTGCCGTGTAGGGGATGACAGCAATTTGCGAACGTTTCTGGCCATTGTTGGAGTCAATGTGTGCCAGGACTTTGAACGCGTAGGGCGCAATCAAGACCTTGGCAACGGAGTAGAACTTTTGCCTCCCTTCAGATCCACTGATATCAATACCAAAGAGGCTGGCGGCACGGCTGACTGTTTTGTCTACCGCCAGTAAAGGGCTGGCCTTTTGGCATGGCCATACCGCCGAGGGCATGCTTCCGGCAGTAGGCCAACGTCGTGAGCCGACTAAGCATCACGAGGCCAAGATTCACGACATCCTCTGTGAGCGACTGCGCCACAGCCAGCCGGCTGAGTGCAGTATCGTTGCGCACCCCTGAGTGCGCGTCCGAATTGACGTTGGATCGGTCGATGATCAACGGGTTGTTTGCGTAGCCGAGCTCAGCAGCGAGTGTGAACGCAACTGCTGCGGCTTTCGCAATGGAGGCATCGCGGCTAATGTGGTCGCGTGCTTTCTTCAAATTGTGCTTGAACGCGGCCCCGGTGAATTTCATTCTCATCATTGCGTTCACGTCATCTGCAGTGAGTAGGTGCGGAGCCTGGGGCTCGCGCTTGCCGTCGCAGTACAGCAACTTGACTGCCAGGGTTTTCTGGCTAGCACAAGCAGCCTGGAACGCCTGCGCATAGTCTTCAAGGTTTTGACTCGCGGTGATGTGTCCGTCTGTGGCCGTCTGCTCGTCCACAATTGTGTCCTCTGAGGCCTCAGGTAGCGATGGGATGCTTCCCATTGCAGCGAACGGCGCGTAATCAAAAGGGCAAACTTCAGCAAAAGGTGCTTGAGCCAAAATGGCGTCTCTCTCTCTCTCTCTCTCTCTCTCTCTCTCTCTCTCTCTCTCTCTCTCTCTCTCTCTCTCTCTCTGCGCGCGCTTAGACCCCCCGGCTGCCCCAAGGGGCGCGCAAGTCCAAAGAGTCAGTCGGTGGTATGGGCCGCAGTCTTCGCGGCCAAAATACTGGTCTCAAAATGGGGCGATGTCGGGGCTAACGCATAAGAACACAGTGATGACAGTCCTCCCCCTCTATGCTCCCAGAGATTCATGCCTCTCTCTCATCCCTCTTTGGCGCGGTTGCGTGTAGGTGTGGAGGCAAATCAGTCACAAATCAATATACCCTCATGAGTACGTCTGCGTCGTGAGTCCACGTCTTGCAGTGGATGGCCTGGTCGACGTAGCCCCCAGTTTTGATCCATCCGCTGGTCATCACTCCCGTCTGACGAAGAGAATTCCTCTGTGGGCTCCCTCATCGGCTGGTGATTGTGGTGCGTGTGTGTGATGGGGTGCGTGGCGAGGGGTGTTGGCCGCGCCGGATTGCTGTGGGGATGAGTGAGGGCGAGGGTTCCATGGGATTGTGTCCGGTGTGAGCCCCCCTTCTTCCTCCTCTTGCCCTGTGCTTGTGGTGCGCCCCCGGTGCTCCGCATTGTATTTTCAGCCACTCGTCGAGGGAGTTCAGCGCCTGGGCGGGCTGCTTCGTCTTGGGGACTAGCTGCGCCAGAATGCCCTCGCTGCGGCAATGTTGTTGTGGTTGCTTTGGTCTGCTGGTCGGTTGCGTTCGTATGGGGCCTGCTTTGGCTGGGTCTGAGTTCTGCTGTGACTCAAAAGCTTGCTGGCTTCTCCGGTGTGCGGCGGCCGGGGGCTTTCGTGGTTGTGTTGCAGAGCGAGGTGGTTACCACTTCGCCGCTATCACTACCTCCGGCTTGGGCTCGTCACTGTCTGCCTCCTCGTCGTGCTGAACCGCGTCCGCCGGCACCGCTTCCTCCTGGTTCTTGCCTTCAGGCGACAAGTCCTTGCTTCCAATAGTAACAATCGAAAGGAATCACAATTGAATGGAAGAAGCTACAGCTATGACAATGAAAAGTACAATAACAATAACAACAATAACAATAACAATAACAATAATAATAATAATAATAATCCTGAGGATAGGTATGATCGACAGAGACAGAGACAGAGAGAGAGAGAGAGAGAGAGAGACGAAGAAGAGATTATCAAAGTGGTAGCAATGTGATTGATAACAGTAGTCGTTTTGCTGTTGATCATTGCTATTTTGATGGTATCAAGTCTGATTTTGATGTTTCTGATACCTTCAAGATTTTTTTCAGTCCTGTGTGATGCACTGCATATTTATATCATTGTCAGTTGTTGTCTTTGGATGCATAGTGTATTGATGTTGATGAAGAGTTGATATTGGCAGCGACTTCAAGAAATAAATGAACAATATATATCTTTTTCTTGACAAAAAAATAGCAATGTCTGATGGACACCAGATAACATGAAGACAGCAAAATTCTAAGCTACCCTTGAATTTATCAGTTTGTTTTTGCACAATATCTTCTTCATTTTATCTTAATGTTTAAATATTTACCAATGAATTTACTCGATTTTGGAATGTCTTCTGCTTTGGTATTTGCCATTATTACTGATACTGTATCATTAAATCTATTATAATCATTCTTGTCATTCTTTTCACTAGTGTCATTATTGCCATTATTACTATCAATATTACTGCCATTATCATTTCTATTATCAATACTAGTCTCATTACGATTAATTGGAACAATACCATTGCTATTATTTCTATTATTATTCCTGTTATTGTTACTGTCATTATTGCTTCTGTGAGCAATCCTATTATTATCACTATGGGTGACGACAACTTAATTTTATGCCAAATATCACATGCGTCAATACTTACTCTCGTTGATACCAGTGATTAACTCCAATTGAACGCTTAAAACCTATGTCTAACACCCATGTTGCTGCCTTTACAAAATGTCAAACATGTCAATATCCATCATTCCAATGGATTTGTGGGATAATGAAAGAGTGGAACAATTGAAAGGTAAAGAAAAGAACAAGCAAAGCAAGCATTAGAAATGAGAAATGATGATAATAATACTGAAAATCATGATAATAGTAATAGTGAAGAGAACATAGAAGAAAAATATCGTGTAATATTAGGTACATTAAAAATTCATATTGATTTTGTGCACTATTATTATAATTGTTGTTTTTTTATTATCATTGTTACACAGTTTTGCTAATATATTATGATATATTCTACTTTCACTTCTATTATTTACGAAATTTAACTCAGTAATATTATATTTACTATTTTTATGGCACGTTGCCGCGCCTGTTCGGCTGCGCCGAGCCGCAGCAGTGGCGGGTCCTCCTTCTGACATGCCCTGTAGAGCTTCTTGAAGCGCTCCTTCGAGACCACGATGTGGTCAGAGCTGCCTTTCCGCATGTCAACGAAGACGATGACAAACGGGTGGCGAACCTTGACTGTGACAGGGCCGGCTGGCAGGGGCGCTTCTTCCGCCGGGGGCTGGCGCTCAACCTCCTCCTCCTTCACTGCCCGGGCGTGCTGCCTTCTGACCTTACCGAAGGCGATGCCGCAGGTGTGGCAGAGTTCCGTCTTCTTCGAGTCGGAATTCCGGAAGTTGCCGCATGTGTGGTGGTTTACGCACGGCACGCTCTTCGCCTTCGCCTTCGCGGACTGCTTGGCGCCTCCCTTCTTAACCCGGTTTGCAGCCTTCGGGGCCATGGCGCTGCAAAGGTGCCGGGAGACGGGGGGGCTGGTGCTTTTGCTTGGGCCAGGTGCTTGAGCCAAGAATGGTTACCTCTCTCCCTCTCTCCCTCTCCCCCCCCTTGTTCTTCTTCTGCAGGGCTTGAAGGACAGGCAAACACGCCCTCCGCGCACGAGGCGCGCCCGGTCCGTGATCCAGTCGGCGTGAGACATACAGCCCCGATGAAAGTTTCCCCGGACCACCCAACATCGTACCCTGTGTAACTACCCCCCCACTACTCTCCCCCCCTCTCCCCCTCTCTCTCTCACTCTCTCTCACTCTCTCTCACTCTCCCTCTCTCCCTCTCCACCTAAACCCCTCTCCCCCTCTCCCCCTCTCTCTCTCGCTCTCTCTCCTCTCTCATCCTTCCTTCCTGTCTCTCTCCCTCTCTGCACTCTCTCTCCGTGCCATTAAGGGTGAGTCTCAATCGTTCCCAACCCTTTTCCTCCTCGAAGGCTTCCATGTGTGGCTTCTTTCCTCCAGATGTCGGAACACTTCTTCTGCCTCAGCAACTTGCCCTTTGATCGCAAGCTGGTTGAGCGTTGTCAGCTCCGCTACGCTGTGGCTTGGGTCTGCAGCTGTACGGGACGTACAGAGGCCGCGCAGCAACGGCAACAAGGCATTCGTGGTGCGGTGTTCAAGGCATCCGAGATGGTTTCTACGCCCCTTTGAGGTCCACAAACGCCTCAAAAGCATCGGGCAATGACCATCTCTGCCAGCTTCTGAAAATATGAGGCGCGCTTTCGAGGCAGAACGGGGTCACTTTGCCCGAACCGCCACATCGTGTCTGCAGGACTATCTTCGAGATTCCGATACACTGCTCTATTTGGGGGTGCCCGGGCTACCCTCCGTCACAAAAAGCGGCTGCAAAAAGTGGACATGCCAATGACTCGGAAAAACATCTGAGGACAGCCTTGGCAGCGCAAGCACTTGCTTCTTTTTGCCATCAGCGGACGACTCGCGTGGCTTCGCCAAGTACCGCTAGTCTGTGCCGCCAGCCTTATTTCACCTGCCCAAGCTCTGAGGAAGCGGTTTGCAATTAGCACATAGCCACAACTACAACATGCCCATCGCATGTGCTAATCGCCTTCTTGTTGGTTAGAACGCGGATGACCCAGGCCGTTGGGAGAGCCTTCGGCCTTAGAGTGTCGTCGCGGCGAAGAACTTGCACCTGCCAAATGTCCACAACAGCTGCCCGCACATTTCAGGCATCGAAAATGGAGAGATTCGGCCTGGGTGCGTCCACCCCCGTCTATCTGAAGCACCTCTGCTCGGACAAGATCTCCTCGCACCATTTGCCTCTTTGGCCCCGCAGTCGATGCGCACCGAATGCACACTGAATGCACACCGTCACCACTGCTTGTGGCTTCCCAGCCCCGAATTGCAGCCAGGTCTCTCATTCTTCAGTGCGGCATAGACCTACCACAAGCAGCCACGTGCCAAGTTAGCGCTGCATACCGTTGCTACAACAACACCCTGCGCCAAGCTGTAAGCCAGCATAGCCTGACCTCCTCTGCAGTGGAGAGCGGCCGCAGCATCAGCATGGTCACGAGCTTTGGTGGCTTCGGCTTGGTTCCTGCGTATCCGCCCGTTGAGGAGCCACCAGGCCTTGGACCAAACAACGCTGAGAACGAACAGCTGAGACTGGCAGAAAGAATCCGATCAGCCTGCACCCTGCCTTGGCACACTTTCCAGGCTGGAAAAATCGACCACCGGGCAGCAGAAGATAGGCTTTCGGCGATAAACTGCTTGAGAAAGCACCTCCACATTGCAGTCTTACTCGCGCTGCGCTCCCGGCAAAAGTGTCTTCCAGTTTTCAGCTTCGCCTGCCTGCAGGACACCCGTAGAGCCATAGACATCCAGTACTTTTTGGCCCAAAAGTTTAACCTGCTCCTCAACCTCGGCGGTAGCGCTCAATAACGAAACGGAAGAAGAACCTCCGCCGTCCTCATAGGCCAGCACGCCTGCAACATGTTTGTTTGCTTTGCAGACTTGTGAATTGCCGATACCTGCTTCTTGCCCATGCCCATGAAATCCATGTGCCTTTGCGCTTCTGCTGCCAGAGCCACAGCTCACTCCGAGCGGACACGGGCACACAGGAGCCTCCCAAGGCCGCCTGCAAACTTTCCCGGGGGGGGGGGGGAGTTAGTTTTGGGGTGGGGCAAGAACAGCTCTCAAAAACAAAGAGGGGCCCCCTAGCAAATGGGCTCCGTCAGTTGACCGCGAAATCTTCGCATATCCTCGCATCGCTCCTGCACGCGGGGGATGTGCTCGGCTGCTTCCGGCGTGTCGGCCTGCAGGCATTACGTACTATGTACTAAGTTTAAGCATGTCTGATCATGTCTAGGTTGCATCACGGTTCGATCCTTGCCTTGTTCAAGGCCACAACAATGGGGAAGCGGACTCTTAAGAAGCAGGCCACAAGCAGGTGGAGATCGAACTCGCCCCATTTCAAGATGTCCTGCGACGGAAGATGACGGGAAGGGACAACAGCGTGCTCGCAACCTGCACGCTACCCATGGCTTGTCCTCCGCTAAGGTTGGCAAGCTGTGCCCTGTCGCTTCGTAAACTTGAGCAGCCAGTTGCTGAGAAGCTCGATAGCCTCCGCAACTCCAACAGGACGGCAGACCCAGCCCATACAAAGTCCAAAGTGTACATATGTGTACGCTTTGGCTCAGGCTCCAGCCAGTGAACAAGGCAAACAGCCGCTCCGCAGCGAGATCCCGCAAGGAGGAATTGAGTTTGGCCAACTTGGCCTTTCTTCGCACTGTATCCCACTTGGCCCGCACATTGCCTCAAGTATTAAGTCCAAAGGCTTCTGCAGAATGCGCCCAGGCGCAGCAGCAACTCCCCCAAGCACAAAGCCTTGAATCCGACACTTGCAACTCCAAGAACCTCAATAGCACATTCAACAATACAAGCCCTTGTGACTTGTGATAGTGAAGCCTGAAGCTGCCTCAATCACACTGAAGGCCCTAGTCCAAGCATCTCTACACCTAGGCCAGGGGCTTCCGGCAGCTGATGGCAAGTTGCAAAATATCCACAAGTGGATTTCTCGGCGCACCCAGCCAATTTCATCCAATGGATCCGTCACGGCAGTCTTGCCCTGGGCTGATCAGAGGTAACAACGTAACACCGTAACACCTTTGACCAGCTAAAGTGGTTGCCTTGCCATGTCCAGGCAAGACTCCGCAGAAGTGCCCTGATCAACACCTTCAGAGTCACTTCTACCACTTGCATCCACGACGTGAATCAGGCTATCCGCGTCACAGAGGTCGTTCAAGAAGGCATTTCCGCGTCCGCGTCCCATGTAGGCACCTGCCCAGATCCAAGACCCAAAACAGCTGAAGGCATGTCAGAGAAACAGGCGGCAAAAGCCCTGGCAGACCCCAGCGATGTGCAGGGAGACAGGAGGGGAGACTAGCAGGGAGATGAGGGAAGACAAGCCTCCAAAACCCCGACAGAACCCCCCCAAAAAAGGAGACTTGAGCAAAAGACGAAGCCTGCAGATTGAGCCCACTGGATGCGAGCCACCGAGCCACCGGGGGCGGAGGCCACATGAGGGAGACAACGGGACCCCAGAAAAACGCACCAAATCCTTGCTTTACGCCAAAGACAACTTTCACCAGAATGTCGGCAATCTGAAAATACATTGACTAGAAGAACAGGACTCCGCAGTACACTGTTGGAGGAATACATTCAAATAGATCAGAAGCATGGGAAGCCGCCTGGGACAAGCCCAGCAACATCCTTCACCCAGAGAGGGAAGCGACGCTGACTCTTGTCAGCTCTGCCATATTCGGGTTCACACTCGTCCTGCACAGAAGGTCCCACAAGCCAAGGCCGGCTACAACCTACCGCGCGATTCCGGGGACAGAATGCGCAAATCTCCTGGCAGCCCAGTTCCACAGAAGGGCAAGGGGCCGCGAACCAGCCCGCGGCGATGTTGGGGTCGATGGTGGTGAAGGGATGCCTCAATCTGAGAATCCCAAGCCCTGGGTGCATGAAGTCCCTCGCTGCAATACATTGGGACCGCCTAAAACCTGTTTTAAAAGGAAGTGACCAAGACGCGGAGCCATAGCTGCCTCCTTGCCTGCCCCTTCCGGGCGCGTGGCGGCGTTGAACAATGTTGATTTGCCAGCCGAGGGCTTTCCGACCAGGCCAATGATAAATTCCCAGGCCTTACCATAATTTCCAGCTCCGCACTGTCGCGCCCAGGACTTCTCTTCGCCACCATCAGGCAGCAAGCTGGCGGCTTTCTGCTCCGCCTCAGCCAGAAGAGTTTCATCCACCTCGGTCTCGTCACGCAGCCACCACTTGTCAGAGCCATCTTCGAAGTCCTCCGCCTCATCCTGCTCATCTGCTTTCTTGCTGTTCGCGTTGTCTGCAGTCCGTCCAGTCACCTCCGCCTCGTGCTCGGAAATCCACTCTTGGGCTGCATGAACCATGGCCATCACGCTTGGAAAGCCCAGCGGCTCCCGCGATGCCTCCAGCGTGTCTAGAAGCTCCCGCGCGTGCGCTTGCAATCCCAGGTCACGGGCTTCTAGCTCGCAGAGACACGAGGCCTGTTGCGGGTAGCCTGGAGGAAAGAGAAATCTCAGGGCAGCAAAGCTGTCCCCATTCTGGAGCCGAATGGCAAGACGCACCGGCCACACAGGCCTCAGCAAGCATATCTCGTCCTCCCCGAACATGGCACAAAGAGCCTCCACCTCATCTTTTTGCTCCTGATTTACCCTCTGCTCATCTTCCATATCTGCGGCACTGGCTCTGCCGAACCTTTCGCGCGACTCCTTCAAGCGGGCCTCCAGAAACGCTGCGAGGCCACGAACATCCTCCGCGCGTTGTGGAACCGAGTGTCCACCGTCGTGTTCAATCACCTCAGGGCCCTCAAAAGCCCCGGCACAGCGCAAGCTGTCGGACAGCTGCACGACCGTGTCTTGTGCAGATGCGAAGTGCAAGGACTTCAGTCTCAGTGGTGTCGAGCTCATCGACCCTGAGGGGGGCGAGGGCGCCCCTGCAAGGACTGCAAAAGCGAGCTCCGAGAAGAGCGGCCTTGGACAAAGCATGAAACAAGATGGACATTCATAGTATTTCGCATGCACACACACACACACACTATTTGTTTAATAGTCTAACTGACTTATGCGCGAAAGCCTACAGCAGTTCCCCTAGAGCTGTAACCGCATGAAAGGTTACAGGCGCAAGCAACAGTAGGATATAACCAAGCCATTTCGGTCATATACAATACTCTAGAGATAAACAAACAAGCACGACGCATTACAACTGAAACAAGAACGTACGGGCTTGAACCTAATTGGAGCATTCATAGTATGAAGGTTTTCACAGGAACTACAAGTGATGGCTGACAAGTTGCGGAAAGGCAGAATAGGCATTCTTGAAAAACTGAGCACGCCCACTTCATACAGCAAGCAAACGCGTGAGACCACAAGAGCATGAGTCTCCTGCAATATGTCTTTTTGAAGGCTCTAGGGATTGCAACTACATTGTGTTCGGGCTACTGCGTGGTATTTTGTCGGAATACACAAAGGGTTTCACGACTCACAATCGAAGAAAAACCCTTGTTCATGTAGTTCCAAATGTGAGTTCAGCGTTGAACTTAAACCAAGCTTGAAAACACTACAGCTTATGAAGGTTGAGAAAAACAATAGCAGAACCCAATTTAATTGAGTGCAGGATACGTCGTGATCTATTCAGACATATTAAACCTGAATCCAGGTTGACTCAGAAATGTCGTGTATTTATCGGTGTCATAGCCTCAGTTATCTGACACTCAACAACACAGGTTCAGCTTGAACCTATGTTCAAATTCTTGAGCAAGTGCGGAAAATATGCTGAAGGATGGTGTTTCACAACTGTGGAAACACTTGTCAAGCACACGACATTATTGTAACTCATATATGGGCCGTTTTCGAAAAAATCGCATGACCCAGAATTCAACTTCCAGCCGACACTCCGCGCGCAATCGAACTCCATACCCGCCAACCCTGTCGGACTCCCGCTCAGGCTTGCTTTGACTTCAGCATCCAAGCTTGAACCTTGAAGCCCTATACAGAAGGGAGGTGTATGGGGCACCAAGTACTGGTATTCTTGGTTTGGGAGTCGGCGTAGGAGCTGAACGCTTCAATGGTTCAATGGTTTTATGGCTTCGGGAGTCTGACTGTATGGCCGCCCGAATCAGGTAGCGTAGGAACCGTTGTAGGCAGCAACCCGTAAACATTTTTGGATGTATGAATGTACTTCATGTATCCATCTATTTACATTTCTTTACGTCTTCCCTTGAGCTGGAACGGTGCTCTCTGAATCCCCCAGAAACCAACCCTCTAACTTCAAGCGACGGCACGCCGCATCGATCTCCTCGGCCCAAGAGTGGCTCAGAAGCACCCATTCCCCCAAAGTGCACAACAGTCTAGGGTGTTCATGGAATGCCATGGTTTTAGCCGCTCACATTGGGACAAGCCAAGCGAGGTAGGTGCATACGGCTCCAACCAGCACTAAGGTTGAGGATCTAGGTTTAGGGGGGCTTAGGTATGGGGTTAAGCATTCTGCTACTGTTACGTGCTTCCTCGAAAGGCTTCAATTTCATGCACGGCTCGGGGAGTGTGTCATTCTGCCCGGCCCATTGGCAACAGAGCAGCGCTGCAGCCGCTCCCTCCGAGAAGCCCAGAACGCCATCGAATGGGCCAAGCTCCATCCATGCTCGTGACAACACCTTTTGGACAGGTCGCTCTCAAACCGACCAGCAGCAAGGTGCTCTGCTTCTACGACCAGCCTCACGCACAGCAGCGTCATCCGATCTCGAAGCACCCTCTGGCCACCAAGCTCTCCTGACAGCATTCGTAAACTCCAATTGACCCTGGCCCCAACTTGCCATTGATTCAATGGAAAACAACGCTCACCCCAAGCCCCCACTCCGGTGTACACCAGGACCCACACACCGCTCATGAAGCCTTCTGCTTGCAACTCAGTTTCGTGTTGATGCGCTCCCCGTGCTGCAAAGGTAGCTCAAGTGGACCATCCACAAACCTAGGCCAGGGTGCAAGTGCCACTGCAACTCAGGAAGGTACTGACATTCTACCAATAGTTTCCGTCCCATCCGCGTACTCACTGCAGACTCGCGGCACGAAATCGGCGAAGCTGGCTGACTTAGCCACTACGCGCTCAAGCTTCCTCTCGAAGGTCGACGCTGTCTGGCAGCGTCCGTGCAGACAAAGTACGCGCAGCTTGGGCGCAGAGGCCACATATGGATCCATGGCTCCATGCTCTGATGTTCTTTGAGGTTGTTTTGTGTTCCTTGATGCTTTTCGCTGAATCAGTTTCAAGCCTTTGGAAGGGCGGCATGTTCGATTGAACTGCAAAGTCTTAAGTTTATCCACCTGTTATTTTTACAGGAAAGGTCTTAAAGCATGACTTGCCGACCTGACACTGGGGTGGCAGTCCAGAACATGAGAGAGAAGTGACGCTTCTTTTGCACTTTGGGGAAGTCATCGTAGGTCCCAAGACAGGTGTTCGCATCGGGGTGTGTAGCCGCAAAGGGCTGGTGTTCGAGCTTGGGGATGTCTAGCTGTTTAGGGGGGTCTTGCTTGAGCACCCGAGCCGTCTACATGTTGGCGAAAGGACGAAAGGGAGCCTAAAGGGTTTGTAAGTAAGGCGGGGGCAGGCGTGAGAGCGCCAGCAGGCTAAGTCACCCCGACCACGAGCCATTCGAAAAAGCCAAAAAGAGCAGGAGCATGGCAATGTCCAGAATTGTTTTGGGGGCATGTAGGGTCTCGTTTCATGGGATGGAAATCCACATGGTGTACCCGGAGAGAAGTGAGCCGCAAGCGTATCAGTGCCCAAGGAATGGATGCCATTGAATGGCCTACGATGACGTAAGATGACATGAGGCTACGGATGCACAATCACACCCGAGGAACCCCCATGTGAACGGTATGCTCTTGGAGTATGGACAAGCCTCTACTGCAAATTCACGGAAATCTTTCCCTGACCTCGCGATCGAGGACTTTGCGAGGTGAAACGAACAGGTGACTTTGACTTTGTGGGTCGCGCTGCCTCGGTCCAACGCGCAGGACTCGGGGAGCGATCTGTTGCCCAGTCTCCCAAGATGTCTGCCTCCGTGACCTCGAAGTACCGTGGGCTCGATGGGGATCTAGACGAAGGGTCTGGGCTTCGTGAACGCCAAGTAGCGGGGCCATTCAGGTTTCGGTCGCGCACTGGCCTGGAGTGATCTTCCGGGATACGCGCAGGAGACTCTGGCCGGTCGAACTCGAGCAGTTTCGCGGCAAGGGAATTCTTTGAATGTTCCTGCTTCAGAGCCCTTGCAGGAGACCTCGCTGGCCTCGGAGACCTCACAGATCTAGGCGGGGACTTCGCAGCTCTGGACGGAGACGGTGATGCCACACTACCAGGGTGAATCTCCTTGTCTTTGAGAACTTCAGTCACGGCACTTTCGCGCAACTCATCGGCTGCAAAATGATCCTGCATGGATGTGAGATACTGCCTCAAGTCAAAAGTCAAGTCTTCCCGCTGTTGTCTTGCCTTTTGCAACTGGATGTTCAGCTGACGAACCTGGTTGCTTAAAGAAGCCTGCACAGCGTCTTTCTTGGCAAGTTGCGATGACAAGTCGTTAACCTCGCGCCGCAGCGTCTGAATCTCGGATTCTCGGTCATGGTACTGTTGCCGTGCAGTTGCCTCCTGGCGCTTGGCAGTTGTAAGAGCGGCCTGCCTCTCCAGATCTGTTGCAGAGTAAGTGGCATCCCGATCCTTGAGCTTTCGAGCTGTGGCACGCGCCGCCGCAAGTTGCTCGCTTAAGGCCTTTTCCCTCTCCCGGAGCCTTCGCACTTCCTGCTCCTCATTGAGGAGGGCCTTTGCAAGGCGCTGCTGCTCATGCAGTGGCAGCGATGGCTGCGAAGGCTGTGAAGCGGAGCTAGCATCCTTGTCGCCTTTTCCCATGCTTTGCAGCTGCAGCTGCAGCTCCTCCACATGCTGCAGGAGCCTCCTGTACTCCACATCTGTGCTCCAGATGGCAGCTACTGCGTTCATCGCCGCCTCTGCCACACGGACGGCAGCAACTGGTGCATCGGCCAACATGGCAGGTGGCATTGGCCACGGCCGATTGGAGGCCACCGCCTGGGCAAGCTCTTCGGACCACCTTTCCCAGCCAAGACAGAAAACCTCTTCAGCATCAGCTGCTTCCGCAGCTTCTGCTTCTGCGATTTCAATGTCTCTGCGGTCGCCCTGTCCTTTGCCGTGGGCTGCGCAGGCCACGTGGGCCGCGTGGGCATGGGCCGCGTGGGCCGGTCTCGCACATTGGCTTGACTGGCTTGACGGTAGCGGCATCTGGCAAGGCCGCTAAGATCATGTACGGCGATGGACGTGCTGTAGTAAGCATGGTGTGCCACTTGCGGTTCTTGATGATTCTGTCTGGTTTGTTGGATTCTGTTGGACAGCTGCGAAGCTCAGTCTCGGCTGCGACGCATTGTGGCCCCTCCAGTTCTCCGGCGGAACGTGAGTGAAGTCATGAAAACAAACTCAAACATCTACTTCTGATGATCTTTGCTTGCGCAAGTGCACAATCAGGTGAAACTGAAGAGGACAAGCGTCCCGGGGCTATCTTTGGGTTGTCAAGCCAACAGCCATCTCAGCATCCTGCTGCGTATGGGGGTCGTCTGAAGCTTTCTGCAACCTCCTTTTGTGCAACCTGGGTCGCAATGGCAGCTGCAGTGTGCAGCCCGGGCTGCACCGCTTCAAGACCCGCAAAAAGACTTTGGGGGCATGGCTTTGATCGTTCGTGCTTGTCCTTGACTTCGGCAGATGCGAAGAAGCGATTGCCTGATGAGCCGGTGATATCACAAAAAAAACTCCTCCAGAAAGGGGGAACTCGGGGACTCTTAGATGGCGGCAAGCTATGCAGTAGAACTGGCCCATACCAGGCCTGGGTCTCTGTGCGTGTTCAGTGGTCAAGCAGCTGACTTCCACAGCATCAGCACCCTAGTCACCCTAGGTGTCATGCAGGTCTTCGTCACGTGGAAGCGTGCCAGGCTGAAACTTTTGCGGCGCCTGAGGTGTCAGGGTTCCGTCTCGTTTTTCATCAGATGCCACGAGAACTGCATGCACACAGTGCCTTCAAGTCTTCATGCACTTGATCGATGTCCTTGCTGCGGCGTTTGGCCGCGATGACTGATGGCCTGTTGCTACCAACATTTTCAACTTCAAGCGCTGCCACTGCAAGCACATCCGCTTGGCCTTGTCTTTTTGTTCTGATTCTTGTGCTTCCGGCCAGTGTGCTTGTTCCCCCGCATGGAGGCCTCCTTCAGACGTGTCACCAATGCCCATGATTAGAAATTTGCTCCTCAGCAGCAACCAAAGCAAAATCTGCTACCTGCGCAGGGTGCAGCGGCCCACAATGCTAAGTCTAAGCGAAGTCTGATGTTCGCGCTTCGCTGGGGGCACAAAAATAAAGCTGCGGACATTCACAGTACCCCAATACTTCAGTACCCCACAGGGGCTGTCTTAGTCTGAAGCTTGAATTGCACCTGCCTGCCCAAGCCGACGACTTCCCCGCGGCAGTTCTGCGAGCGTCTTGTGTCGAGCGCGCTTGCATTTAGCAAGCCAACGGATCGCCATACCTGTTTTTGGTATAGCTGCCGCCTGCTTTGAGACGCAACTTGCACAGCATTAATTAAAGCGAATTAGGGTGCAGCACAGCAGGCAGACATCACCATCTTGTCCTCCGTTTCCTGACCCTCCACGCTCACATAGCCACCAGTTCGACTCAGCAAGGAGGGCGTCACCTCTGGTTGCAGCTTCTTCCTGGCGCCACATGCGCGCTGGAGGAATGGTGTTGAAATGTGTAGAACAGCCAAGTTCTTGGGGTCGCCGGCACCGGAACCCTTTTCGCAAACCCTTGACTCTGATGCCATCGTCTGGAAAAGAAGTCGACTTCGGTGGGTTCTTAGCTAGCAGCTACTGAGCTACTGCTCACGTGAAAGTGCGTTCCACGCGCCTGTCCGGGACCAGAACATGGACCCAAAGCCATAGGACTGCCTCCAACATTGACAGGAACCCGAACACAACGAACAGAATACCTCAGTGTTGTCAGGGTCGCCCAACACTGTCTCCGCTGCTGCAGGAACCAAGCTTTCTTCAATTTCTTCATGCTGCCAAGGCACCGCTCCACCTTGCCGCATCCTCGAAGTCTTCGGATATCACGGCGCCATCAGAACTAAAGATATGGCAGGATTCCAGGCCCTGCACCACGCACTCTCATTGGGCCATCATTGAATGCTGGCTGGCACAGGCTTGCGTTTTGAAGGGGGCAGCTTGAACGAGTAGAAAAACTGTAAAAAAAATTGAAAACAAAATTCAACGTCAAAACTATAGTATCGGAAACTGTCGGAAACCACCGAATCGCAACCATCACAGCCCACTACTGCCTTCAAGGCGAAGTCGAAGCAGAAGTACGCCACGGCCAGCATTGGAATGGAGCACATGACCACCAGCACGCACCAGCCCAGCCAGAAGGCACAGTTCATGAGTCTGGGGCTGACACCACAAACGGTTTTGGAACAACCCCAGAACTTGTCGATTTCGTTCAGGATGCAGACCACCACGTGCCCCACCACAACGCAAGCCTCGGGTTTGTCTAACGCGTTCTTGGTAGGGAAGTACGGAACTGGGTACCCCAAACCATCTAAACGCTCATGTTTTTTGTAGTTGTAAAAAGAATTGGGGGGATACAAGGCACGACCTCCTAGGGGAGAGATCTGCTCGGGGGTTCTGCAAAAAGTGAGGGCCGCTCCCCACTGATTCTTGAGCCTGGTCTCGAAGCCAAGCTCTGGAACATACCTCGAATCGTCGAAGCACCAATTCTGGGCTAGTACAATCCTCGTTTTTGCGAGCCCCAAAGTTAGATAGATCAACCCTCGTTTAGCATAGGCGTCGTGCCCTCAAATCCACGCCTGCAGGGCGGGAGCTGTGACATGCGCTGAGGCCGCAGCGCCATGATGATGTGTCCCTTGCGCCACACGATCAGGAACATGACGCCGCGCATGGCCTGCAAACTGCAGGCTGCGCCCTCTGGGGCCAACAACATGGCAAAAACGAAAGTAGGAACAAAAGCTCAATTGTGCCGAATGTTGCCAACTGCACAAGAAGCCGGGCCTGCAGCGCCAAGCAAAGCATAATGGACATCCTGAGCGATTGCAGCTGACTTCCGGGGCTCTAAGGCTCTGTTCCAGTGGGCTGTGGAAATGGCATTTGAATGGCATTGTCGTGCACAGCCTGTACCAAGGAATCCGATTTCGACCCAGCAGCATTTTCACTCCGAGTCCCTCCAGATGCTTGTCGCATCGAGATCGGGTGGACGGTAGCCCTTAAACGCAAAGATTGCTGGCAGCACTTAGTGCAAAAGCAAGCAGGTGTGCTCCCTGGGTGCTGAGACGCAGACCAACGAAGTGGTTGGAAACTTCGTGAAGGTTGCTGACCAGAAACTTGACCACGAGGACCATGATCAGAAGAATATTTATTGTGTCAAACTGCTTTTTCCGCTCGTGAGGAACTGATATCTGCTCATGGCGATGGCAGAAAGTAGAATGGTAAGAACTGTTCCATCTTTTGGCAGCCCTGGCGCATGAAGCCGTCTGCACCTTGCCACGAACGGACGCGCAGCGGAAAAGGAAAAACCGTCTGAAGGCAGGTGCTTGCAATTGGCAGCGCAAGCTGGTTTGGCACAGACAGACTGATCTGCGGGCCTCGCTGATTTTTCCCTCGAAGATCACCATGCTAAGGTACCTGTCCTGCACGCAAGCCCTCGAGATCGACAATGCTCCACGATAAAAGCCACAAACCCAGAGCTCTCAAAATTTGGAAGGCCCCAACGAGCTGTTAAGCGCCCTACTAGGAGCTTCGGCTTGCCGAAGACGAGGTGAGATTCAAGACAGGGCGACTCGACCACCTCGAAATCAATGTTGTGGGGTTGGCCCTGCGCCTGCCTGGGAGCAAGGAGAATAGCTGACACAGACGTGCGCCTGTTCGCGTGGTTTCAGTCTGGGTCCTGGCGACTTTCGCGAGGAAGTGCTCAACCATTTGCACCTCGCTCCAAGCCTTGTCCTTGCGTGAGGGTTGGGGACTGCCGCTTCCGCCAAAAAGATGCCAACAACTATTCGCGATGACGGGGCCTCCAAAGCCCATCCGTCAACCCTCCAACACACATTCACCAAACAACGCCCCTGGAAAACACTGAGCCGTGCGTCTGTGGCATGGGACCGCTAGCTCTCCTAGTCATGCTCTGGCCATCTCTGGCCGATTCCGGTAAAAAAGGGGGTGCACCAATTTTCGGAAGGACTCGAGAGCAGATGGCACGGTATCGATGTTTTGCTACGTTAATGGGGACATCCTGTCGATGCTTGTTGCTCCAGAGTTGATGCCGTCTCGTCTCATACGACTACCCTCATGATTATCGTGGGCAAAGCATCTCACCCACTGTTGGACCGAGGCCTTTGGGCTGGCCCCCCTCAAAGGGCGAGCAGTGAGGGAGCGAGAGTGAGGGCGAGAGCGAGAGCGAGAGCGAGAGCGAGAGCGAGAGCGAGAGTGAGGCTGACTCACTGACTGACTGACTGACTGACTGACTGACTGACTGAGTAGCGTTTCGGATCGAGCTTTTTGCATTGCTGAAGCCCCAGAGCTTTCTTAGAAAGCTGGACTGCGCCCCGGCGCGCAATTCCCCACAGCCCAACCTGGCACCATGAGGCGTCGGCAAGAGCCATGGGGCAATCAGGAGTTCTGCCTTGTCGACGAGTGCATTTCAGCGCCTCAGGGGCAGCATCGCTTCGGAACTCAGGCTAGCAATACAGGAAAGTACTGGATTGGCCGGCACTTTGCTGAACAGGGGTGGAAGCGTTGATGATGATGCATGGCAGCTATCCTTGCGGAGCAGTGGCCATCACTGGTGGTTGGGGGCCGCTTCCCCGTATTCTGCCGAATCGAGATCGTGGACGTGTGACTTCAGTGATGCAAGTGCAGCAGCCATTAGATCAGGCAACCAAGTCTTTGACGAGCTGGGAGGTGACATGATGGCGTCACGCGGCATCGCCAATTTGAAGGCTAGACTTCTGCAGATCTTTGTGGAGACTTCGGAAAGAATAATGCCCAGAACTTCGAGGCATCGGATTCTGAGCAACTTGAGGTTGAGACCGAGTGAGACCGTCATTAAGCACTGTTTCGACTGCGACCAGCTGAGACGCATCCCGACAGGACTGCAGTTGGGCGACAGTTGCGTGTTTCAAAGGAGTCGATGCTTTGCGTGGCACTGTGACCACGGACTGCTGGCATTTTTTGCTCAGTGGTATGTTACGTCACCTTGAACCCCCGGTGGCGAGTTTGTGGCTTGATGGGCTCATTTCAGCGGTGGCATATAGAGCCCTGGCAAAGTCACGACTGGCATGAGCACCGCAGGGCTTGTTCTAGATTCCTTCGTGAGTGCCCGCGGACGGCTTTGGCCGTGGGGCGCCGGCTCACTCCTCAGCACTTTTGTGCAGAATACCTTCGGGATCGCTGCACTTTCTGCTTCACCTGACTGCATACAGTGTGTGCTAGCTGCATTGGTTTCTGCGCCAGGCTGTTTTGCATGGCCCGTAATTAGGCAGCGGCGTACTCTGATCGAACGAAACAGAAACAGAAACAGAAACAGAAACAGACACTGACACTGACACTGAAACTGAAACTGAAACTGAAACTGAAACTGAAACTGAGTGACTGAGTGAGTGAAAGCTTCACCTTTTCCCAGAAAGGAGAAGGAGGGGCTAAAACAAAAAAAATGCACGGCGATCCTAACATCCTCTAGACTCTACTTGCCATGGGACATGACAATTGGCCGGTATTGGCCGGTGGCTCTGACACATCGGTTGCAAGGGAGGAGAGCAGCTCAGAGGAAGGGAAGACACATTGGCAGGGGCTTCCTCTCGTACTGTTGGGCGACTTCACTCATCCCATATACCACTCCAGCACCACAATATCCACACCAGTTCTTTCTTTCCCATTCTTTCTTGTGGCTTTGGGGGAAACCCCGTGCCAAGGCACGCCCCGCTACGGTGTCCTCCGGACACTGTACATACCTGCTCGGGGTCGAGGCCAGCTTCGACCCAGCTCAAGTGCCGCCCCACCCTGTCCCGCGCACTCTCATGCCGCTCCTCACAGTCAGCCCTTCAAGTCAACCTCACCTAACCTCTCCTCCCCCAGACACAACCCGACACGAAGCCCTTCCCCAACCCCCATCGAGCCCTCCGTTTACTCTCTCAAGCCAACCTCTGCTCCTCCAACCAGCACTTCCCTCGGAGGCCCTCAACCATTCCTTGACCCCTACTTGGGCTCAGAGGCACTCTATGCACTTGGCTTCCCCGTCGCGTCCACCGCTCAACTTCAGCATCCAAGTAAAGGCTTTTCCCCCACTAGCAGTAGTTGACACACGACTTCACTGTTTCGCCTTTGGCAGGGGTGCTATCGGAGTGGTCAGTCTCTCGGGGTTGCTCCAGGAGTGAAACTCGATGCATGGTCCCAGCTCTCTCGCTCTCTCGCTCCCTCGCTCTCTCGTTCGTCGTTCGTTTGTTATTTCTGACTTTCTTTATTTCCTTCTTTCCTTCCTTCCTTTCTTTCAGCGTCGAGGACCCTGCACGAGTAGCGTGCCAGAATCAGGGTGCGGTGTTCAACATACGGACAACGAGGCAGGATGCCCGGTAGGTCCCCCGAATCCACCCCCCATCTCGCACAACACCCTCTCCCCCCGGACTGGCTGCTTGGGGAACCTTTGCCTTTTGGGGGGAGGAAACTCGGAACACCCCCCTCCCTCCTACCTCCATGCAGCCCGGGCAACACAAGAGGGGAGCGATCGACGGCGAAAAGAAACAGGTTCTTCAAGGCACATCAGTCTGCAGTCTGCAGTCTGCGTGCACAGTCTGCACGTGTTTGCTTTCTCGTGGTTGAGAAGTGGTCTTCTGTTGGAGCAGAGCATCAAACCCCGGAACCACGGCCGCGATCTCTTTCACCACCTTCGGCGGAGCGCCGGCGCCATGGTGATGGCCCTCCGGGCCCTCAAGGTCCTCCGACCTTCAGGCGCTTCAGCACAAGTGCTCAAGACCATCAAGACCAGTTCAAGCAACCTAGCATGTCAATCAAGCTGTCTTGCGTGGCTCCGACCCTTCCAGCGCGTCAGCAATGGCTTCTGGAGGCCAATAGGTCACATTCCCACCCCGAAGCGGGTGCATGCACAAGTATTGCAGCTCCGTGGAGGCATTTTTCCCCAACATCGTATCCCATCGGTATGTCAAGACGTCCACAGTCGAGCAATTGTGGAGCACGACAGCACGAACTACTCCCGCAAATGGCGTTGTCATAACCTTGGCTTTTCATGTCCTCGCACCAAGCCACAAGAAAGTAGCATGAATGCGGCACGCAGCAACGCTTCACAGAGAAGCCACTGAGAGCTGCACGGGAACATCGGAAATGTTGCTGAAAAAGCCTGC
This sequence comes from Symbiodinium natans, assembly GCA_905221605.1. Classification (NCBI taxonomy): domain Eukaryota; class Dinophyceae; order Suessiales; family Symbiodiniaceae; genus Symbiodinium; species Symbiodinium natans. Next base: position 105,400 of record CAJNDS010000315.1, on the reverse strand, counting down.
TTCGGCTCCTCTTAACCACTCATTCTGCATGGTCCACGCCAGTTTTGTAGTCTGCCAAATGACCATCCTGCCACCGCAAGTGGGCAATCAGCTTTGTCGATTCTGTCGCACTACGTCGCACTACATCCCGAGTCTTTCAATGTCACAGGGGATGGACAAGATGCCTACGTCACCCGGTTGTTTGCATTTCGACTCGCACTTTAGGGTTCGGGGTTCGCCTGTCCCGAGACTTCCGAAATAAACGGGCTTGTCCTTTTCTGATGCTGCTGCGCACGTCTCCTATGCGACATTGATGGTCCCTCCAAACATTACGTATTTCCTACCAGGCTCCCTCAGGCAAGCGTCCTTCACAACACGAACTGCCCTTACATGCATCGCCGGGGATTGCCAGATTTGCCAGGATGGCCACAACAGATGAAGAGTCTTGCCATGACGTTGAATTACTTCACACCACGACCCAGCTGACAGCCCACACATCACTGGAGCAAGCAGGGTGGGCATGACTATTGGTGACAAATGTGGAACAGCAGCTGTAGGTCAGACCATGGGCAGTCATTGGAAGAAGGCCAACCCATCCGAGCAAACAAAAGGGTCAAACGAGTCTGAACAGATGTCACACTCGGAATGTGACAATCAGAAGCGTGCACATGAAAATCACCTGCTAGTTGTGAGGGCTGTCCGCTGTCGGTGGCGGGACTTTCCCTGAATATTTTTTGCCACGGGGCACTGGCAGATTTGCTCAGTTTCGGTTCTTCTTGAACACTGAGATAGACGAAAACATCCTCCTAAGTATCCTTTCACGGTAGAGGCTCGACGTCTTGTGCACAAAGGGCAACTGCCGGCTCTCTTTTTTCATTGCGCAACTCTTCTTACCTATTCTTTTCTCAAAATCCAGGCGGGCCCAGTGCTTTCCCAGCTAGGGTAAAGACCGTGCACGGCAAATGACACAAAAGCCTCTGACTGCCACCATCTGCTGAGGGCCCGGCCCTTGTGCAATAAGGACTAAATAATATACCTCGGAAGGACCGGCGGCCCCGCTTTCCGCGCATGCGTTCCCGCTCTCCTCTTTATCCTCTTTTGTTTTTTGTTGCAATCAAGCGGCAAGCGTGCTGCAATGCACCTCTGTCATGGCTCCTGACTTTCCTCACTCGGATCACTTGTGGAAGTACCACCGTGACATGCCATGGACGCATACTGAGTTAACCATGGGCAAGCTATGCATGTCACCGGGTCAAGTAACTGAGCTACTTGGAGCCTGTGCGCATGCTCCGCATATTTGCTACAGCCACATTCCGCGGAGACATCTCGCCGGTGTCCACAGACTGTCTCACGGCTGTTCAAGAACACTGTGTGTGTTGCCCGACATCTACACGGAAAACGGAATGGAACGAACAAAACAAAGAAAACCTCCAGCACCTTTGCTCACCGGATTTCAGCAGTGCCCGCTCTGGGGCAACTGTGTGCCGTGAATTTCGGGTGATGTATTGCACACTGCCCCCTGGGCCTGCGTAAGAACCGGTCATCTTTGCATCGCAGGCGCAGCAACACATCTAGATGTCCAAGCGGATGCAGAAAACAATCGTGGAGAAGGAGTTTCAGCCACGTGGCTGAATCAGGAGCCAGGCAGCCTGCTGAGCTTCGCAGCGGCTGTGCTGAGGCACCGCCATGTGTCTTGGGCCGATCTCCGGGAAAACCAGCGCACTCAGTTTTGAGTTGCAGGCGAGCACAAACTAGAAGCTGGCAGGTCAAGTGCTCCAGTCCGAAATTTTTTTGGCAAGTTCGACTCGTGGTCCGGCCAACTATCATGTTTCATTGTGAGACCGTGAGCATCAATGGGCCTTGCAATGGCTAATGGGCCTTGCAATGCCTGCACCATCGGCAAGTCTTTGGCCGATAAGCGACAGCTGCGCAAGCTGCAAGGCACAGACTTCAACAATCTTCCACTTGCGATTCCATGCAACAGGTCTTCTGCCGCAAAGAACCCAATGTGAGTTTTTTTTATCTCACAGCCGGCCAACTTTCTCACAAGTCACAAGTCGTTGTCACTTCACTCTTCCATCAGCAAAGCTGTCACCTCATGCATGGTAGACGTCCATCTCCTTTCGAGAAATCTGAATCCAAGGCTTCGACTCGAAGGGTTGCACCCGTGTGACCTCTCAGAGATCAAAAGGGGTTCTGAGACAAAACTGAGATCGCAGCTCTCCGCAGCTCTCTGGCCCGAGCGAGGACCCAAAGTCAAGTTCAGCAGCCCATCGTACCCTGCACGACGGAGTCATGGGTTCCACATGTCGCACAGTCTTCATGTAGCGAGCCCACCACCCTCTGGATAAATCTTGTCGCCAGGAAGAAACGCCTAGGAAGGACGTGCTGGTGCTTATGCCCTTGCATTGTGCTGCCAGCTGTCTCCCAGCAGCGCCCGCTGAGGGAGCAACTCGTCCTAGAAGTTCGTTGACTTTCGGCCTGAGAAGCAAGCTCGAACACAGCTCCTTGCACCTCAAAAACCTCGGGCCTAGGGAAGTCATAAGTCCGATGCGCCAGACGCTGGCCATCGGGTACCCAGCCTGCAGGTGCAATCTCAGAATGTCTTCTGGCAAAGTAGAGAGCTCATCACAGGCACAGCAAGTCGCGTGATTCCTTGACCGTCAACACTGTAGACTTGCAGGACAAGTGCATCTCCAGGGCTGTATCCTTCCAAGAGTCTCTCAAGGCACCCTCGAGCCGTGAACAACGAGCGTTTCCCGTAAGGTCCCGACCCGGAACTGTTCGGCTGCACCGCCACCTTCTGCACAGCTATTGTCAGCTGTTGTCTCCCAGTTGCGGAGGCATGTTCTGCCGAGAGGTTACGAAACAGGACTCCACGTTGCACTGAGGTTTGTTAGGGCGCGCGCTCTGGATTGAGGCCTTCGGCCAAGTCCTCATGTCATCTCATGTCTCATATCGAGAGAGACTGTATGCTGCTGGCACCCTCTGTAACTCCTTGATCGAAAATGAAACCTTAGGCCAGCTCTGTCGAGACCTGGGACTCCCTCTTCTGTGGTATCTCACAGGTGCAGTACCTGGCCGATCCACGCAGGCCCACGTTCTCTTCAGATCAGTCTCACGGGCAAATAATGGCAGATTCTGCCAGGGTACGCACAGTTCTGGCCGAACGGACTGGCAAGGCCTAAGCACGGAAGGCAAGATGAGGAGAGCATGTGGGCCGTCATGGGCCTTTTGATGGGGGCGTACTGTGGGCATGCTGTATGAACAAGGGGGGTCAAGCATAGGTCCTGATAGCACATGATAGCACGAGCCTGCTAGATGCATCTCCAGTTGTGCTGAAGCCCAAACGCCCCTAACGCCTCCACGCGGCGCCTAAATTGTTTCAAAGCTGTTGATACGGCTTTCGTCTGGCCCTGATGCCTGAATTCGGGGCTTTCCTGAAGCCGAACTTCGGCCTGCACGGCCTGCCCTGTGACGCCCACAAACGGCCTTGTGCCAAAGCCTATATTCGGTTCAACCCATGCCTTACGCTTAAAATTGGCCCGGGCCCCTAAATTCGGCGCTCCAATTCCCAAAAACCCTGATGCACTCCTGACGCCTAAAATGGTCCTGAAGCCTAGAGCCGGCGCTCAAGTTCCCACACCGCGAGAAATCGGCCCACGCTGAATCGACTCTTTTCGGCTGGTCCCGATCGTCTTCGGATTTTGAGCTTCCGGGGGCAGGAACGAAGTGCGGACCCCCTAATGTGGAGTTCACGAGTTTGGGGGGTTAGCAGTTTTAGGGGCTTGGGGTATAGCAAGATGGCTGTTCAGGTCTCGAACGGCGCTTGACAGCGCAATTTTGCTAGATGCATCTCGTGTTTTCGGGAAGGCCGGAGATGCTGCTGGCAAGAGCCCACAGCATGCCTCCATGTTCTCGTCATCCTCACCTGCCTTGCATCCAAAGAGGCGAGGTGGCTTGAATTCTAGGATGTTTATTGCGAGTTCCTCATCATGGTTGCCTGGTGACCGGTTCGCTGCGCCAGGCTTGGCTTGCCTTGCTGGGTGCTGTGGCCTCGGCATGTGCTGGAATGGGCACCTGGAGTGGCTTTGGAGAAGGAATCTATTTTATGAGCCAGGATCGCCTGAAACCGCAAAATAGGGGAAAGCCGACAGGACCGAGGGCCACGTCATCGTTGAGCAACCTGTGGTCATATCTTCAGGCCCGTTCTGGGCCCTCTGGCCACCGCAGCGCAGGAGCTAGCAATGCTCCGAGCAAAGGCCGGTGGCCCAGGAGCATGCCCATGCAAGCTATGTCGAGAAGACGACCACTCCCTGCACTCGGGAAACGAAGGGGCTGATGATGCACCCGCCAGACCAGCCACACTTCAGGTAGCGTTTTAAGGTTGAAGGGTTTCAGGGTTCTGGGGTGTGAGGTTTGGCTCCCGGGGGCGGAACCCGCCCCGCTATAGCATAGACATGCCTGCAGAACCTCCAACGTGCACAGCTTCGTGCTGGAAAACCAAAGGCTGCAACCAGTTGACTTTAGGGCGCGCCTTACAAGCCAAAGCCTCAACCCCCAACTTAAACCCTTCCACCAGGATGAGGACAGTAGCTACTGGTAGTAATAACGTTGACTGATGGATGCTGATGATGGAGAGATGATGCGGCGGAGGCTGTTCATAGATGTTTTTGAGCAAGGAGCCGAAGGCGCCAATTATCCTCACCTTGAGCTTCAACTGCGAGGCAGACGAGAGCGCCACCTTCGCCAAAGTTGAGCTACTAGTAAGGGTCAAAACATGTCATTGAAAATTGTCGCAACCAGTGCAACGAGCGAGCGATGGGCAGGCCTCGGGAAACAGCAAGACAGGCGGCACCTGCTTGCGTGCTCGCACCAAGGCTTCCACCTGGCCGAAGCTGCATCAGCAACTGCTTCTCGACCAGGCAAAGCTATGGCAAAGCTAGTCTACAGCAGCTTCCTGCTAGCGCCAGGCTTGGTAGTATCAACTCGAAGCACACATCGCCCGAGAGTGCAACCTCGCCTGTGTCTGGGTAACCGTGATCCATGCTGGGGCGACTAGATTCCTGACCCAGCATGCTCCCGTTCTGACTCCAAGCTCTTCATGAAAGGCAGAAGCGGCCTGCCACCACAAGCTCGAACCCAATCACGCTCCTCCAAGCTAAGCGGCCTGGTCAACGTTCCAAAATGCAGACGGGGCCACATTGTGATGCTTATGTCCGCCATTGTGAGGCACCAACATCTTCGTGTTTTCGTCCACGTTGGAAAGCCACTTGCGCGCATGTTCTGCCATCTGCACCTGGGTGCCAAAAGCAAGCATCTGGCTGCACAGTGGCACCCAGGCAGATTCTTGACAACCACCCCTGCTAGTCCTGGGGCTGCAGCTTCTTTCGAAAGTCTTGCAGCCTCGGCCAGGCACTTCTTTTCCTCGTCCTGAGCCTCCACGAGAGAGCGCACTGGAATCGGTCAGCTCTCTTCCATCATGTCTTGAGCCACCTGCCTAGCTTGCACCGCATGGCGCAACAACTTTTTGGCAGGAGTAGGCTGGAAGTACTTGCAGCCGCCTGCTGAAGCTGCAGGTTGAGGTGAAAGTGCCTTGGCAAGAACAGATATACCCCCTGCCGTATGCACCATTGAATTGGTCTACAGATGAGATCTGCACTCATTTGGCTTGAAGAAAACATCAAGTTCCACGGTTCCACCTCACGTTGCTTTTCCATCTTCGTGACAGCTCATGCGCGAAAGGAGCGGCTGCTCAGGGTCTTGCTGCCGCCTTGCTCGAGCTGCTCGACCTAAGTAATCTTGCCAACGGGCGCATCCCCTGTTGCTGGACTCGTGTGTGTCTCAATCCCCTGAGGTCTCAACCAGCCGACACCACTCATTTGGCTGGAGGCTGCCTTCAAGTCAGAAACTCAGCGGAATACCTGGCCCTACTTGCTTATGTCAAGCTACAGTAGCTGCGGACACACATAGACTCGTGCCAACACAAATCTGCCGCATAAAGTCGGGGCGGGGCCGATGTTGACTGATACTTTCCCGAGACCTGGTGCGCGAGCATTGAGTTCAGACGGAGTCTATGCAGATTAGGCAAACGCCATCTCTGGAACATCTGCTTGGACCCATGCTGTCATCCCGAACCACATTGGCATTCATGGCCTAGAAAGGCGTCGAAGTGAAGTCGCAGCACAGCTCATTCGCCCCGGCACGAGCCTCCAGCTCGATAGTGGAAACGGCGTCGCTGACTTGGAAGGTGAAAAGGTTTCCCTCCTTGCACAAACTTCTCCAAATGAACTGGCATCAACCAAGGGACTGCTAACGCTACGAGACTCTGAGCATCTCTGAGCGAACAAGGAATCGAGGAGTCTCCCGCCAGTCAGGGTTCAAGTTGTTGTTGATTGTGGGTGTCCTGGCACAGCACCCGTTGACATCCCGCCAAAAACAAGTCTCCCCCGCCCCCATGCACCACCATACTCCTGCGAGTAGCCTCACCGACCTTCACGACCACATAGGGGTCTGACCTCGTCAGGGTGTCAGGTCCCTCGTCACATCCTCATCTCAGGCCAACACCCACACCAGAGCTGCGAGCACGCCCAGCTTTTGTTCTCAGGTTGAGACGACTGACTGCCGGTATGGTCGGCACAAGCCCGGCCACTTCAAGGCTTGCTATCTATCCACAAGCCGCAGAGTGACCCTGACCGATGGCAGGACTGCACCCCCCAATAAGGCTTGGGGTTCTCAAAAAAGGCGCCGCCTCGTGCCAAGTGATTGGCACTGTTACCGGCAGCAAGAGGTACATTTACGTGATCAGGGAATCGAAAGGCAAGTTGGCCCTTCTCTTCATGCTTGAACCTTCTCTGGAACCTTGTCCACTACAGCCTCAGGATCCTCAAGCTCTGGCGAGCTGCTGTCGAGGGTCTGACGCAAGACTACGACCTCATCCTTCTCATCGACGTCACAGATTATGCACTCGCCTTCAACGGTTGGCTCGTACAAGAAGGATTCTGCTAGCTTGTCGTCCAGGAGTCGCATGATGGCACGCCTCAATGGGCGAGCTCCATAGACGGGATCGTAACCCTCATCAACGACCATGGTCTTGAACCGATCTGTCAAGGAGAGGGTAATGCCCCGTTCCTGGCAGCGCTTGAAGGTCTTTCTGAACTCCAGCTCGGCAATCTCACGCACTTCCTGCTTGTTGAGGGACTTGAAGACAATGATCTCATCCAGTCGGTTCAAGAACTCGGGTCTGAAGAAGCCCTTCAGCTGGTCATGAACCTTTGTCTTGAGCCTCTGGTAGAGCGATGTTCCAGGATCGTCGGCCCCGGCATCGAAGCCCAGACCCTGGCCAATGAGCGTCTTCTCGATCTCCTTGGCCCCGCAATTCGAAGTCAGGATGATCAAGGTGTTCTTGAAGGACACCACGCGGCCCTTGGAGTCGGTCAAATGGCCATCCTCCAGGACCTGAAGCATCAGATTGAACACGTCCGGGTGGGCCTTCTCCACCTCGTCAAACAAGACGAGGCTGTAGGGCTTCCTGCGCACGGCGTCGGTCAGCTGGCTCTCTTCATCATAGCCGACGTAGCCGGGAGGACTCCCGATAAGCTTTGCCACGGTGTGCTTCTCCATGAACTCGCTCATGTCCAGGCGCACCATGGCGTCTTCCATGCCGAAATATGCTTCGGCCAAAGCCTTGCAAAGCTCTGTCTTCCCAACACCGGTGGGGCCACAGAAGATGAAGGATGCAATGGGCCTCTTGGGGTTTTGCAGCCCAGCGCGTGCACGTCGCACAGCTTTGGCAATGGCGACGACAGCTTCCTCTTGGCCAATAACTCGCTTGTGCAAGGTGTCCTCCAAGTGCACGAGGCGGACGGACTCATCGGCCGTGACTTTCTCAACAGGCACCTTAGTCCAGGCAGAGACCACGGCTGCCACGTCATTCTCCGTGACCGTAGGCTTTGACAGCGCTTCTTCAATGTCTTCCTGGCTCAAGGGCGGAAGCTCCACCTCCGTCTCCTCCTTGTCCTCTTTCCCCTCTTTCCCTGCCTTTGCCACCTCACTTGCCACGTCACTTGCCGTGGGTTGGGAGTCTGTCTCGGAGCTCATCTTGGTCACCTGATAGATCTGGCACTGGAGCTTCTCCTCCTCCATCTTCAGCTCGCTGGCTTTCTTGAAGTCCTGTGCCCGTACTGCCGCCTCCTTGGCGGCCTCCACATCTCTCAACTTGGCACGGATCTCCATGGCTTCCTCGGGAATTGCCGCAAGCTGCCTGAGCTGCACACGCGCACCCGTCTCATCAAGGATGTCAATCGCCTTGTCTGGGAGGAACCTGTCTTGGACATACTGAGATGCGTATTTAACGCAGGCCTCAATGGCCTCCTCAGAGTAGCGAAGTCGATGGTGTGCCTCGTATTTCCGAGCAAGCCCGCGAAGGATCTGGACAGCTTGCTCAACGGTAGGCTCTGGGACATCAACAGGCTGGAAACGGCGCTCCAATGCCTTGTCCTTCGTGACGTACTTCCGGTACTCCTCGATGGTGGTCGCGCCGATGATCTGCATGTCACCGCGGGCGAGGGCTGGCTTCAGAATGTTGGCGGCATCCATCGCACCACCATCACCGCCACCGCCGGCACCGACAAGAGTGTGGATCTCGTCGATCATCAGGATTATGTTCGGATCATCACGGGTCTCCTGAATGATGTTCTTGAGACGTTCCTCAAACTCTCCACGATACTTGGCACCTGACAGCAATGCACCCATGTCCAGCTCGATAATGATCTTGTCTGTCAACATTTCGGGCACATCCCCTGCGACGATTCGCATGGCAAGCCCTTCCGCGATGGCCGTCTTGCCCACACCGGGCTCTCCAATCAGGACAGGATTGTTTTTTGACCTCCGTGCCAAGATCTGGATTGCACGGTCGATCTCCTCGTCGCGACCCACCAGGGGATCCATCAGACCCTCTGCTGCCGCCTGCACAAGAAGACTCCAAAAAGACTCATCGTGACGACAGCACAGCAACACTGCAACCCCTGTCTAGTTCAGGAATCCCCCTCTCAAGCACTCGCTGACCGCTCCGCTCGATAGTTCAATGAGATCGAAGCCGGTTCGCTGATTCATTCGCACAGATCCAAGACATGCAGATTCTTGCCTGCGTCAGGTTCTTTCCAAACTCCTCCAGAGCCTTGGTGGCCTTCTTGGGGACGCCATCTGCTCCCACGGGAACCTCGGCATCCTCTTCCATCTTCTGCAACTCGGCCTTCATCTCTTTGATCAGCTCTTGAGGGTCCATCTTCAAAATCTCTTCTGCGGGGCATTCGTTTGGGCTTGCTAGGAGAGCGGTGAAAATGTGGCTGGGGTCGACCGCCGAGGCCCTCAACTTCTTCGACTCCTCCACAGCAGTTTGCAAGATTTGCTTGCACTCCGGAGAGAAGGGAATGTCTTTTGGCACCTCACCATCACCCTGTCCAAGACGCTCAGCTACTCGCTGAGAAGCTGCTTCAATGTCAATGCCCGCTTTCTTTACGACAGTGTCCACGACGCCCTTGCCCTGCTTCATGATTCCAATGAGGAGGATCTCTGTTCCCAGCTGGCTCTGGCCAAGACGACGGCACTGCTGCTGAGAGGACATGACGGACCTCAAGGCATGCTCGTTGAATCGTTCGAAAAGCATCTTCATCGAAGTCATGGACGAGGCAGAGGGTGCTGGAGCTGTCACTGTCACCGAGCCGGCCAACGTGGAGCCGAGGAAGGCGGAGCCACTGGATGAGAGGTTGGAGGTAAAGCTGGAGCTCATGGGGCCAGCAGGGGCTCCGGCCGTGCCCGTCACAGCCTTGACACTCTTCCGTGCCTTGCGCTTGGGGAAGATCCAACTCAGCTGACAGGCCAGTGCCGACATTGCGGCCGCAGCCGTTGTCCGCATGGTGGTCTTGGACGAGGAAGGCTCCTGGCCATCCCACACTGGAGGAGAGTTGAGATTGGTGTTCAAACTGGCTTTGGGAGTAGCACGTGCCGCGGAGCCAATCACAAATGGGTTGGCCATATCTGGAAGCAGCACAGCAGAGGTCGCCAAAGTGGCAAGACCCATGCGTCGCATGCGTCGCCTGCGAGCCCCATCTGAACGGCTGCTGGCTGGGCTGCCCATGACTGGCTTTGAAAAACACGCCATTTCACCAAGCTTGTCAACAGTACTGCTCGGTCTAGCTACTCCAGTGTCTGAGCCCAAAGCAAACGTCGAGGAGCTGAAGATTAATTCAGAGGCTTCATTGAACTTCATTGTGCAGCTTTCCATAATTCCATTCTGCGCAAGCCGCTGCAACTGCAAGCTCCACAAGGGCCCGGCACATCCCCCATGACCTTTGACTGGAACCATGGGGGGAAATTGCATTGAGACGTGCACATCGGTGAAGCAAACTGAGGCTGCATCGCCCGTATCCCTGTTGAGCAGATTTCGGCCGCAGTTGATGCGCAGGTGAAGCCTTCAAAGAAACTTTTCCCGAGAAGGTGCCATGAAGATGCAAAGGAGCCAAGACTTGCCGACTCTCAGCTGAGGGCACGCTCGTCTGCTCTGTTACCAACAGCCGGTACCTCGCACCAACACAATGGCACACCGTGGAGCAAACCTTTCGGGAGCTGGGAAGGCTTTTTAGGTCTTTTGGGGGGGCACTCAGTCGGCTTGAAGTAGAGATCGAACCTCCCGGTGTGCGCATCACAACAAATTCACTGCTTTTATATGCTTTTACTTTGCTTTGCTTTTCCACATCCAGGTCCCCGAGGCTCGGGCACCAGCTCTCCGCTGCCAATCTTCTCGCGGAAGCAGGTCCACATTCCCTCGGAACATCTCAGGACATCTCAGAACACCACCAAAGTCACCAAAGAAAGCAAGGTTTCTATCAACTACACAATGGGGCAGAGGGCGTGGCATGCTGAATGGAGCGGAGGTCTAGCTCGCAGCTGCCCAAGAAGCTGTCCTTGAATGTGTTGGAATCCAGCACCTGCAGCTCTGCACATTCCTCAGCACGAATGGCAACGCCAGCTGCCACGCCTCAAGCTCAACTTTGTGGTCGTCCGCAGCAATCTCGAAGGTGAACAGGTTGCCATCCTCAGGCACTCACAGCAAAAAGTCAACATTTCCACCGTCCACAACCCGTGTCCTCCCACACGGGATTCAGATTGTTCATGATGACCGGCGTTTTCTGCTCCACCCCTGCTGCCCGGACGACCACGTAGGGATCGGACCTTGACTATCGCAACATGTGAAAAACAGAGTGGTGGACCAGTGGGAGCGCAAGGCCAGGGCACATCTCCGAACAGTCCAGTGTCTCGATTGGGTAGTCCTATCGCCTGGTTTACGCCTCAGGTCCACAGAAAAGGTCCTCAGTCGCCCTTCCAAGGACCAAGAAGCTGAGAAATGCTGACACGTCCCCTCCTATAAACACCCTCTGAGCTCTTCACGGATCTGCAGAACCTCGGAGCGTGAGAGCAACCAAGTCCGCAGCATGGAGGCGGACTTCAAAATTACGAGAAAGGCTCACTGGTGGGGCGACCGGGGCCTTCACGCTTTTGTCTGCCTCCTTCACCTCGCCTAAAGGCCTCACAAGGGATACAAGGGCGAAGAGCAGGAAAAGGGGGCGACTCATGAGATTCAAGTCCATGCCTGTCACTTGCCGTCGCCTGGCCCTGGCTGTTGAAAACACTCAGTTGCAATAACAAGCCACCCATAGCCACCCACCACCCGCATCCACCACTGCCTGCGGCAGCTGCGGCTTTCCCACCTCGACCAGATTTGATCAGTCGAGCACATCCTGTGGCTTTTCTCTGTTGCACGAGTACGACTGGGAATCCTGCACCTGGGCCATACAAGAGTGATCGGCCAGAGCGGAAAGATTTCGCAGACCTGAGCACTGGCTTGCAGCCGCTCTCGTCCCTGCGCACACCCATCAACCGTTTCTGAATCTGAGGCCCGCGCGCGACACTCATTTCGGAGATCGTGCGTCGGTGCCCAGGTGAGGCACTCATTTCAGACATAGTCCGTCGATGGCCAGAGCCTACTCAAAAGAAGAAAACATGCACTCACTCCCAAGTCTTCCTTCGAAGTTTACAGAGAGTGATGAGAGTGCACCAGTTCATCTCATATCAAGTGAGATTTGTATTCGTTGATACCCGCAAGTGCCAGATAAGGCAGTTCTGCTGCCTTTCAACTTGCACTGTCAAGCCTGAGGTGGACCGAAGTATTAACAAAGCAGTGGCTGTTCAAGAACGTACCAGAATAGCTTCAAACCCGTTGAAGCAGGGAGTGAGGAGGCTGCCGGCAACACCTGAAAGCAGGGCTTCTTGCCTTTAGCAAGGGTTGCATCCATCAACAGGCGAAACAGAGGTTATCTGCCCTTTTTTTTCCCCTCTACCCTAGACCCTTTCAACCCAGAAGTCCAAGTACGTCCAGGAGCCTCGGCGCAGTAGCTTCACGCCCTGCGGCTCGACCTCAATGAAGACGTGCAACAGGGCCTGGGTTCCACAATGGTCGTCACACGCAATTACCAGCTTCATTATTGCTATCCCTGTGGTGATGACTTTTGATGATTGCGACTGCTAGCTTAACTAAACTATACAAAATATTTACATGCATACATACATACATGCATGCATGCATACATGCACACATACATACATACATACATACATACCTACCTACCTACCTACCTACCTACCTACCTACCTACATACATACATACATTACATACATTACATACATGACATACATGACATACATGACATACATTACATACATTACATACATTACATACATTACATACATTACATACATTACATACATTACATACATTACATACGTTACATACATTACATACACTACATACACTACATACATTACATACATTACATACATTGCATGACATTACATTACATTACACTACATAACATTACATTACATACATTACATACATTACATACATTACATACATTACATACATTACATACATTACATACATTACATACATTACATACATTACATACATTACATGACATTACATTACATTACACTACATAACATTACATTACATTACATTGCATTGCATTGCATTACATACTAAATAATGCACATGACATGTTATATGTTATACATAGTACATTTTGTTGAACATTATATGTTATCTACTATACATTACCTATGTTTGCTCTATGTGTCTATAGCACATCGAAATTCTAGTTATGTCATCTTCATTGATCTCTGTCCTGATGCAAAATATCGGAATGGGTGCTATCTTGGAAGAGGAGTTGTGAATACCTTTTGACCCCGCGCGCTCTGACGGGTCCGTGGCTACCGAACAGCCCTGCTGTGCGTCCGCTGATTTGCAACAGGTGCCAAGTTGTGAATACCTACATGCGTAAAAACATGGAGTCGGATTGTATGTATTGCCATTGTTGCTGAGCCTCGGTGATGCATGACTCTGCTCAGTGGGCGTGAAGTCTGCCGACCCTATCGGAGCCAAACGTTCTACGATAATTAGGCAAGAGCGGAAGAGAAAACACCCTGGCCTTGCAGGGAATCAGGGTGATGGAAAGTTTGAACTTTGTCAATATCATGCTGGCCTCTTAGGCTTATTGGTTCTAGCATGTTCCAGCCCTTGCGGACTGGACTTGGCAGCCCCGCCTTGGTAGGCGAGGCCCCACGAAACAATGGCAAGATGCCCTCGAAGCCATGCCTCCGGGGCACTTGCCGCAGCTCCGAGCAAAGCCGACCATGACGGGCACTTGCCATATCCAAGCGCCAGACGGGTAGAACTTGGACATCTCCGCCTCAGCGTGACCTTCGCCAGGGGTTACAATGCACAAAGGAGGCTGCCTCCGTCATCCAGGGGCCGTGTGTGGACAATGAATGTTCCGGAACCGACACCCTTGGATGCCAAGGCAGCAACCAAGAAGCTCGTCTGCATGCTGATGAGGCTTGCATGGCCTGGCCATTCTCGCTCTATTAAGAGAAACCATGAACCCAAGGCACCAGCACCGCTTCTGAAAGCCGCTCTCTGCTTTTGAGATCACGCAACACAAGTACGCACGTGGAAAACAAGCCAGCTTTGCGCAGCCGGCTTGAGGAACACATCGAATTCCAACCTGAAAAAGCCAATGTTTCTGCCAAAGTGCCCCAAAGTGCCCCAATTGAAGCCTGGAAGTAGAGTGGACGGGGGGGATATATGGACGTATTGGGTTCCATAAGTCCCGGGCTCGCCACCTTGGCCTTCTTCAAGCTGTGGAAAACGTGACTGATAATTACTGACGATGCAGAACCCTCAGCCAACATGGCCTTCCTCAAGCTGAAGGCGATAGTGATGCCTTTGTCTGCAAAGGCTGCCATGGCTCGCATTGGTGGATCATCCGAATTCGAGGATGCGGCCACTGACCCGGATCGATGGAGCGGGTGTCAACTTTGATGGTACCCAGGCTGTCATCCTTCATAACGTTGGAGTTCATCACCTTGACGTCTGGAGCGGGTCACGCTGCAAAATGCCCAGATGCCTTAAGCACTTTGGCAGCTGCAGCGGACTGCAGCGCCTTCAATTCGAGATAACGATCTGTAGTGTGATCCACGATGTTGAAGGAGAACTGGTTGTTGTCCTGCAAGGCAGGGCAATCAAACTCAGTTTGGGCTCAGAGAAAGCTGCTGATTCCAATGCCTGCCAAACGGGATTCAGCTCGTTGTTGATGACTGGAGTCTGCTGTGTCATGCTTCCAACTTGCGCCACCACGTATGGGTCAGACCTCAGTTGCCAACTAGATGGTCTGCACCTGTCTGCACAGTGTCCACCCCATGAGCTCAGAACACATCACCCAGCACCCCTGTGTCTCTGTTGATGAGGTTGTAAGCAGCCGCTACCTGAACGGTTGCAAAGCGAAACAGGCAGTCAGCCACGTTGCTTAAACGTCCTGCGCCTGCAGGTAGAGGACTGTAGTCTGTTCCACTGTGGCTGGCGCAGCAGACTTGTCGACAGGTCCGATGTCCGCTTCCTGAAATCCGCAGCGGGCGATTTCGCGAGGGCTCTCGATGCAAACCCCTGAGCAAACGCCCTCCAGTGACTTTTTTTGCTCCGCAGCCTTTGCCAACGAGAAGATTCCAGCACATTCACATCGGGCCACATGAGCTGGAGAGTCTGAAGCACACATGTCAAAGAATCACCGAGACTTAGCGAAGCTATTCCTGCACACGCAAGCTTTAAGCAAGAAACCCACTCCGCACATGGCCCGACAAGGCGGCTGCCTTAAAAATCCCGGCTGCCCTGGTGAAATCACCAGTAGAGGGTGTCCGGGAAGAAGCGCTGGATCTCGATCAGGCCGCCGACAGTGAAGAGGATGATGATGGAGAAGAAGTTCACGTTCAAGGACAGCCACGCCTTGATGTCCTCTGACTCCACAACTGGAGTGATGTAGCTGACCTGGTTGCTGGCGCCAGTGCTCAGCTGATATTCTGGGATGTCCCAGTCGTTGGTCTTGACGGTAATGCGCGGTGGGTTGTTGTTCTTGTCCCTGGTCGTGATCTTCCCGGCCTCCTCCGGCTTGATGATCAGTCCGTCCTCCGTCTCGGCTCTCATTCCAACCTGTCCGCGCAGGCTGCTGGAAGGGGCATTGGCAAAGAGGAGGGTCCCGACCCTTTGGCACAGCAGCACGCACGCCGCCGCCAGGAGCAATGGGGCCAGCTGACTACGGCGAGCCATTTCGACCAGCAGTTCCCGATATTGGGGCAAGGTCTAAACAAAAAAAAACCTGCGGCGATGCCCACGCTTCATGCTAACTCACTCCGAGCTTTAGAGGAACAACAACTGTCAGAGACACGGCAGCTCTGCCGAGGCTTTCGCAACCAAAGTTAATTCGCCAAGACACTCGGGCACCGACATCTTTAAACATGTTCAACGCACGAGCTGCTATGACCTTTTGCTTCTGCATCCGAGCAGATGTCAACCTACATACAACACCCCACCCACTGTCTGTACAGAAGCATCCACCTCCGCATCCGCATTGTCCAAAAACCGCGCCACCCCAGCCAGGCAGCCCCAAGGGAATCACCAGTAGAGGGTGTCCGGGAAGAAGCGCTGGATCTCGATCAGGCCGCCGACAGTGAAGAGGATGATGATTGAGAAGAAGTTCACGTTCAAGGACAGCCACGCCTTGATGTCCTCTGACTCCACAACCGGAGTGATGTAGCTGACCTGGTTGCTGGCGCCAGTGCTCAGCTGATATTCTGGGATGTCCCAGTCGTTGGTCTTGACGGTAATGCGCGGTGGGTTGTTGTTCTTGTCCCTGGTCGTGATCTTCCCGGCCTCCTCCGGCTTGATGATCAGTCCGTCCTCCGTCTCGGCTCTCATTCCAACCTGTCCGCGCAGGCTGCTGGAAGGGGCATTGGCAAAGAGGAGGGTCCCGACCCTTTGGCACAGCAGCACGCACGCCGCCGCCAGGAGCAATGGGACCAGCTGACTACGGCGAGCCATTTCGACCAGCAGTTCCCAATATTGGGGCAAGGTCTAAACAAAAAACCTGCGGCGATGCCCACGCTTCATGCTAACTCACTCCGAGCTTTAGAGGAACAACAACTGTCAGAGACACGGCAGCTCTGCCTGCGAGGCTTTCGCAACCAAAGTTAATTCGCCAAGACACTCGGGCACCGACATCTTTAAACATGTTCAACGCACGAGCTGCTATGACCTTTTGCTTCTGCATCCGAGCAGATGTCAACCTGCATACAACACCCCACCCACCGTCTGTACAGAAGCATCCACCTCCGCATCCGCATTGTCCAAAAACCGCGCCACCCCAGCCAGGCAGCCCCAAGGGAATCACCAGTAGAGGGTGTCCGGGAAGAAGCGCTGGATCTCGATCAGGCCGCCGACAGTGAAGAGGATGATGATGGAGAAGAAGTTCACGTTCAAGGACAGCCACGCCTTGATGTCCTCTGACTCCACAACTGGAGTGATGTAGCTGACCTGGTTGCTGGCACCAGTGCTCAGCTGATATTCTGGGATGTCCCAGTCGTTGGTCTTGACGGTAATGCGCGGTGGGTTGTTGTTCTTGTCCCTGGTCGTGATCTTCCCGGCCTCCTCTGGCTTGATGATCAGTCCGTCCTCCGTCTCGGCTCTCATTCCAACCTGTCCGCGCAGGCTGCTGGAAGGGGCGTTGGTGAAGAGGAGGGTCCCGACCCTTTGGCACAGCAGCACGCACGCCGCCGCCAGGAGCAATGGGGCCAGCTGACTACGGCGAGCCATTTCGACCAGTACTATCGAGACTTGGGCGCCGCTCGGACACAAAAAGTCTGCAACGAGAATTTCAGAGCGTTTCAGACACATGTGCAACATTGCGCGGAAACCGATACACGCAACGACCACGACCACGACCACGACCACGACCACGACCACGACGACGACGACGAGGACGAGGACGAGGACGAGTTTTTCTGAATGCTGAACGAGCGGGCTCTGCTCATGGCGAGCACTGAATGACTTGAAAAGCCTTTTGGAAAGCTGGGTGAGACACGGACTGGAGAACATCTTAGAACAATTCACTGCGGGGTACGTCTTATGGGTGGGTGCCATGCCGGCGCCCTCGAGTTCCCGCGGCGTCCCACACTAGGCCCCCTGTCCATGCAACAGGCTCTAAGATCGAGTTCCTGCCGGTGCGCAAGCAGCCACCGGACAAGCAGCAACCCGTGTTCGTTTCAACTCCAATTTCAGGGGCAAGTACAAAATGCAGTTCACCTAGCACCGGAAAGAAGATACACCAGCGAAGACCCCAAGCAGTTAAGCAGCATGTGATGTTGAGCCAACATCCATGCTTGAAGAGTGGATGTTGGGCCAGCATCCAACTTGAGGGGGCCAACATCCACGCTTGAGAGGCGTTGAAAACAGCAAAGGGGGGAGCCGAGGTGAGGCAAACTGAGGCAAGGAGTCTAGGCACCCGGCCAAAACCACCAGAAACCCGACCGAGGACCCCACCTGAAGACAAAGGTGAGACAAGGAGACCAGGGGACCCGGCAAAGCATCCGGCTAGGTCGGAATTCTTAGAAAGAGCAGGAACCCCTGTAGTAAATTCCTTTTGGCCGTCCACTATGTCGCCTAAGATTCCGCATTTGGAACGGGGCCAGCTCCTGTCTTGAGAACGCCTGTTATTCAGGGTGCCAGGCACCTTTCCAATCTGCGTCACGCTGGTAGGCTAGCCTCAAGTCTCTCACAGCAATGCTTCGTGTGCAATGGCCATCAATGTATCAGAAGAGGTTTACGAGGTTCGAAGTCTGTCGGAGCAGCGATTTGACGGTTACGCCCGCGGACCCGCGAGCTGGTAGCGCTTGAACGGCATTAACAACATCAACAGCAACAAGAGCAAGCAACTGCAACAACAGCAACACCGGCAGCACCAGCAACAAAGAAGCAAGACAGTCCGGCAGTAGCTTCAAACAGAAATGCTGCATGCACGACGTGCACCGACCGGTCATTACCTTTTGCTTCTTCGTGGCCACCTCCCCGAGCAGATGTCAATCTACATACACCACGCCACGATCTGTACATGGAAGCATCCAACTGCCAACAGCATGTTCCAAAAAATGCTCTGGCCAGGCAGGCCTGAACGGAATCACCAGTAGAGGGTGTCCGGGAAGAAGCGCTGGATCTCGATCAGGCCGCCGACAGTGAAGAGGATGATGATGGAGAAGAAGTTCACGTTCAAGGACAGCCACGCCTTGATGTCCTCTGACTCCACAACTGGAGTGATGTAGCTGACCTGGTTGCTGGCACCAGTGCTCAGCTGATATTCTGGGATGTCCCAGTCGTTGGTCTTGACGGTAATGCGCGGTGGGTTGTTGTTCTTGTCCCTGGTCGTGATCTTCCCGGCCTCCTCCGGCTTGATGATCAATCCGTCCTCCGTCTCGGCTCTCATCCCAACCTGTCCGCGCAGGCTGCTGGAAGGGGCATTGGCGAAAAGCAGAGTCCCGACCCTTTGGCACAGCAGCACGCACGCCGCCGCCAGGAGCAAGGGGGCCAGCTGACTACGGCGAGCCATCAGTGCACTAACCCTGGTGGATCCCACTACACTCGTCGCCTGAGCCCTCGGCAGCAGCAACAGCAGCAATCGGCATTGCTGGCTGCAAAACCAGTAAAGAGTTTGACCGCAAGTCACTCAAGCTCAAATTGCAATAGAACGCACTGATCTTTCGCCGGCACTCAGCTGCTGATCTGTCGCTTGTGAAACGTCAGAGGCGCGGCACCGCATGTGTTTCAAAAACTCAGGCATCTCCTGCCCAGGCGAATCACCAGTAGAGGGTGTCCGGGAAGAAGCGCTGGATCTCGATCAGGCCGCCGACAGTGAAGAGGATGATGATGGAGAAGAAGTTCACGTTCAAGGACAGCCACGCCTTGATGTCCTCTGACTCCACAACTGGAGTGATGTAGCTGACCTGGTTGCTGGCGCCAGTGCTCAGCTGATATTCTGGGATGTCCCAGTCGTTGGTCTTGACGGTAATGCGCGGTGGGTTGTTGTTCTTGTCCCTGGTCGTGATCTTCCCGGCCTCCTCCGGCTTGATGATCAATCCGTCCTCCGTCTCGGCTCTCATCCCAACCTGTCCGCGCAGGCTGCTGGAAGGGGCATTGGCGAAAAGCAGAGTCCCGACCCTTTGGCACAGCAGCACGCACGCTGCCGCCAGGAGCAAGGGGGCCAGCTGACTACGGCGAGCCATCAGTGCACTCACCCTGGTGGATCCCTCTACACTCGTCGCCTGAGCCTTCGGGACCAGCAACAGCAAGATCCAGAGGCAATATCAAAACACATCTCGTCTTACTGGCTGGCACGTCCGAAGAAAGATTATAACCTCAAGGCACTCATGCTTAAATTGCAATAAAACTCCTTGAACTTTCGCTGGCACTCACCTGCTTATCTGTCGTGTGAAACGTCAGATGCGCGGCACCGCATGTGTTTCAAAAACTCAGGCATCTCCTGCCCAGGCGAATCACCAGTAGAGGGTGTCCGGGAAGAAGCGCTGGATCTCGATCAGGCCGCCGACAGTGAAGAGGATGATGATGGAGAAGAAGTTCACGTTCAAGGACAGCCACGCCTTGATGTCCTCTGACTCCACAACTGGAGTGATGTAGCTGACCTGGTTGCTGGCGCCAGTGCTCAGCTGATATTCTGGGATGTCCCAGTCGTTGGTCTTGACGGTAATGCGCGGTGGGTTGTTGTTCTTGTCCCTGGTCGTGATCTTCCCGGCCTCCTCTGGCTTGATGATCAATCCGTCCTCCGTCTCGGCTCTCATCCCAACCTGTCCGCGCAGGCTGCTGGAAGGGGCATTGGCGAAGAGGAGGGTCCCGACCCTTTGGCACAGCAGCACGCACGCCGCCGCCAGGAGCAAGGGGGCCAGCTGACTACGGCGAGCCATCACAGAAAGCAACGGAGCACTTCCCCGACAAGCCTGAGCCAATATCCCCTAAGTAATATCAAGTCACTGGATCAACATGACGCTTCCGGGACACTTTCTCAGTTGCATGTGCATCAACGGAGTCCTTGCAGTAGACGGCAAACTTCAGAACATCCCCAAAGGCATAGTTCGGCACCAGCCCCGTGTAATCCCAGGCTGGCTGCGTGCCCTCACAGAACAGCAAAACTCAGAGCTTTGCGTGGGAGCCCGAAACTTGTGAAACCAACTTGCCTGGAGCACCCCTGTTTGCAGTCGAGTGTAGGGTTTGTTGGCCAGCTCAATGACGCAGTACCTCATTGGTCCGAAACGCACTGCCAACATGCTTCAAAAGATATCCGAGAAAGAAAAACATAGTTTTGAATAGAAGGTTTCGCAGTTGCTGGCCTTCTTGGAAACAGCAACTATCTCAAACCGTCGGACGCGTCTGTCACACAGCTGACAGAGGCTCAACATCGGTAAACTTCAACAGGCGCAACTTAGGCAAGTTGATTCGAGTGCTTAGGCCGGCTAAGCTACTCCAATCAATGTCTCCATGTTTCAACTCTGATGGACACGACAACGTTTTCTTTCCTCCACCAATCTGTTCGTGGGCCTCATGTACAAAAAACTACGTCCGAACCATGGCGCAGTCCCAAAATCAAGGGAGAAGATGTGATTATGATCGTCGGCACAAGGAGGCATTCGAGCGAAACGCCAGATGGAAGATCTACTGGCGTGCACTTCGAACCGCGAAACATCGATTCATTGATCGCTTGGATTTCTTTAGCTCGCCAGCGTAAAAAGGCAGGCAACCAAACTTGCTGCGTTGGCCACAGCATGCCGAGCGTGACGCGCAAGCAAGTAGTTAAAGTTAAAGGTCCGCCAGGGTGAGAGATGCGGAGCCCTGCTTATTCTTGACGCCACCTTACTAGAACACTTCCGACGTCTAACTCGCCTTCAATGAGTGCCGATCGTGTCCAGTATCTCCTTCAATGAGTGCCGATCGTGTCCAGTAGCCTACCGGCCAGCCAAGGCGTGTGACCGACTCGCACAATGGTGAGGTATTCATGCGTGCGATGTCTGGCCGCTGCTGTAGCACATTCCAGGCTCTGATTCAAGGACTCGTGCGCTTTCCAGGCGGACACGCTCTGGAGGTCCTGCTGAGAGTTGGAAATTCAGTGCCTTGCTCAAACACTGGTTTCTTGTTCCGGATAACATGTGTGGGCAAAACCCTGGGGCACGCATCCACGTTGCCGCCTTTCGTTTCGCTCTCAAGTCCTCACCGCAGCGAGCAAAGGAGGACAGCCTACTACTAAGTGCGCACACTCTCTTCCACAAACCTTACGTATCTGCTTTAGCCCGTCAATCCAAAAGAGTGCGTTGGGTGGCGGAAGGTGCCAGGCCTTCGGCACCATCGATGGTCACCCCCACAATGGGTGGCACCTCTGCAGTAGAGGGGATGTTCTAGCAGATTATGGCATAACTCAATGCAGTATACCATGCAACTACAGCAAGACATCCCAGCCCATCCTAGAAGATTCCAGCATCTGGCGTACATGACTAGTAACTTCATCCTCCTTCATTCCTTTTCTCCAACATGCCACCGATGATACACTGTTCGCTTAAGAACCCCCCAAAAAATCTATAAAACAGCAACCCCATTTCTGCCCCTTACAAGGAAGAATATCTTTCTGTTTATTTTTTGGGGGGGGGCTCTTTACAAGGAAGAATATCGAAGAGAACTCAGTAGCATCTCTAATTCTTTGGGGGCAAAAAAGGCAACTGGTAGAATATTTTTAGAGGCGCTTTTCTTGAGAACCCAGGGGGGGCACCCCTGTCTGGTACTGCTCGCGGAGGAGCTCCATCTTCCGCTGCTGCTCGGTTTGGTCCATCAGCCTTTCCCCCCGACATGTTCCCAACTCTGCTCTCTACTTATCTAACTTTGAGAATTTGAGAAGAGCGAGGTTAAGGCGGCGACTGTTCGTGGAGCTCCTGCTGCGCATGCCCCCGAGAATCTGAGAGGTCTCGCCTTGGAGCGGCACCCATGTAGAAAAAACAAACGGCCAAGAGAAGATGCCTGGCCACTCTTGATACCACATGTGTCAGCCAAGGTTCTGTAGCTCAACTGCTCGCTGGGCCTTGGTCGGTATGCTGAGGACTTGTATTTTAACAAGGCATAGTGAGGTTCACTTCGTTTTGTTCGTGGGTGTTGCTCATGGATGAAATACGCACGGGGCAAAGGCGCGAGAAACGAAAGACGGAGACACGAGGCACTCCCTGTGCCGATACAAATGATTTGGAGCCACGAGTATGTGTCTGCACGTGTCTCTCCCGTGTCTCTCCCAATTGTACGTATCAGGGTGCCCACAGACTCCTGGACTGGAAAGCGTGATACAAAAGGAAAGCAGCGCATGATCCTGTGCACGCTAGTTAGGTGCCTTTGCACTCAGAATACGGGTATTGGTTGGCATGCCATGTCGCACATTTTGCGCCAAGCTGCACAGTTTGGGGACCCGCTTGCATTGTTTTGGCAGTAGATTTGGACACCAAGATACATACATGAGCACTGTGCAGTTGATTCACCTTTCTCCCGTTGATCGTTGTTTTCTTTCGTTCGCCCGTTGTCACACTCCTCGGCAGAGTACAGTCAGTGACGCTGTGTGAGATAGAGCTTGCTTTGACACTTTCCATTCATCTCCAAGCATAAGCAACTTCAAAGTGTGTCAAGAATTTGCTGTGTGCTTGTGCAGCGGTTCCCTTTCCAAAGAAGACTACGTGCTTTTGGCATTGTTGAGGTCGTTGCCTCGCGCTAATCCAAGAGGTGTCCAAATTCCGTTTTCGTCCCTTGCGACATGAGAAGCTTTCAGCGATGCTGGTGTCAAAGCCTGCAATTGATGACCGAAAAAACCTGAAAGTCACACATACAGCAGGTATCAATGTGTACGTGTTTGGTTTCGCTCTGCACGCTACATCGCACATGTTTTACTAAAATAGAAAGACACGCCACAAGTTATGTTGAAGGTTTTGCCAATCTTGTACGCACTTCAAGATCACTTCAGCGCACACAGGCTCAGCCCACAACGACTGAACTCCCCCTCTTGAAAGCCCAGCTGCCATCTCCAGGGCTTTCTCTGCAGCATCTTGTTGTCGCTCCCGCAAAGTCTCGACCTGCTCTGCACGCTGCCTGGCACAAGGCAGACACAGAGATGGCCCCCTCTCTCTTTCAAACGCTTTAACGACTCCTCTTCTTTTGCACGCCAGCGAACCGGCGGTCTGGAGAAGGAGCCTTCGACGTTTCATCGACTCAGTCGCGGAAACTCATGAAGCTACCATCCATGAGGAGGGGTGGCCGAGTTCTTCAGCATTTCAGACACCACAAGCTCCATGAGCTCGCGCTGGACAGGTAAAGGATGGTCAATGCTGGTGCCCACCGAAGTGATGATTGTACACCGAATGGTCTTTCCTTGGTTCTTCTTGTCAACGGCCATCTTCTCCATGAGCTTCTCTAAAGTGAGGCCGGGCGGAGGCACCACCGGAAGGCCATATGCCTGGAAGCAGGAGCGAATTTCGGGGATGGCTTCGGCGCTCAGATGGCCCATCTTGTGAGCAAGCTCGGCCTCAGCAATGCAACCTATCGCAACACACTCGCCATGGAGCATCTTTGGCGAGACCAGTGCCTCAATAGCATGGCCAATTGTGTGGCCGTAATTCAGTGTTGCTCTAAGACCTGTCTCCTTCTCGTCAATTGCCACGATCTCCGCCTTGTGGGCTACTGCCTTGTGCAGGACATCTTGCAGCAGCTGTGGGTCCAAAGACATGATGGCCTCAGGATTCTTGGCCATCGTACGGAAAAGCTCTGCATCTCGGATGACCCCCATCTTGATGGCTTCAGCGAGGCCCTCCACAACTTCGCGGCGGCTCAGCGTTCTAAGCATGTTGGGATCGGCGAAGATGATTTTAGGCTGGTGGAAAGCACCAATCAGGTTCTTTCCGGCTGGGACGTTCAACGCTGTCTTGCCTCCTACGCTAGAGTCAATCATCGCCATGGTTGATGTTGGAACCTGAACCACAGGGATACCCCTCATGTATGTTGCGGCTGTAAAGCCAGCAAGGTCACCAACAACGCCGCCACCAAGCGCGAGAATCGCGGAGTCACGCGTACACTTGTTCGAAAGCATGTAGTCCTGCAGCTGAGTTCGAGGATCTGCGCTTGTGGACCGAGGGACAGCATACAGCAGAACACACAATCTGGCCTCTATCGCGGACTTTGTGTCGCGGTTCTTGGATGACTCTCCAGCCGGAAAGGCATACCTCAAAATGCGGGGCGCCGCCGCCCCAGCTTTGGAGGCATGTGTCTCGAATGCCTTGACCAAACGATCGCCATAGTGACCTGCAGCTGCCCCCCCTTCCTTTCCCAGGTAGCCCCGAGTCCCTTCTGAAGCAACTGAGGAGAGCTCCGTCGACGGTTTTGTCGCTCACAACAACCTGAGCATTGCTTCCGGCAAAGCTCTGACAGGAGCCCAGAAATCCTGGAAGAAATGACTTCGGGGGAAGATACTTCAGAAGTATCCTGGGCCCGGTGCCAGTGCTGCAGGCTTCATGCCAGCCGACTGCAGCCTCGAGGGGATTTCCTCGAGTAGGCCAGGAGCTATCAGCACTCGGCTGTCGCCGATGACTTTGATCTCCTGCCAGTACTTCAACATCTCTGCTAAAACAGTGCAGGCAGCGCCACCGCTGCACGACTTTTCACGATGCGGACTTTCAGGAGACGAATGGGCAAGAGGCCCCCCCAAGCAAGCAATCAACTTCTGCCACAACCTGGCAAGTCTGCCTCTCCTTGACGCGAGTTCCAGCAGCTGTGGGAGGTGGAGACCTCGACCTTTCGCGTGCAGAAACTTCGGCCATGGTAGCCTGCGCTACGGGCCACGAGCCAAAACTCACTATGATAAACAATACCTTCGAGCCAGCTCTCATTGCGGTGCACAAGGCGCAGCAGGTAGTTCTCATGCGACGACGCAGCACTCGTACACAAAAAACAGGACTTTGTGAAAAGAGAAAGCCGTGTGCTCAGCTGCGTCATGCCGCAGCCTGTGCAGCGCCTCCGCATCCATCGGTCTCATCTCCTCCACAATCCAGTCGATTCCTTTCTCCTGTGCAGGTGGCAGCTGAGGGGTGACCATGGTGAATATGCAGAAGTGGCGGTTTGCAAGTCACAGATTCTTCAAAACGCCGCTTCGTCATTTGTTCCTGTAGCTTAGGCTGCGATTGGAGCCCAAGGTGGCGCGTGAACCAGGTGGACTTGCGTTTGTTGCGTGGCTGTGCTTTGGGCTGCGCTTTGGGGTGTGAGCAGAGCTGTGGGCAGGAAAACCGCAGGACATTGGTACGAACATCACAGAAAATCAATGCAGGAATCTGACACATCGGAGCAGGACTCGCGAGCCCGTCAGAAACATCACAGACAGGTCACAGAGGGCTCAGTGCCGCCCCACACATTAAACACACAAAATCTTCCAGACCGACTCACAACATGGATCACAGAAAGACTTGTAAGTTTTACATTTTCCATCTGAAGTCTGAAGAATATCCGTTTGAAGCACGTTTTCGGTAAAACCTCCTGCTGCTTTGTCAATTGCCAAATATATAGACAAAGAGCCCCACATCCCGCCTTAGCCGAGACCTTCAATAAAAACAAGCTTTAGGAGATCTTTAAAAGAGTGGAACTGCAAGGCCTGGAAGGCCTTCACCAGGTCCTGCGCAAAGGAGATGCATCTTCTGTTGCTGCAATGGAAACGATGGCAACCGCAGCTGCCTGAAAGCTCCAGCTTCTTGCACAAGCCAGAAGCTCATCTTGATGTTTTTGTAGATCCTGGCATTGAAAAACTACTTGGCAAAGATCGCACCTGCAACAGACTGTTCCAGTGCCTCCCAGGTGTAGCCTTCGAGCTCCTTCCGCAGCTTGTCCATATTCCCTCAGCAAAAGCAGGGTCGCGAAAGTGCTTAAACATGCAGCTATGGAGATTTCGCCCCTGTGACCACCATTCAGTGTCAGCGAAGTCAGTTCAGTCGAGTTCAGACAAGTTTCCAAAGCGCTTTAGCAGGCTCTCTCGGCGGCCCAAGGCATGAAGGAGCACCCATGCATCATGAGGCTGATGTCCTGCCATTGTCTCTGAGCACAACTACCACACATGCTACATTAGTCAACTTCTGAAAGGAGGTCCGCGCAGACTGTATAAGATTGGGCCTCTGCACACAGGGGGCAGCATAAGCTACTGAAGTTCAGGCCCCCAACGAGTTGTGCCGTCCTCGTCCAAGGAGTCGAAGGAAGCGGCCGTCCAGCGTCTGGAGCAATGGACTGGCCAGGAGCGCTACAGGCTCAATGCTGGAGATGCTTTGGCAGTAGAGCCCAGCACGATATCGGCTGATGTGGACCAGTTGGCCGGCACCGGTCCGTTGTTGCCGTAGCAAAGCAAGGCCCACGCCGCCCAGGGCATGCTGGGCCACCGCCAGCTCTCCTAGGCCGGGTGGCATGGCGTTACCGTTGAAGGCTTGGCAAAGGCCACTGGCCTCCCAGAAAGCATGTGCTTCCTGACCACCCTTCCGACTGAAGGAAAGTTCCTTTTGGCGCGCCGGCTCATCGTGACCCCAAGTCGTGATCCAAAGGATGACTAAGTGTGGGAACATCTGCCGCAGCCGCTTTGGCTCCAGGCCCCAGGCCTCTAAAGCCGCCAGCGGCAAGTTTGTTACAAAGACTGTAACTTTGGCCAAAGTCCTATACAAGGCGGCTTGTCCGGGCACTGGGTCTCCCCTCGCATCAACGCCTCCAACCCCCGAGTAATTCACCAAATCCACACGCTTCCTGGCAGTCAAGTCTTGGTACAGCTGGGGACAAGTTCGCTTCCATGGATCTGGACGCTGTGGTCGCTCCAACTTTGTTACTCGAGCGCCTAAGTCGGCAAGTAGTGCCCCGACGGCGGCAGCGGACACTTGATATTCATCGCTGATTTCAATGACGGAAACCCTTGCCAGCGGTAGCTCGGACGAAATGGGGGAGTCCGGCATAACTGCAGGCATTAACACTGCCGGATCCTTGATGGTCCATCTGATATGCGTGTCGGGCTTTGCTGAGGGCCTTTGTGCTGGTCTGACATGCGCCACGCCTTCCACATCGAAGGGTGTTGCCAAAGGCCTTTTGACATCCGGCTCCACAAAGAAACGCAGATCTGGGTGCTGCGGCTTGTGCCACCCAGTGAGTGCTCCAAGTGCTGCACACCATCTCCCTGCCCTAAATATGCTCATCTCCACACGGTCACCTGGACTGCCACAGCGCCGGCGCATCACCGCCATGCACGCAACTCCAAACAATGACGAAGCTGAGACAGCAGCAGCAAAGCCAGCTGGACCAAGAAAGTGCCCAAGCTGCTCAGCCATTCCAGACAAACAAAAGAAAGCACCAGCATCGTTTACACCCTTGTTGGTGACATCTGCAAGCATGCCAATGCTGGAGGCATGGATGTAGATCAACCACGGGCAGCTGCTCCGCAATGACTGTGCACTGAGTTGCATGCTGTCAAGCTCATCTGCAGGGAGATCCGTGAGGAAGACGTTGCAGCCCGTCAAGAGGTCCGATCGGAGCAAAGCCATTTCTTCAGGGTCATCTGGGTGAAGGGGCGCAAGGCGCTTCCCTACGTGCAGCTGCCTTGGCACAAGGTTTGCCTTCGCCTTCTCCAGAACGTCAGCATCGTTCTCCTCGTGCTTCGATTTAAGTGGCCGTCTGGGAGCGCTTCCCTTCTTTCGAGCTAGAAGCGCCTCCTCTCCGAAAGCGACCCGAATAACCTCGGCACCTGACGCAGCCATCATCT
The DNA here is from genome assembly GCA_905221605.1 of Symbiodinium natans. Classification (NCBI taxonomy): domain Eukaryota; class Dinophyceae; order Suessiales; family Symbiodiniaceae; genus Symbiodinium; species Symbiodinium natans. The sequence goes on along the minus strand of CAJNDS010000315.1, from coordinate 77,128 downwards.
GACCACATAGTGCAGCCGTCCATGTTCGGCGGGTTAATTCCAACACCCGAACACCTTCCCAGGGGAGCGCATTCGATCTCGGCTGGAACATGCGAGGCCCAACTTGGTACTCAAGATGCTCTTCCTCGTTTTGTGCTGTCTTGGACTCCGTCCGACGCTCCGACGCGAGTGTACTCAACAGCAGCTCAAACTGCACTTCGCCAGTGGTTCCTGGGATTGGAAGCCTTTGCCGCTGCCACTCACCAGCCACAAGGTTGCGCACGCCCAGTGCCACAGAAACTGTGTGCAGCAGCTCGTCTTTCAAAGCACTTATTCTCATAATGTTGAATTGAAGGCTGTCGTGTGCAAGCTGGAAGGTGAAGTCGTTGTCCGACAAAATCGGCTGGCCGTTCTCAATGCAAGGGGTGCAATGAGCTTGGGGCCCAAGCTGGAGCTTCACGTAGAGGTCCGCCAAGTCTCCTAGCAGGCCTGTGCTCGGCTGCGGAACATCCACTCTGAGAAGTCGTACTCGCAACGCCTGGGTTGAGCTGAGCTCGGGCGGTCTGCTGGGACTTTTTTTCAAGTTGCTGTAGGACACGCTGCTTTGCACGGTCTTTTTCCGGTCCGGCAAGAAGCCGAAAATGCCAAAAGAATCGCGCTCTCGGGGGGTTGGTGGCAAGTCAGGCAGGTCGTCGTAGGCTTCGCCTCCCAAGGATGGTTCGGTCTCGGCAAACTGTATGCCAGTCGGCCAGGACTGCTGGGCTTTGATGCTCGGAGGCCGCTTCGTTGTCTCCATCTCTGCGAGCCCTGCAAGGCCCACAGGCCCCGTAGGCCCTGTAGGCCCCGTAGGCCCTGTAGGCCCCGTAGGCCCTGTAGTGGTCCCCAGGCTGGCTTTCTGGGAAGGCTCAGGACATCCCTCCGGCCACTCTGGGTCCAGCGAGTCCCCTGGCCGCGAAGACCTCTCTGGACCCGTTGACTGCCATGCCGCCTGCCATGCCACATGACGTATGATTCCCTGATGTGCCCTGTAATCATCTGCAACTTACTTGCATGGCTCAGCTGCTTTAAAGCATTGCACATGCAGGAAGCGACTCACAGCTGCACCTCCGCAGTTGGGAGAGATTCCTCCACTCCATCCGTGGTACCTTTGCTATCTTCAGCTTGTGCTGCATTCTTCTTCTTGGAGCTCTTTCCTTTCGACCTGGCAAAGGCAACTTCTCAGATCTAGCCTGGAAGAAACTCCGCAACAGCATCACATTCAAGTCGAAGCGAGATGATGGCAAAGCTTGCATCTACGCGCCTCTTCTTTGTATCAGTTGCAGGCTCTGCAGATGAAGCTGTACCCATCTTGGAGATAGTGGAAACATGTGCAAACCAATAGCATGCGGAACAAGGTTCAAGATGGGCCAGGGGCCCTGCAGCCCGCTCAGCTTTCTCTCCATGCTTGCAACATGGTCTGCCCTTGTGCTGGCCAAGTATCTATACTGATCCCAAATGATTACTATGTGCGCAGATGACCCGGATCACAGACATCTGTCAACATGGTGAACCGTCTTCTTGCCATATCATGCATTGCCACACGCTTTAGCTGCTGAACCCGACTTCCTTCAAGCCACGCGAATGGCAATAGCCACGCGAATGGCAAAGGCCCTTGCGCTGGTAGAAGAACTCAGTCAAAGAGCATTAGTGCCACTCTCTGCTTTTTCGCACATCCATCAACGGCCACCACAAAATTTAGAGCTGTCGGAGCCCCGTCAAGCTTTAACAGCAGGATTTGGGCCTTGGAGAGGTAAGTGTTTGAGACATCTGCCCACTTTGGCAGACCTGAAGAATTTTACATGCTCAACTACGAAGGCATGTTCCTTCAGCGGGGATACCGAGCTTCACGCATGTCGGCTGTACCCCGTGGCAGAATCAGCTACACCAGCATATTAGCAATGGGATTAAAAGTCGGCTGGCTTGGAAAACGCTGCAGATGCAGCTACCCGCTGCCAACTTTTGCTTGTCAGCCCTCCAATCGTGCTGGTGTGACACTGCTGATAACATCGAGTCGTGAAGGCTGCAAGCGTGATTACTTGCCGGCTTTGTCAGCTGGCTACTCTCATCCTGAAAGCCGATGCCAATGCATTCCGGCGTATGGGCGGCAAGAGCGGTCCACTTGCGGACACAAGCTCACCAGATTAGTAGACCTCCGTGACCTCAAGGAGCAACAACTTCTGAGTGATAGCTGAGCTGCTGGGCTGGTTGAGGCAAGCTGTGTTCCTGGCATATCGGCCAGCGAGCTGCAGACTCTCCATCTTCTTGTGAGCCTGCTCGTTTGTGAGACCTCACCGAGCCAGTAGAGCGCAAAGAAGCCAGCTGCTGAGGCATGCAGAGTCCGGAGTCAGCTATGTCATCAAGTCATGCTGGCTGCGCCTCCCTTGGTCTCCATGATCTTCACAAGTGCCGCAAAAACATCCTTGCACACAGGGCAAAAACCGGGCAAATTGTGCGTGTAGATGGATTCTGTGTCTACCAGTGGCCTCTAACACCTACCATTCGTAGGGTAGCAAACGGCCTCTCTTTGACATACATAAACTTGAATGGTTGGCTAGCATGAAAGCGAATTATCGGCCCTTGCACATTGCTCTGATTTGCTTTCTCAAACGAATCTTTGGACTGAACAAACAACCAGCCATATGTTGTGGCAAAAGGAAGCGCGGGATCGTTCAAGTCGGGTCCTTCTCAGGCTGCTTGGAGCCACAAAGGAAGAAGAAGCCGTTGGACCCTTCCTTGCCCAGGTGCTGCCAAATATTGGCCTCAGCAAGGCGAGACGGCTTTGCACAGCATGAGAAGAGTTGCGCGGATGCTTGGGGCAAGACAGCCTCCTCCATGATCTTGTGCTGAACATAGACCTTTTCCTTCTGGTCACGGGACCAGGCGTTGCAACACTTTACCAGGCCCTCCTTCTCGTACGCCTCCATCCTCAGAAGGTCTGACAGCATGTACAAACTCCACAGTTTCGGAATGTCTGGCATTTGTGCAGCAAGAGCAAGGCCGCATATCAGGGACCGTCACTGGCCACCCAGGTTTCGTCCCAGCTCCGGCTGTCGGGCAGGACCCCAGGACACGTCAACAGCGAGCATCTAAATCCAAATCTTTGCACCCCTCAAAACCGAACAGGTAGAAGGGGGCCCCGCATCTTCTGGCCGCTGTCAAACATTGAGTTTTCTTCTAGCATCCGGGACCCAGTGAGCGACCCCGCGTTTCGTGAAGCACACGCCTCCCCCCCCCTGGATCGGCCCGGTCCTTCCCGTTTAAACAGAGCGCGTCAACTTAAACATGCTGAGCAGTACGAGTGCTGATGGCTGCTCCCTGTGGCTGCGGCTCATCCTGGTAGTAGTACTCGGCCTTCTTGTGCCGACCACCGAAGAACAAAGTCATTGGTCCCACTCGGTGCCCCAAAGACTTCTCGTACTTGCGCTGCTCGATGTAAGCCTAAAGCCATTGGAAAAGCTGCAGATGCAAGCAAGATAGAATCACTGAGGACCTGGCTCGGAAAGGAGCAAGGCCTGTACCCAGTCCGGCCATGAAGATCGGAGCAGATTTGTCCTCTCGATGCGCGAACTCGAGCTGTGGCATAAGAGGGCACAACAAACAAACACCCGAGCAGGCCATGTTGAACGCAGCAAGTTCCTGGCCTCGGGGATCTGCATCACAGAGTGCGTGGCATGAGCAATGCAGATGGCACCGGGCCTGGACTACATGGGACATACCCGGGGTGCAGCTTGACCAGTCAGGGAGGTTGCAGCGCTTGGTAGAATAGGATTAGCGCGCCTGAGAAAGGTCATGAAGCTGGAGCACAAACCGTACTTGGTATCCCCACCTTGCTGCCGCTTCTCTAGGAACACATGACTTGAACACAACACTCACGACCCCCACGCCTTTTGCTTGCCAGTCCTCTCGCACAACCAGCAACTGGCACTTGCCAGGGCGGAAGGCGCTGGAGGAGCAAATGGAATACACGCCTGGTCAGGACTCTTTTTTTGTTATCTTGATTCTTCTTATTATGATGATTTTTGCCATTAGTATTTTTGCAAGGTAACAGAGAAATCATCGATCTGAGGTTCGTGCGCTGCTTGATGGTTGGAAGTAGCTCAACATACTTTGCCACCTGATCTGCGAGCATGACAAGTTGACTGTTGGCATCCTGGAGTATACACAAAGGCTGAGCGGAAACCTGGTCCAAGTAAGCTTCTGGCCGGAATCTTGAGCCTGAACAAATGCCACAACAGCCATTGGGCTTTGAAGGCTTTGAAGGCTTTGTGCATATCAGCGGCAAGAACTGACAAGCCAAGTTGCGAGGGATACTCGAGGATGTAGTCTGCGTAAGTGTAGGCGCGCGCTTGCCGATCCAAAAAGTCTTCGGTCTTTCTATCCAGCGTCAACTCTGCAATTGCCACCTTCTCCATGATGTCCTGCAAAATGTCGAAGGCAATCCGCAAACACAACGTGCTTTCACTGCAACACGAGCCAAGAATCAACGTCAATCCCCTCCTGGGCAAAGGGGAACAACTTTTTCAGGAACTCCCGGCTGGGCTTGCCAAACAAATCCAGGTACTGGGTGAAGAGTTTGTACACAGTCCTTACGGGCACACGTCGCAACACCGCAAAAGCCGCAAATGCCGCAAGCTTGGAACCAGCACCTGGGCCCACCACGTGACGACCACAGTCCCGTCTTCGGATTGGGGCGCAAAGTCTTCCACGGACACCAGCTCATCAGGATCGAGCTTCATTTTCGTCAGGAACTCGTTCACCTGCTTCAAATTTTAGCGAGGCTTCGCGCAGCTTTAGCGCTTGCCCTGGACGGCATAATTTCCTTGGCACACTTACCAGGCCTGGTCGGCTGGGTTCAACGCATAGACAGACAAAGCCTTTCCCATGCTGCCGTTCACCAAGTGTTCCAAGCCGGTTCCTTTGACGTCCACCTTGGAACAAATCCGAGCATGCTGATGAACAAGCGCTGTCTTGGGCACGTTCCTACACGTAGAGCACTGTCTTAAAAACAGAAAAATATAGTCGTACCTGTCACAAGATAGTAGTAACACCAACAACAACAGTAATCATGATAGTAACTTGTTTACATTAGACTCACTGCTCTGTCGGCATGTGTAATGATAGTAGCAGTAACAATAACAGTAAAAAGAACAGTAACAGTAACAGTAGCAGTAACAATAACTATAACAATAAACTCTTTTACTTCGAACATCCCCACCTTGCTTAAAAGGAAAAAGCGCAAATAGGATGTTCAAACAAAGACACATTGATTCAAATACGTTTTCTTGGTTTTGCTTGCAATTGGCGTTGGGAACTCCAGGGAGACTCTGGGGTTGGGCACTCCAGGGAGACTCTGGGTTGGGCACCCCAGGATTCTCTAAGGTTGGGCACTCAGGAGACTCTGGGGTTGGGCATTGTAGGGAGACTCTGGGGTTGGGCACTCTAGGAGTCTTTGGGTTGGGCACTCCAGGGAGTGTCTCGGGTTGGACTCCATGGAGTCTCTGGGGTTGGGCACCGCAGGGAGCTTTGGGCACTCCAGGGAGGCTCTAGGAGTAGACCGGGCGAGGAGAAGAATTCCGGGCGAGGAGAAGAGTTGACTTTAAAATCTAACAACTCGACACCGAAGGTGGGGAACAATACACAATACACAGTACGCAATACGCAATACACAATCCACTTGACACTGTAAACAATAAAAGAAAACAATAAACACGAACAACAGCAACTATACTAATAATTAATCTAACACTAACAATAATAAGAATAAGAAGAAAAATAATATGAATAGCAACAATGACAAAATTTCGATGATAAGAATAAGAAAAAGAATAAGAATAAGAATAAGAATAAGAGTAAGAGTAAGAGTAGGAGTAAGAGTAAGAATAAGAATAAGAATAAGAATACGAATATGAATAAGACATGAGAATAAGAATAAGAAAGAATTAAGAACAAAAAAAGAATAAGAATAAGAAGAATTAAGAATAAGAAGGAACAAGAAGAATTGAAAGAATAAGAAACTGAGAGAATTAGAAGAATTGAAAGAATAAGAAGAATTCAGAGAATAAGAAGAATTAAGAGAATATAATTAAGACAATACGAATAAGAATAAGAATGAGAATAAGAACAAAAAAATAGAATGAGAATGAGAATGAGAATAAGACTAAGACTAAGACTAAGACTAAGACTAAGACTAAGACTAAGACTAAGAATAAGAATAAGAATAAGAATAAGAACAAGAACAAGAACAAGAACAAGAATAAGAATAAGAATAAGAATAAGAATAAGAATAAGAATAAGAATAAAAGGATAAGAATAAAAGTAATAAAAGGATAAGAAAAAGAATAGGGAGCAATAGGTACCGATATCTTCGGGGAAGCCTCGATGTGAAAGCACGTGCGGTCATAGTTCTCAGGGGTCAACAATTTCCAGTCCTCGCAAGTGGAACATGTGACATCATGTGACGTGGTTCCCTTTCATCTCAAGAGGAGACCCCCACAAGCCAAAGCAGTGAGGGCGGTCCGTCACCCGCACCAACTCACCCTGAGAAACATCTGGCCGTGCTCTGAGCTGTGCCTGTTTGCATTGCTTTCGAAGCGCACCCGAAAGCACTGACAGCACAGAAAGCAGAGAGCTTCAGACAAGCCTTGTACTGTGGCTGGAAGGCGAGAAGCCGAGACAAGTCTCCAACCTCCGAATCGCTGTGCAAGTTGCATGTGTGCACATCCGCAGACGAAGACGTCAAAGTACGGCACTTACGCCCCCATCCTTGTTGATTGTGTCCGCATTGATCTCTCCCGCTTTCGACTTGGCATCTTGGTGGTGCTTGTATGCCATGGCAGCCTTCTGGGCTTCCACCTGGTCCATGAGATCACTGATTTTTGCTGCCAGCCTGACTACACAACCAGTCGCTTGCCGAAGCCCGCACTCCCATGATTTCCTTCACTTTCGCCATGCCGACCTCTGCGGGACGAAAGGTCGCGTGATCAGGTTTGGCATCGGCACTGACCAATCAAGCTTGGGACCAACCATGCCGGTTGGAAGGGCCGCGTTGGCAACACCAAAGGTGATGCTGCCTGTCACATGAAACGCCACATGCTCACCTCGCGAAGATATCAGAATGACTGCCTCTTCAATTGTAGGCGCCATGTGGGGCCTGAGCGTGCGGCACTCAACAAAGCACAAGAAGGTGTTGTTTACTGGTGACTTCCACGTCATGTCCACATCCACATCAAGCTGCAGGATAAGAACCGGAGCTGCACGCGCGTCTTGAGCCTTCAACACCTTCACTTGTTCACGCTACATTCATGCTCTCCCACGCGCTCGCACGACAGGGTCTTATGCTCATACCACGGTGCAATGCAAATTTCAGTGCTGTTTGTGCTCAGTGACGTATTGGAAGGCAAGGTGAGTTTCGGTTCAAATTGTCGTCACCTAGCCTTTCTCAAGCAGGAATGCAAAAATCCTGCTCTTTTGTGCCCATGGTCTGGCCCACTGCCCCCCCCGGGATGCAGCAGGGTGCCCGCTGGCGCGCCCTTGCCCTCGCGAGGAGACAGAGGATCGTCATCGAATTGCGGCTGATGCGTCCAGTTCCAAACCGAACACGACGAGCTTGCAGTGTCTCGCACTCTGGAGCTCTGGGAATATTTTGCCCGCTTGTTCGCCCTGGGGCAACACAAGGCGCTGCAGCAAGCAAGCGGCCAGCTCCACGTTTCCGATGCGCTGTAGGCGTTCCTAGACGACATTTTCAGCACGGGGGACCCGGCACGAACCACGGGCCAGTGCCGGATCCTCCAGGACTCCCTCCGCCAGCATGCCAACATCCAAGTGCACCTCGGTAAGACACGTGCATGGAACAGTGCGGGGGAGGAGCCGGCCATGTTGCCGCAGGAAGACCCGGCTAACCCATGTTGGACAGGAGACCGGACGCTCGCAGAATCCCACACCGTGTGCAAGGCGCTGCGAGGAATATATTGATTCATGCTCAGGAACGAAGCTTGTTGAGAGCAATGCGCTGATGTTGTTAAGGTGATGTTCTGTTGACTCCTGTGCCCTAAACGGACCACCTTCGGGGGCGTACAGGCGACCTGACCTTACCTGGTCGGATGTCGGTATCGAAACCTCCTTGTTCGTTACGTTTGCGTGCTTTTTGAAATTTGTTGCGAATTGAAGCTGACAGTCGCCTTGCGTTGGTTCAGTCGTTGGCAGCAGACTCGTCTTGCATATCCACGGTTCGGAACACATGATATCATTGTACACTTTTGCAGCCTGCCACGATTCCGGTGGTTTCCTTGCTTGCTGACGCCGGGCCTGCTGACTTGTCTAAATTCATCAAAATTCTAAACATGTTGAATTTAAACGTTTTTTTTTCTTCGGACTTTTATGCCTGCTGATCCGTTTGGTCGGCTCCAAAACTACCCGGGCAAGCTACGCCACGCCCGCAGCGGCAGCCGGCGGGCTTCAGCGCAGCGGCAAGCGACTCGGTCCGTCCGGGTCGCCAAGAGCCAGGACGGCAGCCAGGGTCGGCAGGCTGTCTTGCGCCGGCCCCACTACCGCCCTTGCCCTCCCCAGCGCCGTTGAGCCGACCGCCTGCTGGCATGCGACGGACAGGGCGCTCCACCACCTGCGTGCCCAGGCGACGCCGGCAACCGCGCGCAGAGGTGCCGGGGCGCGGCAGGCCCGCAAGCGGACCAGGCGTCGCACCACTGACGCAGCCTCGGCGTTCCAGCGCCCCCCGACCTCACAACCAAGCACGCAGAGCTGTTGCGCCCCCCCCTGTGCGAGCTCGGGGTAGGTGGCCCGCTTGCGCCGCTCGGCCGCGCGCAGTACGGCCCCGTCACGGTCTGCGGCTCTGCAGTGGGGCGTGCCATCCCTCGCCAGCGGCGAGACGAGTGTGGCGTCGCAGCATAGCGCCCCTCCCAACGGGGTCGCCCCGTAGATGACGAGGTCCAAGCGGCGACGATCCCCCGAGGGTACTCCAGGCGCGGTGGTATGGGCCAGCCATTGCTGCGGCACCACTTGGCCCTCTGGCCCAACAGCCTCGCGCGCGACACGCACCCAGGCGCGCTCGACGACTTTGGCACGGCGCGCAAGCAGGCCCGTGCGGGGGCAAGCCAAGGCATGGTCGCCGTGCTCATCGACCCACACCCCGGGGTGGACCGCCCGCCATCCCCACCACAACGCCCTGCGGCCAGCGGAAGCGGCAGGCGTAGGCGTCGCCTCAGTGCGATCTGCATCATCTCCGGGGAGAGCGTAGTGTGGGGGTCACTTGGGATGGCCGTAAGCCATGCGCCGGCGTGGGGCCCAGCCTGTGAACGCACGAGAGCGCGATGAGCGGGCGACAAGGAAGGCAGCAACACGCGGTCGCGGAAGAAACGGTTCCGAGTACGCGACGCGTGAAACTGCCATCCATGCACCCGCCCGCCAGGCTCAGTGGCGTCGGGCTCGGGTCCCGGCGGTCTCGCCCCCCTAGCAACCCGCGACCATGCCGGCACATCGACCCAGCCTTCGTTGAGAAGTAGCTGCCGACCAGCCTCGGCGGCTCGCAGGCACGCTGGGCCAGTGCCATCTTGGAGAGCCGCGACCGCCCATGCGGCAAACCTGGGGCAGCGGGCCTCGAAGACGGCGAGCGAGTCAGCCCACGCAGCCCAGTAAGCTGCGGGGGCTGCGCGTGTTGCCTGAGTGAGACCCAGACCTCCTAAGCTTGCGGGCAACAGCGCGATGGCGCGTGCCGGGCACTCCGCGTCCTCGGCCGGCTCACCAACACAAGCTTGCAACGTGCCCCACACAGCCGCATCGTGCGCCGCAGCGTACGGCTTGATCAACTCGGGCGGCACAGTTCGCAGGGCGTGGTTGGCGCGCGGCGAGGCGCAGTACGCCAGGAGCAACCACGCGCACTGTAGGTCGGGCAGCAGGGGGAGCTGCCGCAGGAGCTCGTCTTCCTTCGCCACGCGATCCCGCCCCCACGCCTCTGTGAACTGGGGTGTCCCCACGGGGCAGCCCAATGCGACTATGCCGCGTTCGAGCAACGGCTTGTCCCCGCGCCACACGTCGTCGCCGAGGTCGCAAACCCCCGGCGGCGCTGGTCCCCCGGAGAAGTTGAACACGCGAGTCTTGCCCAGGTTGGCCGCGATCCCGGTGTGGGCCTCAACAGATGCCGTTGCCGTATCGAAGGCTGCACGGGACCGTGTTGGGCACGGGAGCACGAGGTAGAGGTCATCCAGAAACGCGAGGAGTTCCTCACCATCCTGAAGCCTCTCAGCCGCGTGCTGCAGCCCCGCATGTTGTCCCAAGGCGAAGAGCGCGGGGGCCAATGGGTCCCCTTGCTCGCATCCCTCGCCCTGGAAGATGCTATGGCGCTCGCCGCTCTCGTCCCACCAAAGGTACTCCGAGGCCTGACCGTAAAAAAGCCGGGCGAAGGGGACGAGGGCGGGCGCCACTTCATGGAGCTTCTGCAAAAAGGCAGCGCGGGAAATGCAGTCGTATGCGCTGCGACCGTCTAGCGAGACGACGGTGGTCTGAGGGTCGCATTCGAGAGCGGCCCGCAGCTTCGCTGTAAGAGCGTCCATGCCCGCGCGAGTGCTTAAGGCATATTGGAATGGTCGGGTCGCCTCATCGAATGTGGCAGCGTGGGAGGCGGCCAACGTGCGGGAAACAAGCCGCCGGAACGTGTCGCCAGTGGCGATGCCACGGACCCCGCCTCCAGGCTTCTGGATGGCAGTCATACGCGCAAGCGCAACGCCGGCAGCGACTTCCTGGGGCACGTCAGCACGGGCGAGGAGGGTGGCAGCCTCGGCCAGCAATTCCAGAGCATCGGCCTGAACTAGGAGGACTTTGTAGTGTTCGGCCCGCGCTCCCGACAAGCCCGGCGCGCTGCCGCGCTTGCAAGCACGCAAGCTGCGCGCGATGGCGGCGGCCGAGATGTGTACCTGGGCAGGAGGCCGGAACTGGAGAAGCTCATCAGGGATATCCTGCCTGGGCCGAGCCGGTCTCTTCGTGACGTCCGTCAGCGCCGCGAGGGTAGCCGCATCTCCGGGTGCCAGGGGCGCAGACGTGAGGTCGTGGCGGGTGCGCGAAAGCTCACCTTTGCGGACTTTGGCGCAGGCGACCTCGCGTCGGTGGGCCGCAGCAGCCTCTGCATCGGCAATGTTGCTCGCTCCGCAGGCGGGCCGATGCTGAGCGCGCGCACGTTCCAACAGGGCGGGCCATTCGGCACGCTCGTACGCACCAACGCGGGCCAATAGCTCGCGCCTGCCTGCAGCACCGGTCTCTGCCGTCCGCGCGAGGAGCATGCGAGGCGTAAGGAGGAAAAGTTTCCAGGCTCGCGCGCGTACAGCCTCCTCTGCCGGCCCCGCATAAGCCTCCTGCAGCGCTGTCAGGGCGAACTCCAAGGCGCGACGCAACCCGCCGCGCAAGAAGACCGGGACGTCTTGTAGGGTCGGCACGGGGCCACGAAGTTTTGCGAGAAGATCCACGGCATCAAGCGCTTCAAGGGTTGGAGGCGAGGCGGGCCTGCGCGCAGGCTGGGCGAGGCAGGCAGCGGTTGGAGCAGCGGAAGCAGCGTCGCTCGAGTCGCCATCCCCCCGCCTCGCAGACGACTCCACCGGGGTCCGATTACGTCGGCGCGGTCGCCCGGTGCGTGTGGGAGATGCTGCTGCGTGTGCGGGAGGTGGCTCGCAAGCACGCAAGGCATCGGCAAGCATTGCCGCCTCCGCAGCCACCGCAGGCCCCCCGTATGCTTCGAGCAAGGCCGCCTGCGCCACGGCGGGCACATAGCCGTGGGCGTCGCAAGCGCAAGCGAAAGCCGTCGGGAGAGACACGAGCCGGTCAGCATGCGCGTCGAGGTGGCGACACAGAGCCTCAGCTTCGACCACTGCCGCCTCGGCGTCGTCCTCCAGCACTGCCACCGCTCTGCACAGCGCGACTAGCTGGGCCGCAAGCACAGGCTCAGCTCGGGCGAGTGTATGCACCAGTGCTTGCCACCGCACGCCGCACACGGGATGGGCCACCCACTGGCCGGAGGCCGCAGGGGCGAGTGTGGCCGAGGCCGCGTGGAGCAATGGCACGTAGAGCCACGAGTTGCGGGCAGGGAGATCCCTTGTGCAGGGCGGGCCGCAGCCGCTCCACTCGCCGAGCACAAGGCCCGCCATCTGCTCTGGCGGCGCTGGCACTTCAGTCGGCGTGAAGCCCGGCGTCGCCTCCCCCGGCAACGTCGGGGCCACCTCACCGGCGTGTGTGAAAGGCTCAGCGTCCCGGGGCGAGGCGAAAGGCGTGTTGGCGCTGAGCGTGTCGGAAAGTGTTTCGGCCTCGCTGGCAGCGCGCCCGTCTGGTGGAAGAAGCCGCATCTCACCCAACGCGTGCAAGGCTCGCTCGCGGCGGGCTGCAACATCGCTCGCTTGTGGCGGGCCGGGGTTGTCAGCCTCTCCAACACGCCGGCCCAAATGCGGATGGGGCGTGTGGTCGACGCAACGGGCAGTGTCTGCGCGGAACGCGCGCCTTCCGCCGTGTGTCCGATGCGCGAGGTGCCCGCAGCCCCCGCAACAGGAAGAGCCCCCTGTAGCGAGCAGGGCCATCGGCGGCACTGCCTGCGAGCAAGTGGCGGTAATTACGCGCCGCCCTGCCCCGCGCCCTGGCAAGGCACGGGGACGGCGACGAGTCCGGAGGTCTGCCCGTGGCAGGCCTGGCGGTGTTTCCGAAATGGGAGGAGGGGCCCGCGACTGTGAGAGGGAGTTGCCTGGTGCGCCGTCCAGTACTGCGGTCGCCTCGCGGAGTAGCCGGCGCAACAGATCTTCCGGGGAAGTGCCCGCTTGCGTCGCCAGGTCCAGTAATTCGCCAGGCTCCCCAGCGGCGCAAGCCAGGACGTGCTTCGCCGCTGTGTGCCACAGTTGCTGCGCAGAGGTCTGCACGCGGGGCGGCCACAACCGGGTGGACTGCAAGCAAAGGCCGACGGCAACCACCAGCCCCCCCACCAGCCCCCCCGCCAGCGCCCCCAAGCAAAACCACCCCCAGGACAAGCACCAGGGGCCCCAACCTGGGGGGTAGTACGTCGGGGAGGCGCCCGCACAAACCAAGGCAGCATGTGCCATGGCTTCGCGGCATGTGGGAGGCAACTGGGCCAGAGATGGCACGGCTCGCAAGGCCTCGCGAGTCGCCCACTGCCCCCAAACTCCACAGCAGAGCGAACCATGGGGCCATGTGGCCGCGCGATGATGCCTTGGCTACGTCTACTGCGACCCTCCAGCTGCGCGCGACGCGCCCTAGGAGCAGTCACGGCCCTTGAGCCAAAATGGCTTGAGCCAAAATGACGTTGTTGCAGTGCGGTACCCGTCGCGCCAGTTGCAAAGTGCCACCTGCGCCTCGTGTGCGGCCGACGCTCAGGTTCCAAGCCCGTCGTGGGACCGGCTTGCTTGAGCGGGAGATGACCAGCAGCCCGCTAATTTCATTCGCATCTGGGAGCAGAACGCGGCTCATTCCCTGGACGACACGTTGGCGGCATCCCTGGTTGTGCATGGGCGCTTCCCTGCGGGCGTCTGCAGCCAAGGTTTTCACGGCCCTGCCCACTACCCCGGAGCTCCGGCTTTCGCCACCGTTGCCCGTTACTTCTGCCTTGTGCGGACAGTGCCTTGGCGATCACAGACAGAGCTTCGTGGTTCTTTTTCTGGCCTACTCGCCACCAATGGCTTTGTGCGCGAGTTCGTTGAACGGATGGACACAATCAACGCTGGGTTTGGCCTTGGACTCGGCAGGCCACCAGCACCGAGGGGCGGACCTAGTTACCCGGAACGTGTCCTGTCTCCTATGACCAGAGCCCGGATGCCAGGTTTCACAGCGCAACCAACCGACCCACCCAGCCGACACCTGTTGGGCAGCATGGCAGCAAGGTTGCGCCGTGATCGTCCAAGCGCTCCGCGCGGGCTTAGAAACGGAGCGGGACTTCCGAGCGGCATGCTCATGCTGCGTTACTGCGCTGCCCCGCAAGCCAACTACCTCCTGCGTGTTTTGCCCCCAGCAAAAACGGCCCATTACGCCGCCAAGCACGACGCTGTTATTGCGTTGCTAAGTTCCTCGGACAAGCGGACAATCCGCTGCGTGAGGGCGCGCTGCAGACGGCACAGTTTGCTGCTCGCTTTGGTGGCCTTGGCTTGCATTGCGCACTTGCTGATCGCAGTGCCGGCGGGGCCCGTTGGGCACGCACGCGCGCCAAATCTCTGACGAGCCCCTGCGCTGCCTCGTTCCAGCGCCCCCCTATTGCGGAGCCGACGACGAGGAGCCGCTGCGGACCGCCCGCGCATGCCCGCGCTGAGCTCCGGTAGGCGGTTCGCTTGCGCCGCTCGGCCACCCGCAGCATGGCGCCGTCGTTGCGGGTTGGGGCTGGCCCGTGCGCGTGAGCGGCGACACCAGGGTCGCATCACAGCACAACGCTCCTGCTCCAACAGCTTCGCGTGCGACCCTCACCCATGCCCGTTCAACGATCTCTGCTCGCCGAGCCAACAGTCCTGTGCGAGGGCCAGGCCAAGGCATGATCGCCGAACGTGTCGACGAGCTCGCCGCAACCGGGAGATGGGCCGCACCGACTTTATCGCAAGGGGAGCGGGAGGCGCAGTCAGCGGCGCAAGGTGCGCTGCATTGCTTGCGGGGGCAGTGTGGTGGCGGGCTCCGCTGGAATGCTGTTAACCATGCACGCGTGCGGCCCAGCTTGAGAAAGCAAGAGCGCGCAGGCGCTTGCTGGCAAGGCTGGCAGCAACGTGCGGTCGCTGAAGTTCAGGTTGCGAGTTCGCGACGCACTGTGCTGCCAGCCATGCGGCCACTCGCCTAGGCCCCTGTCAGTCACTGCTGGTGGGCGCGCCATCCATGATGACTGGGACGATGTCGGCTGGCACCTGCGCATTTGCCAGCCGGGTTGCAGCATAAGCGAGGAGTTCCAGTGCTGGCCGGTCCTGGAGCCAGACTTTTAAATGCTCTGCTCGCATGCCACGCCGCCTCGCTTCGCATCTCGCAGGGCCGCTGCGACAGCAGTCGGGCCGAGCCGGAGGAGACTGTTCGGCCGGTAGTCAGCCACGTCAAACGGCACTGCCGTGCGCAGTCGCGGCGGGCCGCGGGCGGGGTCTGTCAACATACGCCAAGTGGTCTCGTTGCCGGGCGCAAGCTCAAGAGATGGCGGGTCTTGGACAGCTCGCCCTCCCCCCCGCAATCACTGCGGCTTTCGCCGACCGGCACAATGCTGCAGTCCTCCATTGTTTGGGGTCATTGCTGGCGGGCGGCGAAGATGGGGCGCCGCTCCCAGACATGAGCGCTAGGCGTGCTCAGCTCCCCATGCGCATGGGAGGGCTTGGATAAGGGTCGTCCTGGGCCCACACACTGCAAGCGATCGGCACACACCACCCGGGCACACTTGCAGACCTCGTTCGCCCACTCTTGGACGTGAGCGCCGCCGATACGCCTCCAAACGCACACGCGGCGGAACACGCCGCATAACACCTGCACTCACAGGGCTTCCACGCACCCCCCTGGGCGACGCTCCTGGAAACCTCGTCCAAGGAGGCAAACCTTTTTTTTCATGCCTGCCGGCTAAGCGGCTCCAAAACCCAGCGGCGGGGAACCTGGCGTCCGCGGCCGCAGCACGGCGTTCCGGTCGGGCGCCCAGCGAGCAGCTGCTGGGCGGAAACGATCGGAGTGCCGGTTCCAGTGCCGACGCCAAATGCACGCCTCCGTAGCATTCGAGCAGGGCCTCGTGCACGGGCGCAAACAAGTACCCATCCGGCTCCCGGAGCTGGCGGACTGCCCATCCGACGTGGACACGCACTGCTGGGCAAGCCCACGTCCTGGATGCGTGAGATCCGGCAGGTGGTGCTCGTGTGCTGGCGCGGCATCCACGGCACGTGCCAAAGCTGCTGTGTCTCCGATCTCAGGATCAGCTACGCAATCTACAGCAGACGGCTGGCACGGGGGGGGCCGCGACCAAGGAGTCGGCGAGGACATTGCAGCCGTGGGAGCAGCGAAGGTGCCCGCGCTCGGTGGCCCGGTCGTACTCCCACCAAAGCCGGCTGCCGCAACCTCCGCACGCCTTTCCGGCATCTGCGAAGAGTTGGGCGTCCACTTTTGACAGAGCCACGCGCCCTTATCAGTTTGCCTTGCAAGCGCGAGCGTGCACGGACGCACTGGCGGCCCATGTCCGTGTGGCCCTGGACCAGGACCCCAACCAAGTGCTGGTGTCTCTGGATGGGCGCAGTGCCTATGACAGCATCTCGCGTACTTTGTTTCTGACGGCGCTCAAGTCCGTCGCGCCCGAACTCCTCCCCTCCGTGCGGCTTCTTTATGGCCGTCCTTCCACGTACTGTTTGTGGGACGCGTCGGGGCACTGTCGCGATGTTGCCCAAGGAGAGGGATGCGAGCAAGGTGACCCGCTGGCTCCGGCACTTTTGTTTTTTTTTTTTTTTTCCGGCTCTTTTTGCCCAACATGCCGCTTCATGCCAAGCCTCGTCCTCGCTCCACTCCTCCGATGCACTCCCGGTCCTTAGCGAATGCGCCCCAGCTTCAGCCGAGGCTTGAGGGGACATGGATGTCATCCAGCTGGACATCCCGAGTACACCCAGGGGGGTCGCCAAGCCGCAATGCCGGCGTCGTGCCGTGTCGGCTGAGGCACCCACTGCATGTCGCGGTGCGGCATAGCGACAAAGTCGATCCCCCCCGCACCTCGTGTGGCCGCGACCCGGTTGCAACACAAAACAACGACGCCCGGAGGCGGTGGTGGTTCGGCCGCGTCGTTGGAGGTGAAGGTGCGACGTGCATAGTCTTTTCACGGCCTCCCGCACCGTCTCTTCGCCAGAAATCCGGGCTGGCATCTGCACACCTTGGCGCGCGCGCTCGTCGCGCAACGCCGCATCGTGCTCGGCCGTCCATCCACCCGGCTCGCACGCGGGGCAGCGACTGTGGCGGCACAAGGGACACAATATGTCGGCCGGGCGCGAGGCTTGCACGCGGAATTGGGCCAAGCACCCGAAGTGCAGTTGGTGACGCGCGCCGCGGCGCGCGATCTCCAGACGTCTTGGTTGGAGTAGTGCCCCCCCTTATGGGGGTGGTCCGGAAATAGGCGGCCCGTGTATTTCGTTTTTTTAAGGTTTCGGGGGGGGGAGGGGGACTGTAGCAAGGCATGTTCTCTCAGAAAGGCACTCGGACAGAAACCATTTCAGCGCGAGCTGTCTTCACCGGCGTCTGTGTCTGCTGCGTGTCTGGTTTGAAACCTCGATCCTGAGTGTACGTTTCATGGCCAAATTGAGTTTGTGAAGTGTGGCCCCTGGAGTGTTGCTCACCCAAAGTGGCTAGGCACAGCCCACATGTGACAGTTTGTCCTTTTTTGTGTCTGTTCCTGAACCTACAACACGACGGCGGGTGAAATTCGCAAGACCTCAATGAGTTTCACCCGTCATCGTGTTGCAGCAGGTTCCGGAACAGACACAAGAGGGACAAGCTGTCACATGTGGGCTGTGCCTATCCGCCCCAAAACCCCCTCGCCTTCCCCGCCCATTTGGCATGCGCTTGGGAAGCCTTTATCCCAGCTGCAGAGGGCGGGAAGGGGACTATAGCGTGCAAGAGGCCCTGTCTGCCTTTCCGTGGACGTGTTGTGCGACTGTTAGGATGTTTTCTGGCTGTCTGTGGGACCCTGGAACCGGGAACGCTCCAAAAATAAGCGGGACTGTGGCGCGCAAGAGGCCCTGCCCTTTATGACCCACCCCAAACCCCCGCCCTCGCCGCCTGTTTCTGGCATTTTCTGGCTGTCTGGACCCTATGGGATCGGGAAAGCCCCAGAAATAAGCGGGAAGGAGGGGGGGGGACTGTAGCGCGCAAGAGGCCCTGCCCTTTACGACCCACCCCCACAGCCCCGGCTCGCCGCCTATTTCTGGCTGTCTGTGGGACCTTTGTGGGACCCATAGGACAAGAAAGAAATAAGCGGGAAAGAGGGGGGGGGACTGTAGCGTGCAACAGGCGCCCTGCCCTTTATGACCCACCCCAACCACCCCCCCCCCCCCCCCGCCACCTGTTTCCAGCCGTCTGTGGGATCCCCAGGATGCCCTGTGGGACCCTGGGATGCTTGGCTGGAGTCCTAGAGCTAGAGACCGATCTGTAAAGGAGTGCAAAACATGCCCTGCGCATCCCTCCCCGCCTATTTCTCATTTGCCCTCTACCCCTCCCAAGATTGCGAGACTCCTGTCAAGTGCCCTTCATAATCTGCGTTGGGCCGAGGGAACAATGCTATGCCTGTGTTTGCGAATCTAGTTTGAACATAGGAAAACAAACGCATGACTAAGTTATGGGCAGCGCTACGCAGGACAATTTAGGAACTGATCCTTCACCAAACCAGCCCTGGACCCTGAAGCCCAAAAACTCAACCCCCTTACATCCTCAAGACACCAACCCTTCAACCTCCGAACCCAAACTTGGAACCCCTTAATTAACCTTAAGCCCCTATCCTCTAAACTCCTCGTCGAAAGGAATGAGTTGGGCTCTACATCCCATGCTGTTTGTTTAACATGACAGGCAGCCCCATAACTCAAGTTAACCGATAATTCCCCCGCTTATTTTCTTGACTCCCCCCACTGTAGCAAAATAAGCGGCGGGGAAGCCCGGAAATAGGCGGCAGTGGGGGTAACCCCCCCCTCATTCCCAGATTTTTAAGGGGGGGGCCGTGTTGGAGTGCCTCCAAGCACACGCAACACGAGTCGAATTCAACCTCCGGTGCTCGCGGCGCGGCACTGCCGGAGGAGAGAGTGGCGGCGGCGACCGGGATGCGACGGAGAGAACCGGGGACGGCTGGCGACGATTAGCGATCCGGCGAATCCGTCCGCGAAATGCGACGAACCATGTCTGCGGAGGATGCGCCGTCGCGCGCCCTTGCGCCGGCTGCCATCGGAGGGGCACGTCGATCAGGCGTGTGTGACCGAGGCGCGCGTAATAGGGGATCATCTCACGCACCGGCTGCCGCAGGCGGCGCACTGTGCAAAGCGAGACTGTGGTTTTCGGAGTCATGCAGAAGGCCGGACGTCCGGAGCACGCTCGGGGAGCGAAGGATGCCGGACCGAGGACATGCTGCAATGTGGTCCCGCTGAGGGTCATGTAGTTGCCGGCAGCGGCATCGCGCAGCGTTGAGGGGCAGTGTGGAGCAGCAGCTGTCAGGACGGCGTTCCACGAGGTTTTCCCGGGGTAGTGCCGGCCACGGAGACCCAGGGCGTGCTCGCCACGGCCTGTTGCACCGAGACGGAAAGCATCGCCGACCACCTGCGCGCCCAGGCCAACGACGCGGCGATCGTCATCATCATCATCATCATCATCATCATCATCATCATCATCATCATCATCATCATCATCATCATCATCATCATCGTGTATGTCATGCGACATCGGAGATCTGGAGCGCGCCGCGGGCGCAACAGGAGAGCAACAGCCATGCTATT
This sequence comes from Symbiodinium natans, assembly GCA_905221605.1. Lineage (NCBI taxonomy): Eukaryota > Dinophyceae > Suessiales > Symbiodiniaceae > Symbiodinium > Symbiodinium natans. The sequence continues at coordinate 57,668 of CAJNDS010000315.1, read as the reverse complement.
TGGGAGTCATGGAGCGCGGGGAGGTTGTCGAGGCGGCCGCCCTGCGGGCAAGGGCAGCACACAGGTGGGCTTCGACGAACTACAGAGTGCCAAAAGGAACACCAAGGGCAACAACACCACGCTGTGCTAGGGGGGTTTCTTGGCCACCAACCCAAAATCGGGAGTTGATAAGCCACTAGGTGTGCGCTGGGACTGCTTCGCCTGGGACGTTGGTAAAAAGTTCGGAACGTGCTTCTCAAGGCCCAATTGTCGCACCAAACCCTTCGTCTCCATCAAATATTGGATCACAGCAGATTCGGAACGATCCGTGACATCCTCATGCAACGGTAGAACCGTGAGAGCACGCGAAGAGCGCGGCCCGGCGTGTGATAGCCGCAGCGCTTGCGAGGCAGGTGATAGGCTCGAAAAAACCATTTCTACGCGCATTCGTCACAGGCGTGGGCAGCACGTCGCTGCCATCCACGGAGGTGACATGATTCATCGCGTCTGGGGGCTTCGACAGGAGGCCGCACGGCCTGCTCCCAGCCAGGCACTGTGTAGCCTTGGGCGCCGAAGTATCCCGCTGCGTTTTTGCAGCCGCGGGGCAGGCTGTCAGCAAGCGGCCCCTTCAGACAGTTTACTGATGCATCGGTTGAGAACAAATGGTGTAGCGAAGCAGTGGGACCATCATGCTGATATGGATATGACAATCTATGTGGGGATCGACTAAAGGGGTAAGCTTCTTGGTCTCGATTAGCCGCATGATTAGCCTGTTGATGACTAATTGGGTTTGGAATTTTTTGGGGCACTCGCTTCCATCTTCTGGACAACAAGCCTGAGCATTGTTTTACATACAGCCTCTTTGGCACCCTCACGAGAACGCGTCCTGTTGTCGGCAACGACGGGCGCTCTGTCAGAAGCTGGCCAACGGGCACGTCGGTCACAAGAATCGGCATCCGATCGCGCTCGCCCGGCCGGCCCGGGGCGCCAATTTGCAGCCCCGAATACGATTTGAGGCAACCGGCCTGTGGGGGAGGGTATGTGGGACGTTTGCGCTAGACACCTGGTGGAGCTTTTCCGTTGGTCAAGGTCCCCCTACACGCACGGGACTCAACAGGTGCTCAGGCCTATACAGGCCTTCGCACGTGATAAGCCATACACACTGTTAAGAACCGTGTGCCACCCTGATTGTTGATGGCCAGCTCGCACACAGTCGCACGCACGCAACCACACTGGAAAAGCAGCTGACACTTTGCGCCAGATCACTCGGACATCGCTGATTTTCGAAGTGCGGATGCTTTGCCAACTTGTCGTCGATTTGAGTGAGATGCTCACGCATCGAATCACGCATCGAAGCACTGGTAGACCTGAGAAGCATGCAGAATGGCTGCTTCGGTATGCAAAATGCTGGGACCGTACACCCCCACCTTGAAAAAGAGCGCAATCAGCCATAGCACGAAGCACGTAGTGGTGCAGAAGTACGCCTTCTTGTAGCAGGAATGAGCAGTCAACTACACCAAGAGAGCAGTCCTAGATGTGCAGACCTGAAAGTCCGTCTGCAAGGAGAAGGAGATGATCAGGGACAGTCCAGCGCTGAGAATCGCCCTCGCCACTCGCATCAGTGCACCCGCCATCTGCTCTGCTGACGCTGGCTGAGACCACCTGAGATCCGCTGAGACTCGCGCCCGATGACTACAAGTGCGATTGATGCACCCATCTCCTTGACATTCGGCTTCTGCACCTGAAGGGTTCAGGAGCCAAAGACCATGTAGCCTAAGTTGGCAGCGGCACAAGGCCCACACTGCGCCGACGTTGCCCATGTCGTCTTTCACCGGTTCCGGGCGATTGCGCTGCCAAGCAACATCAATGCAGCCAGAGGGATGCAACGCGCAAGATGCAAAGATTCAAAGGTCGAAGAAAATGACTCAGAATGGTGCAACCAGGTCCTGGTAAACGAGGCCCATGGCTGACGCCGCGGCCAGGCCAATGAAGTTGGTCGCCTGCGTGGGTACCTAAGCGTCTGAGACCGTCTGACGCACAACCTAAGTGCTGCATGCACAAACCCCAAGGACACCCAAGCACAGGGCGCAGAGGCCGAAAAGTGCGAATGCGCCCAAGAGGCCACTCGCCCTGGTCAGCTAGTGGCACTTCCAAGCTGGTAGTGGGCCAGGGGACGATTGCGTGTCCAGGAGTCCAAGCTCACAGCTCATGTCTTCACATGTCAAGTGCGCAACGACATGAAAGTGTCATTTTGTCTGAGTGCAGATCTCCTACATTTCGAAGACATGCTACTGGCCATGCAAGTGGTCAAGACATCCGGAATGGATGCGGAACCAAACACAGTGTCATTAGGACCAAGGCACTCGGGGCAGTAGACTCTGCAGAACTACTCTAAAAAAGACTTCGGACTTGCAAACCGGTTCAACGTTTGCAGCCTCACTCGGTGAGTCCTGATCAGGGTTCGACGCTTGTAGTTCTCCGCGGGCTTTGCCCTGATTCAGCAGATAATGGAGAAGATAACATGTTCATGTCTTCATCACATCCGCACCCAAGGAGTCTGTATCCGTGGCGTCTGGAATGTTTGGCTCTTGCCGATCGTGATCATTTGAATCGCCGACGACATCTTCTTCGGGGACGGCATCAGTGTGATCCTGCCTCTGCTCGTGAAAGCGTATGGTAATATCTTCCACAGAGTTTTCTTGTCGGCAGTACGTCACGTCGAGGTGCTGCGCATCACCCTTAGCAAGGCAATCACAGAGCCATGGTTTAGCGAAGGAGGCCACTTTGTCCCCCTTTTCTCTGCTCAATCTTGCCCGTTTGGCTGGATCTTCGAACAGGCTTGTGGGGAGCCGAGGAGGAGAGGCCGTGTAGTAGCCGGGGAAACCAAAGAAATGAATTGCAGGAACAGCCAAGAACGAAGCGTCTCCAAACAAATTCGAATTGTGCTCCATCTTCTGTGGAGTCACTAGCAACTTCCGCGCTCGACATCTCTTGAAGAGCCTGAGGGAATGTTCCACTGGGATGAGGCCATCCGCCTCGCCGTGGATGAAAAGAGTGGAGCAAGACACGTTGGCGATGATCTTGCTGTTCGGAAATCGCTCTGTGAACGTCCAAGCGACCATCTGACCGACAATGCTTCGCACGGCTGCCTTGATAGAAGAGAACGCAGAAACCAATATCAGCCCTCCCACCGGATACTGCGCAGCTAAGAATACGGCAGGCCCGCTTCCCAAAGAGCGGCCGAAGAGTATGATCTGGGAATATCTGACACCGATTTCGTCCACCAGGAATCGGAAGGCTGTCAGCGCCACTTCGTAGACCGCATCCTCACTGGGCTCCATCTGGTGCAGAAGGCCGTAGCCAGGATATTCTACAGCCAGTACATTCACCTTAAACTGGTCGCGGACGTGCCGGAGGACCGCGAAAGACATACCGAGGTCCTCGGCATTTGCATGAAAGAAGAGGATGACGCTTGCAGCTTTTGGCGCCGGGAACCAGAGGCAAGGAATGCCCGAGAAAACATCTCCCGCCCTCTTTGGGGAGATGACTTTGTTCCATGGTATCCAACAAAGGTTTCGCTTGTAGGACTGCGGACCATACGAAGGCCGAGGCGCCGGGAAAATGAACCGGTTCTCTAGGTTTCCTAACATTTCCTAACATGCCCGAGGGGACGGGCCAACATCCACTTTGAGATGAGCGTGAGCTGCGGCGGCAAAATGTTCCCAAAGCAAGCTGAAGTGGCTCTTTTGGAGTGACCCCTACATCGCAACTACCAGTACTAGTACCTGCCCTAGGCATGGGCGAGGCGCGCACCATCGGAAATGTTTGGTAGTCGGCGGCTCGATCATCTGCCGCACGCCAGGCGGCACGTAGCCAGCCACATACTTGTGGAAGAGCCTGGTGAGACCCTCTAAGCTATTTAACTACATTTTTTGTGAAAAAAAAAATATATATATATATATATAACCCATGTTTATCGGAATATGTAACATGTATATATATATATATATCACATCGGGAAACTCTCAGAGCCAACTGCATGGCTCCTGCGCGGAGAATCTCCAAGCTCTCGGAGACGATTTGCAGCCTGCTTGGCCCGCAGGGCTTCCTCCTTCCTCGGCACAAAGCAAAAGGGAAATCCAACAAGGCTTGAACTACTTCCAGGCCTGAACAGAGAAATCACCAGGTTCCACGCTCTGACAGAATCCTTGTCATTATCCAAAGGTTCGCAGCTTCGACACGCTGCAGGGACGCCTCTGAAACAGAACGATCGCTTGCCGCTCGTCGTTGCACACAAACACACCGAGAGACCCTACGCATCTGTGACTGGATGCGGCGGCCTCATCTTTGGAGTACTTCTTCCGTAATCGTGAGGCTGCCTTTGAGACCTGCTTCAAGCTGAGTTCGCTCCAAGGCTTCCGGAGCCGATTCCGAAGAAGGGGAAGTCGGTACTTCAAACCGCGTACTGGGTGAGTATAGAGCTACAGGGTACGATTTGGGTGCAAAGAACGGGGAAGATGACCGCGAGACGTTCACCAGACCTGAGCCTTCGTGGCATCCTGGGAGAGACCCAGCGTTCGATACCTGTCAGAGAAGCGTCTCTCAAGCCGACCCTTTTGCTGTTGCTGCTAAGAGAACGCCGCACTTTGCCGAGGCCAGAGCATGCGCTGCCATTCTCGGGGACTGAGCCGTTCAGCCGACCAACTGCAAGAAGCACGGAAGATGTGTTTAGGCTGCTGCACCGGTGCACAAAACCTGTGGGGCACTGCGAAAGAAATGTGTGGGGCAGGCTATGACAGGCTGCCTGCTGCTGGGCGTCGACCAGCTGAGGGTCGAAGCAGCGGCTAAAGGAGTGGACAGCTGTGGCTGGACCTGAAATCAAACAAATGAGACAAAAGAAGCTCGGGAGAGCTTGGAACAGAGTGCTTGGGATCCAGGTCCAGGCTTGTCGTTGGCCACAAAACCGCGCAGCTGTTCTGCCCTGTATGGCAAGGCACAGATACTGGGGCACAGGCACTCAAGCAGGCTGCACAGTGGTTGGAAAACCCGGTGGTTGCAGTTTGCAATGGCTTGCAACAGTGAATTCGGTTTGTGCATGTTGGTTCTCTTCCGGTGCCTGGGAAGGCAAGCTTGGCGACAGGAACGCTAGCACCGTCAAGCTGGCAGCACCTCGACGGTAAGTAACAACAGCAACAGTCACAAAACGATCTCTCAATTTGATCTCGTCAGCTGTAAGCCGAGCACTTAAAAGGCTCGAAGCTGCCAATAATCTGAAGTGCAACCTGCGTGTCACCTGCACAGCAACAATTCAGCAAGCCTTAAATTAAAGACTCCAAACACTTCGCTACCCTACCCACAAACGGCAAGAACACAGGCCACGAGGCACAAGCTGAGATTCGCACATGTCCCCGTTTGCGACTGCGTGCCAAGTCGCACGCACTCCCCAAAGCCTCCCAAATCAGACACATCTCCTGGCGAAGCTAAAGCAGCTAAGACCAGGTCAACAAAAACAAGGTGTTAAGGAGCGGACCAGGGATGACACCAATTCCGTCATCTTGCTACGCACTTAGGCCCCAAGCTTCGAGCCCAACCACGAGTCCAGAATCGGCAATTTGAGCTCACTACGCTCATTGTCCTGCTGATGGGGGGCCAGGCGTGATCACAACAAGTTGATGAAGACGTGATCGACAACGTTGGTTCGGTGATTGTCGGCACTAGCTGACTTCCGACTCTCAGGAAGCACAACAGCGGCAGAGAGAAAGAGGAAAACAAAAACACACCAAAAGATTAGGAAAGAAAAATTGAAAAAGAGAGCGAGAGAGAGAGAGAGAGAGAGAGAGAGAGCGGAGACTTGTGTGACAAATATCTGTTTCCGGTCCACAAATACAGCACTTGAAGAGTTTACGGCTCTATGGGGAGGAACCCTTCTCTCGAAACAGTTGGAAAGCCCTTGTCGTCGAAACAGTTTTGGAGAAAGCCCCGAATTACATCCCGCATGGCACGAAGCAACTCTACTTCACCCGGGGGCAGGCAGGCAGCAGACAATGTGTCGGAGATCTGTTCTTACATTGAATCATTAAAACGCATTTTGTTCGTGCAGGACTGACAGGGACTGCAGGCCTCGAAAACGCAAGTGCACGTCCTACAACACCTAAACCGTTGCGCAACGCTGCTTTGGCGCGGCGCAGACTCAGCTTCCTCGCAAGTTCGTTGCGGCTGCAGTGCCTCGAGTTGAAGCTGACATATCCTGACATGATCCCGACATCCGACAAGATGGGGGGAACATCTGTCACTCTTGTGTCGGGGCATGTCAAGGCCGGCACCCAAAGTTCCAGCAGCCCCGGCATGCGCCAACTGTGCATTCAGGGTCTCAACAGCACCTCTCAGCTGCCACTCAGCTGCCAAAAGAAGCACGCCGCGAGAAACCCTGCCGCGACGCGCCATATGCGTTGCGTTGAATCAGACAACTGCAGTTCGGTTTGGGCCCCGGCTTCCAGCATCTGCAGTCTGAACGGAGCACGAGGCAGAGATGGCATACAACACCACAAGGTGAGCCTAAGGCGGCGCACGTAAAGTAAGCAAAAGGCGAAACTCAAGACCCTGCGCTTTCGTCTACCCTGATGCAATCTGCTCCGCCTAAATGATGCTGCTGGCCTCTGCTGCTGACATGCTCCAGCCCTTGGCTGAAGTTGCAAGCCCAGGCACGTAAAAGACCCAAAGCCACGCCTCACTCTTCAGCAAGCGCTCCTGCCGCAGCGTGTTCGGAAGGGCACAACGTTGGGTGGCACAACTGTGGCACCACATGCACCACATGCGCAACACAGCGAGAAACAATCGCGCTGTTAGGCTCCGTAAAGCCCCGAAGTCCGCTCAAAGATAAGCGATGCAATGCCACAGCCACTGCTGCGACATGAGGACCTGGCGCCGGTGGCTTCTTCCCACCCGGTGTTCGATGTGTTTATGTACGCACTGAGCTTTGCCAGCAAAGGTTGGGGGGCTGGCAGGATTTCGGGTTTAGCCCGCGGGTGCCACACTTCAGAAGCATTCTTGAAGCTTTCTTCGGCTTCTGAGTGTGAGGCTTACGGCCTGAAGCTTACATTCGAGCTCTCCACGCAAGGTGGAACCTTTTGTGTTAAGTTCAAGACCCTTAATGCCCTCAATCCAGAACCCGATTTCATCTCGTCATGTGACAACCTCGGATTCTCTTTCGACTCGTTCTCGCCTGGCTGCTTTCGAGTGAGTGAGAAACTTGGGAATGAAATCACATGGAACACGCCTGCCGTACACTCGTCAAATGAACTTACAGAGCTTCAAAACTCGGGGCCCACTAGTCCCTCAGATGCTGAGTCTCACTTGTTCTGTAAACCTGAAACCCTACGCACTAAGGTTTGTGTTTCTTCGGCAGGAAAGCTAGGTCACCGACGCGAGACGCGGCTGCTAATTACAATTTGTGGCTCTGCGCTGGCGAACTGCAGAGCTGTATCAAGGCCAGCCGCCAACAGCCCCAGAGCCAAGACATGGCAAGGTGCGTAGTTCTGGATGTGTGAAGCAGCGTACACAGCCGTGAACCAGCACCACGGTTTGTATGCCATTGGTGTTGCTGTCACACGCTTCACGTACAGCCAGAATCCAACGCTTGTCTGCCGGAAGCAGTGCCTCATGGCACACGCCTATGGAATTGCGTACCTGTAAGCGGCGCTGCTCAGCTTTGGCCAGACATGCTGATACCAGTGCAGATGTGGCGGCAGCAGCAGCAGCAACAGCAGCAACAGCAGCAGCAGCAGCAGCAGCAGCAGCAGCAGCAGCAGCAGCAGCAGCGAGATCAAAATGGCGCATCAGATCAAACTGATCTAGCATTCGAACCCCCAGAATCTTGGAAAGGAAAAGCAAACATAAGATAGGTCTAACAAGCCGCCCCTCAACCCAACAGAGAGTAAGAATGTCCAAGCCCTGGCAGAGGGGGCGGGGGGGAGGGGGGACGTGGGGGCGGGGGGGGGGTAAATCACCACAAGAAAGGCCTCATTCATAAACCAAATTCCCTCCAAGCTCAGTATCTCCGAACCCCCCGCCTGTCAAAGCAGCTAACCGCAGCTCCCAGCTCGGTCTCATGTTGACGCCAGTCAAGGCATCTTGTGAGCGCAGCCGCCTCGGCCCCGTCTTGGCGCTGCTTGCACTCGAGCGCCACTCGTCTCGACACAGCACTCGCGGTTCCGAGCCTCTGCAACGTGGCGCACCTGCGAAACGCCCGGCACAGAGCATCAAAACGTTAAAACAACCTCAGCGCCGGCATCGCATCCGGCAACAGCCGAGAGCCTGCTCTCCAAGAGGTTGATCCTCTTCTGCATCTCCAGCACCTCTGAGGGAAAAGAGGTCGCTTAAAGCACCCTCGGACCACTTCGGCAGCTGGCCTGAGACCCATCCCAGAGATCCCCAATCGCGGGAGCCGGCATCTCCGGCGTCGCGCCGACCTTCCAAGAATCTGAAAAGAAGTTCCGGAAAAAACGCTTCTCCTGTCGCTATCTGCAATGCAGAAGGGATCCCGATCCAACCTCGATGCCGTCGGGCTCGGGATTCAGACTGTCAGGCTCCGGGCCTCATCTCAGGACGCGACCACGCTGCTTGTGCTTGCACCAAGGAGCTAAGATGATGCAAGATGAGCTAAGGGTCATGTGAACAAGGGCTATGTGCTCAATCATCCGCAAACACCTCATACCCAGGATGTCTAGAGTATAGAACTGTATCTGCTTAGCCTGCAAAGCAGCGAGGCACGTTCAGTACACAAAACAACAAATCTTTGAGAAATGCATCCATTCCCCACATCATCCAACATCCCCCACCCCCATTGCAAACATGCTGAGTGGCACACGATGCACGGAACGGAGCGCTTCAGCTTCATGCCTGTGTGGCTCTTGGGCGAGCCAAGGCCGGCATCATGCATGCGACAATGTGCGACCATCGCCCCGTGTACTGCCTTGCCTCGCAGCCGCTGCTTCCACAGCAGCAGCTTCGGCATTAACCTACATGCAAGCAAACGTTCTTCCAAACGTATAAGGGGCAGCCTTGAGCGCATGTTCGGAAAGCATATGAGCGCGTGCCAAATGTCAATTCTAAGCCCACAGCTTTGGCTTCCAGCAGGGCCTCTTTGGACCTTCCAAGATGCCAATACTATTACAGTGGCCCGGGGCTTAACTCACCCATACCATACCTTCCCACCTCTGCAGCTCGGTTTGTGCTTCTTGCCGATCTTTCTCGGCCTTCCCAGATTTTTTTGAAAGCACAATCAGCGGCGGGTCTGCAGGCTGAAGTTCCCTCAGAGGTTTGCCTTCAGCTCCTGCTCTTCCAGCCGGTGTTGGAGCTCCTTGCGACGAGCAACACTTACAAAGCCGATGTTTGTTTCTGAGGTGCTCCGAAACTTCCTCCATGTCGAAGTAAATAAGCGAACAGGTGCATGAACAACAAGCACCGAGCTCACGAACAACGACACAAGAACCAACGGGCGACGCAAGACTCTGACAACATCTTCGCCTACATTTTTGTTGGGATGCCAGTGTGGAGAGGAGAGGAGGCAGATGCTGTCTCGTACAGAGAAGCAACTCGTGGAGTCCTCAAGCTCATGCCGGTGCTGGCCATTTCGCCTCTCTTGCTCCTGGCAGCTTACTGGCAGGCACGAATTCTGCGATTTTCTTGACTAAACTCCGAGATGTGTTGACGATCCTCCCGGTAGAGGTCCAGCTCAGCCTCATGGGCGGCCCGGAAACCTGCAAAAGGCACAGAGAGCTCACAGCAACACAGATCCTTTGTAAAGAGGCCGGAAAAAAGCAGAATGCGGGGAATGCGAAGAATGCCAAAGGCCTTGGAGCTCCTGCAGGGCACGATAGGGCACACGGCTGCTCTGAGGGCCAGCGGTCAATTCGGGTGTCCGATCCTATGGTGTGCTCTGGTGTCCTGCTCGTCATCTCCATCTCGGGTTTCGGCGGATTCGGAAGAAAACTCTTGTCAAACTGTTTGGGAGGGTCTTTCCACTCCCCAATAATCTTGTCCTACCCGAGTAAGGGGGGATTCGTGGACAGAGTGCAGATTCGCTCCACCCACAGCTCACCACTATACGATCACACATGAACCACAATTCTTGTACAATCTTGCAACTTCATGCAGCATCCTTCTCCAAAGGCTCAATCTGCAGCTTACGGCTTTCGGCGCATGCCTCGACATCTGGAAGAGCGCACACTGCAGACACACATGCTGGCGCTTGCGAACAGATGGCAGTCTCATGGCATTGGGGACCCTATTCAAGCCAAGGTTCTGTGACATCTGCCAGCTGCAGCATCAATGACTTCACCTCCTGAGCAACGGAGTGAAAATCTCCAGAACTAAGCTTTGGAGGCCCTTCAGATGTGAGGCCGTCCAAAACCAGCCTGCGCTTGCTGCTGGCACTTCTGCTCTGCAGCTGCTGTTTCGGCTTGCGCTGCCTGCAAACCATGGAAATGCGTGAGCATGCTACCATTGAAGTAGTCGACACGCTCCCCCTCTGTCTTCGTTCGTCAGGGCCTGCACAGCAGCTTGGCTCGCTTCTTGCGTGGCTGCCAGCGCCTCGCATAAAAAAACGTGTAGCAACGAATAGCAAAGAGAACGAGAACGGAACACAACGTGGAAAGTGCGAAGTTCGGGCGAAGCCGCCACGAACTCCTGACATGCTCTGCATGCGGGGCTGCGAGGCTCCTGGCGCAGCTTCAGCATCTCTTCATCAGTTCGGCTTGCCGAACTGGCATTGACAGCGCTCACCAGCTCCTTCAAACACGTCTCGGCCCCACCAGCCCTAGCATAGCACCCCCCCCAGGCCCTGAGAGCCCTAAGAGTCCTTGTTCTGTGTCCGTAGTGTCTGCACCTGCTCCTCCAAGCAAGACATCATCAAGACAGTTGCAAGAAGGACATTTGCAGCTTTGCGTCCTCCATCTCAGAAAGCCGACGGAGGTTTGGAGCTGACTCCTTCTTCAAGGACTCCACTTGTGCGACTAATTGGCCACAGGTCTCCTGGCTGTCCTTCAACAGTACACGCAGTCTTGTGGCACCAATGGTCGCCATGCGAGCGAGCAAAGATGAGTCATTCCCATTCGAAAGTGGATCTGACCTGTCCTTGAGCTCAGCTGCAAGTTTTTTCCGCTCCTCCTGTATGCGCTGAAGCTCTGCCTGCAATGCTTTGCACCACATGGATCATGGACCGTTGGGTGTTACCACAGGACAAAGAGCTGCCTGCAGAACCTGCACGGCGCCAGCTTTGGGCACCTACCCAACAACAGGAAAACATGACAGGCCTATGGAAACGTAGCCAGTGCCTCTTCAGAACGCTCTGGCAGATCTGCACCACATGGGCCGTTTGTCTCCTGACCAAAGACGTCCATGAATTTTTGCAGGGCGCAATGTAACGAAGACCTAAGCCTCATGGCCGAAAACAAATCTACACAACGGAACTGCCACAGCTGTGCATGGTCCCCTCACCGTCCTCGTCATCTTGCTCTGGCAGCTCGAAGGTGAGGATGGCTGGTCGAGGCATCTCCTTGCCAGTGCCACATGCTAGAAAGGCACACATGAAAGGCCACCACAGCGCCCCTGAGAGTTTGCACGAAACGGTCCTTCAGCCATTTTGCTATCACTTTCCGAGCACGCTGTTCTTCAAAGTCTGTCTCGTATCGAGGAACCTGCTCCCGAGACACTTTTGCTTCTTTGGCACGTCGAATCTGACATCAACCCTGACAACAGTGACAGCAATCCTCGTAGCCATCAATCTTGACCAGGCGGTCGCCGATCTCCACTCCAAGACGCTCAGCCTGATGCATGGCAAACAAATGTAAACAATGAAGAAGCCAAGCCATACTCTTCCGCATAGCAGGGCCGATCCAGGTCGCCACAGCGTGGGGTTTATTGCAAGGAGCAAGTTGCGGACCTGCGTGCTCGGCTGAACCGCGACCACGAGGCTGCCCTCCAAAGTGAAGCCCAACGGGCCATCCCGGAACTCCAAGTCCTGGACAAGGAATCCTACAGAGTCATAAGAGACTAACCCAAAGTGTCCTAAGATCCCTGAGGTCCTTGAGATCCTCCGACGCTCTCGCCGCGTCGAAGGCCTTCGTCAACTCGGAACTCCATGGAAGCAAATCGCACCAGTTTCATGCGTGGATTCGTGCTCCCATAGCGCAGAAAACACAAGGCAACTTCAAGAAGCGAAAACGCACAACAGCAGCACAGGAAGTGCCACGGTTTCATTGTTAGCTCTTTGAGTCCGCCACCACCAGCTTGGATGCAGACTGCTGCACGGCGGACACGTGGTCTTGAGCAGCCTGGCCACAAGGGGAGAAAAGGGGAGAAACCAAGACCAAGCATCACGCATCTGCTCAGATTTCATGGGCCTGCGCCAGCTGATCCGCCTTTGATTTCAGCCATGTCTCCATGGCATGGTGAGCACCCCGATGTGCCCTGATGTGTAGTGCAACTTCACATGAACCTCTTCTGGGTCTTGAACTGTGGCGTCAACGTGGTCGGTACTGCTCATGTCAAGTTTTATGGCATAAATCATACGTCCGATTGCTGGTGTGGCGTGCGCCTTCTCGTGTAGGCTCCAGAGCCAGCACAGCTGGGCAATCGAGCTTCAGACTGAAAAGACATGGCTAAGCACGTGAGCCGGCCAACCTCAAGAACTGGCTTCTGGCGACGACGATCTCAAGGCTTTCGTTGCGGTGCTTCTTTCCGCTCCAGAATGCTCCAGATGTAAAGGCCGCAAGTCCACGCAAACAAGATGCCGGCAGCAGTAATCAAGCTGCTCAAAGTCGGATAAGGTAGGCGTCTGAGTTCACCTGCTCTGCTGGTTTTAGGCAGCACTTGCTCCAGCTTTCATGCTGCTCTTGCTCCAGCATGCCAAGTGTGTGCGCCACACACCGCGCATCGAAGGTGGGGCAACGCACTCTTTGTCCCCACTGAAAACGGCCCAAGCACACACCCATCACTCCCTCTTTCCCGTCTTTCCCGGAAACCTGACATCTGATGGGACTTACCATCCCAAGCCACAGTAGGAAGCGCCAGGCCAGGGTGGAATGCCGGCAGATGGGTTCCACACACCCCACATCGTCCACCAAGAGGAAAGGCCGAGACTTCACGACCAAGGCCCTCAACAAAGGCATGAACGTCAGAACTTGCAGAACATCATGCGGGCCATCATAAAAAATCATGTCGCAAACTCCTCCCCCTTGTTGAAGCAGCAACGACCGAATGCTCAAATATGCATCTCCCCACTGAATATTCATGTTGTGATGTGGGAGCCAGGACCGGATCATCCTGAAAAGCTCCTCGTTCAACCCAGGGTTCAGAATGGACCAATCGAAGCCCAAATAGGAAGAATTCTCACCAGCTGCTAGAAGCAGTGTCAAAGCGGAATGACCAGCATTGAAACCAACTTCACAAATCTGTTGCGGAGAAATCCATGCTGCCGTCTCAAACAAGAACTTGGTCTGCTCGACACTTTCCCCTGAATGGCCAGACACCGCCCACTCGCCATCCGATCCTTCAAAAGAGCTTCGCCCTTCCTCAAAAGCCCTGCCATCCCGCCCTTTCTGGCAGTACATCCCAGAATCCAACCGGCAGGCCCAGTGCGCAAGGAATGAATTGAGCACTGCGTGCAGAGTTTCCAGAACCTTGCATGGCAGCAAAACATGAACTGATTCCGGGTGAGGCAAAAGAAATCTGGTGTTGCAAGTAAGCATCACGCTGCTTGCCGTCGCTCCAACTCACAACTTTCCACTGCCTGCACAATGTCAAGAAGACAAGAGCACCCTGCAAGACACGCGGCACAAGCAAACGCCGACCACGCTGTCATTCAACCCTGCGCCAAGCCATGGCAACCATGGCCACGGCGACATGATGAAATCAACAACACTGTGCCACTGAGTAGTGCTTACTTTGTAGGCATACAACAACAATTCAAATCCCATAGCGCACAAGGACAACGGTCTTTCCATCTCGTGGACATATCTTTCTGAAACGGAGACATTGGATGGCTGCCTAACGATTGAAAGCGGCATTGCTTGGCATAAAGCTTTAACTGAACTAGTTTCGTTCGGCTCAACCCATGTTTCAAGCATACTGGCTGCTCGTGGCCCGTGATTTGCCTTCAGTCTTTCAACTGCTGCCGGGGGCGCTACTTTTTGTTTGGGCGAAATGCCGGGCGATGACCATTGCAAACTTCCCATGGTCGAAAAAATTCGCCACACTAAACTGTACTAAATTGTGAGAGCATTTTGCCAGTAATCCGTCATTTGACGACTCCACATTCAGCTACTAACTGGAGTTGTCTTGCCACGAATGAAAGAGACCATGGGTGAGCAGATGTTTCAATGTCAAGTTGACGACAAGCTAGTCTCAGGTCCCGAAGCGCAATAAAATTAGTAGGTGAACTGGCACACAAGCTCAAGCGACAAACGAATTTAGTGATATTTGTGCCTCACTTTCGAAACACCATCACAAAAGCTTGCAATGTAAGCCATCAGAATATCAATTTTGCTGTCGGAATGAATAAGCTGGATGCAACGACATAAACAACTTCAAAACGGCGTGCTTGCAGTGGTCTATGTTACTACAATACGGTAAAAAAATACAAAACGGGTGACGTTTACAAACTGCCACGGAAACCAAAAAAACAAAAAACTAAAAACTAATATTTCAGGACTCTCCACCAAATCCAAACGGAAAATCCGAAAAGAAAACGAAAAAGAAAGCAAACAAAAAAAATTCAGGACTTCTCCAGCATTTCAAAGTGTCAAAGAGTCCCTGAAAGTTGTTTTTGATTTTTTTGGCTTTTTGGTTTTGCGTACGAACTGGAAAATCCTGAAATATTGTTTGTTTGGTTTTTTTGGTTCCCGTACGTAAGTTCGCGCGTTCCCGCAGTAGCAGTGCCGCCTTGCGCAAATGAAGGAATTACACATTGAACAATGACCCGAGAGACATTGAAAGCGAACATGAGACAAAAGCAAAAACATTGAAATGTGAATAGTAACAAATAATATAATCTTGAGGTACGACGAACCTCACAAAGAACAGGCGACACCTGAAATGGTACCAGAACAACCAAATTCAAGGGACTGTCCCAATAGAACTGTCTTTTAACATTGCTTAAATCGCTTAATTTTCTTAGTTTCTTCATTGGTGCAATTCCTAGAAACCTATTCTTCTGACACAACAATATAGACAGCATGAGTGCTCGTTTGATGGTTAAACTTCAGTACATGGGTCTTATATTTTGCATTGCATATTCTATCAGAACCAATGTATTCCATAATGTTCATATTTTCCTTGCTATAATAAAGTAAGCAAAAGGTAAAGGTGGGATGGGGGGGGTAATGAATGCTTTCAATCTAAACATGTTGTTGCCATCTTTTGGGAAATATGAGGCAATTTGAACACCAATCCTCCCACTACCCATGCCGACTCCTACATTACAAACGAAAAGAGTAAAACATCACAGATATTGAACTTGCGATATATATTGTGATCATGTAAACGTCTAGATTATTGACCTTCGGTGTCTTCTTCGGGTTTAAGTGTTGCTGCGAAAATGGTAATATATATATGTATGTATATGTATATGTATACGTATATGTATATGTATATGTATATTTATAGATATCGTGATTTTTTCTCTTGGTTATATTGTTTAAAGGCCAGAGCATTCTGAATATTACAAGTGTCACATTACGCTTTGTGTAAATGCACAGTTTGTGCGGAGATCTGCTGTTTTGGCAGCGTCTTCATTGTGCTACCAATGTCTATATGGCAGATATGTGTCGTTGTTTTACTTTAGTTTTCTGGTGCAGGCGTTTCAGGATGGGTTTTCGATGGCGAGCCGCATGTATATCCACAAATATATAAACATATAAATATATAAATATAAAAACATAAAAATATATAAATATATAAATATATAAATATATAAATATATAAATATATAAATATATAAATACATAAATATATAAATACATAAATATATAAATATATAAATATATAAATATATAAATATATAAATATACAAATATACAAATATATAAACATATAAATATATAAATATATATAATATATATATATATATAAATATATAAATATATAAATATAAAATATAATACTAAATAATATATATAAATATATAAATATATAAATATATAATATATAATAATATATATAATATTAAATATATAAATATATAAAATAATAAATATAATATAATAAATATATAATATATATATATAAATATATAAATATAAGTAATAATATATAATATAAAATATAATATATATATAAATATATATATAAATATATCATATAACAAATATACAATATACAATATAAATATAATATATAAATATATAAATATAAATCATATATAATATATATAATATAAATATAAATATAAAAATATAATATAAATAATATATAATATATAAATATATAAATATATATAATATATAAATATATAAATATATAAATATAATATATATATATAAATATATATAAATATATAATATATAAATAAAAATACATAAAATAAATAAATATATAATATATAGATATAAATATTATAAATATAATATAAAATATAAAATAATAAATATATAAATATATAAATATATAAATAATAAATGTAATATATAAATTTAAATATCTAAATATTAATTATATAAATATATAAATATATATATAAATATATAAATATATATAAATATATAAATATAAATATATAATATAAAATAAATAAATATATAAATATATAATATAAAATATAAATATGTAGATATGTAGATATCAGAAAAAAAATATAATAATCTAAATATCTAAATATCTAATATCTATTTAAATATGAATAATCAATATAAATATATAAATCATATAAATCATTTAAATCATTTAAATCATTTAAATCATATAGATATATCAATATATAAATATATAAATAATATAAATATATAAATATATATATAATATTTAATATAAATATATAAATATATTTGTATATACATACATAAATATATAAATATATGTAAACATATAGATATATAAATATATTCAGAAAATAGGAATTGAAATTTAAATATAAATATATGTATAAAATGTGTTTATTTTAATTATTTTTATATATGCACATCTAGACAAGGAGGAGGTTGTTACAAACACTTCGCTCTTGGATCTTTGCTGACATAATAAAAATATGTCTCAGCCCCCCCTTTAAAGGGTCTTCTCCCCCTCTTCGTTTCTCCTTAAGCCCCCCTTTGGCCCCCTTTGGCAAAGGTGATGTGCCCATCAAGCACCCAGGGTTCGAAACTGGAACTCCAGGTTAACCCAAGTTCGACATTGTTTTTATAACCCAGACCAGAGTTCGACATTGGAACTCCAGGTCACCCAGAGTTCGAAGAAGGCAACAGCCTTTGATTTTTCAAGAGGAATAACTTGCTGACAACTGTTGCTCATTGGTCAGCTGCTTCTTTTTGAACCTCTTTGTACAGTATTGAGGTTTTTAAAAAAAGTTGTTTGTTCTGTGTTTCTCATGCTCAGATTTTTAGCATGAACAGTGAATTTTTTTTGCAGTCTGCCTTGCAACTGCTTTCTGGGCTGTTTTGCATTGTTTTTGAAATAGAAGACAAATGATTGCAATTGAATTGCTTTTGTTAAGATCTTCCGTACGGTGTTGGACACCGTAGTTGCAACTGAGCGCGCAAGATTGATCTGACACTGCATAGAGTTGGTCAAGACCATTGATTCAAATCCCAGCAACACGAAGGTCAATATTGGCTGATTGTGAAAGCACACAAAAAATGTCACATGGAGAATTTTGCCTACATCTTTGACTGTTAGTCAGGCCAGCATGTTTGCTAAGAGCTTGAACAACAGGAAAGGAAATGAAAAAAGTTGTTCCAATTGCAAACGGCATAAAGGCCACATTTGTTAAGAAACATTTTTAAAATCCCAAAGCTTGTCCGAAATTCCGAGCAAATTCAGAACCGAATGTGCATGCAAAAACAAACGCTGAAACGGCTCCAGGCTGTGCGTTTCCAAGACTTTGCAGTTGCAAACGTCGCCTGCCATTGTTTTTGCAGAGCTTCCATGCGGCCCTCAAGTGGCTCATGCAAAGAGCAACAATCATGGAAGAAATGTTGAAGGCTGAAGTCCACTTGAACTTGCAGAGGCTTACAGGCCTCGAATCTGTTGACACATCTAGCACTGGTCCGTCTTGCATGGAGATTCTTTTTCTGTCCCTGGAGTTTCCTTTTTTCCGCCTTGGAAGTGGCACTGGAGAGAAACCATCCCATCTGCTTTCTGTCAGGCCAGATGTCTTGGCCTTCATTTGAAAGTGGTCCGCCATGCTTTCCACATGCTCCAGCAAATTCTTTGCTTTGTTTCCCAGGCAGAATGCCTTTAGGAATGGCACAGCCTTTTGGCAGAGTGCCACAGGCGTTCGAACAGGTGCATCCATTCGCTCGTGCTAAACTTCATCCTCCTTGCCTGTTAGAAAGAATGTTATCGCTTGAGAGTCAAGGGCTCTGGCTTTGTGGAAGGATTTCGATGGCAATACATCAAAATCCAAAAGCTGTTTAGACTTTGCTCAGTGCGCTGTAGCAGCATTTTGGTCATCTTTAAAAGCCGGGAGTCGGAAGGAACGCAGACGTCACTTCTTGAGTGGTGTCTAGTTTCGAAAAGCGCCAATCATTTACTTTATTGGCCTGGCCTGGTGTCTGAACCTTGCTGTTCGCTGCGCCGCGGATCTTTGCTTTGCTGCCCAGGAAAAAGCCCCCTCGAGCCTCGAAACCTTCTATGGAATCGTTATGCACCGTGACGGCAGAAAATGAGTCAACAGATTTGGTTCAGGATTGCGAAGGTTCTGTTGCTTGGTTGGTGGGTAACTCTCCTTCACGGCAACTTGCATGAGCTGTCTGACATCTTGCCGTTGGTCTTTAAGTCCGTGAGCGATACCACTGTATTGAAGATTGGGGTGCTTCCTATGAGCGACGAGCTTGCCGGAGAGGTCGACACGTCGGCACATGTGGGAACGTAGGTCTCCCTGTGGAGGTCACGTGGCCTGGAGATTCGAAGCTGTTCACTGACGGGTTCGGACTTTGTTCGCAAGTGGCATTAATAAGCCCCTTCAAGGGCGAAACGACACATTGGCACATATCAGACCACTCCAGGTTAGCAGTCCAAAAGGAGGGTCAGTCGGGTTTGCGAAATTGTCGATGTCCAAGCGCGCGCAAGCCTCTAAGGTGACCCTCACGAACGCATTAATTCTCGGGCATCTGCCTCTTTCTGGCCGCTTCCAGGTTCATGTTCCCTGGAACGCGCCGCCCATTCTTGCAAGCTTGACTTCTGCACCTGTCCTTGTACTGTGGAGGGAAGTCTTTTTTATCCTTTCGTCTGCCGTTATATGCCCGGCCAGCCAGAGCGGCGACCGTTGACCTGGAGGTCCGTGATGTGCTGCTTGGATTCCAGGGGCACCTATCCAGTAGTCCGGATCACTGCAACACTGCATTGCGGAAAACTATATTACGAACACCCGGGATGTCGGCAACTGCGAGGAAACCATCCCTACAATGGAATTGTCAAGGGAGGCCAGGTCAATTTGTGGCGCATTGCTGCCTAACATTGCTTCCAGGTCAACAAATTGCAGAGAACCAGAGAGCTTGGACACTGCGGGACAAGTGGTTCTAAAGCTGTAAGTATAATGCTGGAAATATCCGGCCCTTGTCAGCAACCTTATTATACTTGGCTTGGATGGTGACGGCGCCTGGAGGAACTGCTCCATGTCTGCCTTGGTTACCTGCCACCCCGGAATGGACAAACGCCTTGGATCGTTCCTTCAATTGGATCGAGGCGCAGGCTACGCCCATCAACGACGATCTGACAGCTTTCTCCACATATGGATCAGTAAGCCCGCCAATCCTCTTGGTCAATTCACTCTATCTGCAGTCGCCCGGGGTAAGCAGGAACAACTCTTCACAGTCGAGGAAGTGCCCGTAAGAATGCCCTCCAGTGCCAAGCCCATCAACCGCAGAGAAGAAGTAAAGACGCGTTCCCTCCCGGATAGCTTTCATGCGCGCTTCAACATCCGGTCGGAAGATGCACAATTGGTCCCCCTGGTGATGAACGAAGCTGACAGCATGTCGAAGCTCAGACTGCAGGATTTCCCGCAGTATTGCCCGGGCTGTGGGGCATGCGCAAGTGGGCAAGC
Source organism: Symbiodinium natans (assembly GCA_905221605.1). Classification (NCBI taxonomy): domain Eukaryota; class Dinophyceae; order Suessiales; family Symbiodiniaceae; genus Symbiodinium; species Symbiodinium natans. The sequence continues at coordinate 37,438 of CAJNDS010000315.1, read as the reverse complement.
GCCGGTTTCACTGTGAGAGCTGCTTCTACTGCTCCTATTCGAGCTTTAACTGAAGCAGGCAAGTTTCCCCACAACCCCAGGGTACAGAGCGGTAGCCCAGACTTGTCGAGCTTGTGGCAGGAGCAACAAGGCATGGGACGCATTGCCGCTGGACGAGAGCAAACAGAGGCCTTTGTGTTATGTCAAACCTTGTTTGCTTGCCCTGGCCTTCTTGGACCTGCTCCATTTCCAACCCTGTTACCGCGTATGAGTTGGCGGTGTGGATGATATTGCCAGTGACAGCAGCCGGAGCACTTGCTCCTCTTCCACCCATCCCACTGACAAAAACCGATCGAAACTCGCCGGGTGGGGTAATGTGGAGCCGGAGGCGGGTGTTGGTACGCAGGGAAGCCGAAGGCGTGGATAGCATGTTGCGCCCTAAGGGCGAGGCTTTCATCCAGTGCCGCCTGAGAGGTGGCTGTGCAGCCTCCTGGAGTTGCGGGAGTAAGCAGCCGATCAGTGCCTGATAGCATACCTTGCGGATCTGGAGGCTCGCCTAAGGCAGCTCCTCCTAGTGGCTGCAGGGGCAAGATAGTCTCTGGGACCGGCGTCGGGAAGTTTTGGTTCGTCTCTAGCGCCAGTGTGAGATCGGAAACGTCTTGCTGGCATTCCTGCGTAGGCGCACTGTTCGCATATATTTTACTCAGCTGTCGGACGGCCTCTTGCGCAGTCCTGGCGAGGGTCTGTGCGTAAACAGCCTTGGGCTCCCTCCAAGGCGGGACATCATCTGACACTGTAGGGGGCGGGTGTTGTGTTGGATTACAGGGTGAGGGCGGCAGGGCTGGCTTCCTTCCCTGCCCTGCAGTGGGGGCACGAGTCTCCCATGGTGGGGCACGCGGTGTGTGTGCAGGTGGACACGCCACTGGTGTGGAGCGTCGTCTTGCAAATGACGCTTACAGGAGCTGCCTTGGCACGTTTGGCTGTGCGCATCCTTGGCTGATCACCATGGTCAGTCGGCTGTGGCTACTTACGGAAGACCCCACTGGCTGATCACCATGGGGCAAATTTGGCCTACCCTCCCTGTGGGAGGGGTAGGCCCCGATGGGGTATTGCATGCCTCGGTTGCCACAACAGTCAAACTTCGGCCGATGCAGCAGTTCGAGTAGGCTCACACCGCCCATTCTTGGAATGTCGGCAATGACAGCTGCGAGTATGTGACTATCCAACCTGCAGGCTGCCAAATTATGATTGCGTGATGGTGATTTTGTTCTCTGGCACACAATCGCATTTTGCGATTCCCCCACACGACTTGGTGCTGCTATGGCTCTGCTCTGGGACTACATCGACGAGCTTGGGTACTGAGCGCGTTGGGTCTTCTTAGTAGTTTCGCCGCCCTCTTCTGGTTTGTCGGTTGGTCGTTGTGTTGCTGGTTTGGTTGGTTGGGTGGTTTCTTCTCTCTTGGTTGTGTTGCTTCTTTCTGGCGACCTGTTTCACACCTAGTTGAGAGACCCACAAGAACGGCCTACTGTGCTACTGATGTGGTAAAGAGGCGCCCGCTTCAAAAAAAAAGAAAGATCGCCACCAGCTGCTTCCTCAGAAACCTTCCGGCTTCGTGTCTCCTTACCCGCCTATGATCAACTTCTGCGTGTGCCTGGCAGCCTGAAAAAGTTTCCGCTGCAGGAGCTCGCGCTTGAAAGGCTTGAAAGTTTGCAGGAGTCCATTTTGGCTATGGTTTTGCAACCTCCACTGACGTCGAAGTGCCGCTCTTCCTGGAATGTCACTGTGACTCAAAGACAACTGGCTTCTAGGTCTAGGTCAACGTAAGTTTCAGACAGGTTTTGCGGCAAAATCGTTGTGGTTGCAATTCGAGAAGTAGAGAAGTAAAGAACGAAAGTAGAGAATCAGTCTAAATCAACCCCCGTCGTTTCTTGTTTTTGTTTCTTGTCTTCAAGAACATTTGTTGGATTGTAGTGCAAATGTAGAACTGGGACAGAGTCGGAGAGGCGCGAGAGCGGACTACGGCGGCGCGCGGCTAGCTGGAGGTTGTTCGTTGGAGCGCTTGAATTGTGTTTGCAGTCAGACGGTGCTGGGAGAACAGCTGGAGGGGCGCGAGCGGCGCGAGCGGGGACTGCGGCGCGTGCGGCGGCGCCAGCGAGAGGACTGCGACGCATGGGGGTGCGGCAACAGAGGACTTCGTTGCGTGTGGCGGTGCGGCAATCTGAGGGATTATCGTGTGAGTGTGTAAACGTACTGGGACAGAACTGGAATGGCGCGAGAGCGGGGCAACGTTTCACCTGAGTTGGGTCTCGTTTGGTTGGGTTGTTATGTTTGCTGGTCTTGTTCTGGTTTGCTTTGGCCAGTGCTTCCGATTTGTTTCACAAAGACCTGCCCACTGGGCGGCTGATGTGGTAAAGGGGCGTCCGCTTAAAAAAAACCATGCGTCCATTTACAAGATGATTCAGAAGGCGGCGGTACACACCGGACGATCCCTCCAAACACATACGCAGGATGCTCAAGTTCTCTAGTTCGGGCATGGCTGCCCCGGCGTGGGCGCTAAACGCCACCGTGGGCAGCTGGTCGGTAGTGAGCAGCCGCCAGGATCTCGATCCGCGCATCTAAAGGATAAGGGTTCGAAATTAGAACTGGTCTACAAGGCCACGGCGTCGATCACGGCTTCTGAAGTCAGAAAATGGTTTGCCTGGAAGAATGGATCTTCCGTCGCGACAGCAGAAAAGAGGGAGCCTGGGTTTCGAACCCAGGTCACTTGGAGTCTGGGCTGGAACTCAGGTTCGAAATTAGGCTTGGAACCCAGGTCGACTCAGTTTCCGAGCCTAGGTTCCAGCCAAATTCAAGGCCAGGCACAGAACCTGGTTCAAGGTTGCCCGGGTTTCACGCCCTTGTTTTTTTGTTCTGAAATCAGAGGAGAATGTCTCGTTTTGTTGTTTCGTTTCTTGTGTTCATTCTTCGAAAAATTCAGAATGAGTAGAGAAGCAGAGACCAATTCAATGTTACCCCACTCGTTTCTTGTTTTTGGTGTTCATTTCTCGAAAATCAGAGGTGGGGAGTCATAATCTTAGATGGTTCCACCCGTCGTTTCTTGTTTCCAGTGCTCATGATTCCAGAAAGTAAAGAATAAGTAGAGTCGTCGAGAATTAGTCTAAATTCCAACCGTTTCGTTTCTTGTTTTTGTCACGATTCGAAAAATCAGAAGAGTGAAAATTATTTTAAATTCCACCCCCTCGTTTCTGGTTTTCGTTTCTGATGCATTCTTCGAAAATCAGAGGAGTAGATTTATCTAAATGCCATTCCCTTTCTTGTGTTCATGATTCGAAAAGTAGAGACTAAGTAGAGAATTAGTCTAAATTCCACTCCCCTCTCGTATCTTGTTTTTCTGTCTTGTGTTTGTTCGAGCAATCAGAGGAGTAGAGAATGGAGTGAAGTTTTTTCTAAATTCCACCCCTCTCGTTTCTTGTTTATTTTTTGTGTTCCTTAGTCGAAAGGTAGAAAATAAGTAGAAAAGAAGAGAATTAGCTTAAATTCACCCCTTTCGTTTTTTGTTGTTGTGTCTTGTGTTCAGTTTTCAAAACATCAGAGGAGTAGAGAGTTAACAGAGAATATAATCTACATGAAAAAAAGTTTTCTGACGTAATCAAAAAGAGGGGGGGTTGGGGGGGCGCGTTCCCCCCCTATGCTTGTTGTTGAGCCTTCCACGGACCCCCAACCTGAAGCTAGCACGCTTGAACACGAAGAAGCTGGTCCACGGCCCGCAATGGAAAGGTGTGCATCAAGATGTTTTTTGGTTACGTGTTTCGTTGGAATGGTTTTGGGAAGCTCAGCAGCCATCTTATGTGAGAACACCAAGAAAGACAGAATTAGATCCAACGTTTTGACAATTTAGAAAATCGACAATCCACCATACACGAAGTTTCTCTTTTTGACCATCCGACCGCACCAGACTCTTCCAATAAGTCTCGAACTCGCCAGTGAAACGGGACTGACTTGAAGAAATCATCCGACTTCCGCGAGGAAACGCAGGTAGAAAGAAAAAATCTTGCTGAACAAATTTAACTGCAAACTCTGAGTTTCCGTGGCTTCCAGAAATCCTGTGTCTCTAAGCGGCAACACCATCTGTTCCTTTGCTGAGGTGCAATATTTTGAACACGCGCTGCCACTAGATTCTTTCCCTTCTTTTGGGCGTAAACGCTTCCTTACCGCGTCAGCGGCGCAGTAGGTCAGTCTTGGTTACAAGAGTGATGCCACTAGAGTCTTTCTTGGAGATAAGTTTTTTCAGGTCCGCTTCCTTGAAGCAGTTTGGTGGTTCAATGACTTTTCTGGAAACCATACCTCAGAGACCATCCCTTACAGTTAAGAATGTCCCACCACATCCTTGTTTCGTAGTTGAATTGCCAAGAAGACATCGCACCCTACCTATTGTGGCATTAGATTCCTGGCCGGAGATGAATCTGTCCAGGTGTTTTAGCAAGCCCTGCGCAACGTCGTGAAACTGAATACTTATTGACATTCATGTTAGTATTCATGGTGCAGCTGCGGTCAAACGAAAGCCGGGCTCTTTAGAAGACGCACTATAGAAATTACATTCTACATGCAGCGCAAGAAGATACCACCCGCTGCTTCGAAGCCTGTCGTCCGAATCAAGACGAAGTGTTGCGTTGACGGTTCCTTCAAGATGGCCATGAAGCTCGGAGATGCACCGATTGCTGATGAAGTCTTGGCCTTGGTCCGCAGAACTTGCAAGCACGTTGCCCCAGCACAAGGGCTCTGCTGGTTGGATGTTGGAGCGCGCATCGGCTTCTTTTGCCTTTTTGCCTTTTTGCCTTTGGGTCTCGGTGCTTCCTTTGTGTATGCCTATGATACCTATGAGCCTTACCCTCCATCCCAGTCAATCCCCGTCGAGCTGTCAAGTTGGGGGCTGGCCATGTGAAGTTCTTCTTTCGCAATGACATGCTCGACATAGTCTGCGGTAGACAAACGGACGAAACTGGATCCTTCGTGAAGTTGTGTCAATCAAGGCCATACTGAAACAGCACAGAATTATCAACTCCGTGAAGCTTGATATCGAAAGGGCTGAGATGACGATTTTGGAGGGCTTCATCTTCTAGACCGGGATCCACGCCGATTGCGCAAGCTTGTAGACAGGCTGACGTGTAGGTGCTGCTTCCGGATCGAGTGTTGGCCTGGTGGCCTGGTGGTTTGCGAAGACAGAATGTACAGCTTGCCGTTGGTTTGGCCTTTTGGTTTAGGCTTTTGTAAACACAAAACTTAGCATTTTCTTTTGGTTCAGGTTTTTGCGTTGAGGCTTGTGGGCGGACAGAACATCGCCTTTGCTTTGGATTTTTTTGGTTCCAGCATTTGGGAAGGCAAAACGTAATGTGTACCTTTGGATTGGATTCTTGCTTCAGGCTCCTGTGAGGGCAGAACCCAACGTTTACTTTAGGATCGGGTTTGTGGTTGAAGTTCATCAACCATAACCGCAACAAAACAAGCAAGAGCAAGTTTCAGAACGAAGATGTACGGAAGAACCAATAACCAATGACCAAGTCCAAGTCCAATCCGCCGCCCCCCTCCGCCTCCCTCCGCCCCCCCGCCACGACCAAGTGCAAGTCCAAGTGCAAGTCTGCGTCCAACCATCATGACCAAAGTATATTTGTCCCAAATCATGACCAAAGTATATTTGTCCCAAATCATGACCAAAGTATATTTGTCCCAAATCATGACCAAAGTATATTTGTCCCAAATCATAATCAAAGTATATTTGTCCCAGATCATGACCAAACTATATTTGTCCCAGATCATGACCAAAATATATTTGTCCCAAATCATGACCAAAGTATATTTGTCCCAGATCATGACCAAAGTATATTTGTCCCAAATCATGACCTAAGTATATTTGTCCCAAATCATGACCAAAAAAATTACAAACATTATATATAAGTAGATCATCTAAAAAAGAATGGAGTTTATTAAGAAAAAATATTATTATTGAAGCATTAAGATTATATTTAATTCCATCTGTTAAGAATATAATAAGTAATAATTTATTAAAAATTGCACAAAATGTAGTAATATCAAAAGCCCTCCCCTTCCCCCCCACAGAAAAAACGAGCCCAATGACCAAATCTGAGTAGTCGAAACCAGTTTTCTGCGAATATATTCTACGTGCAAGCGAATGACAGTCGAAAACATGGGCAAGCAGCCCACGAAAACACCAACATCAAGAATCCTCACGGCAAACGCAAAAGATCATTGTCAGAATTCAAGTGTAGGGATTATTGTTAAGCGAGTATTTTCTACGCGCAAACGACTGACAGTCGAAAACGCCGGCGAACAGCTCACAAAAAAGCACCAGCATGAGCAAGACGGCCGTAAAAACAAGTGTGTGCAATAGACACAGTGCACCGCGGCAAGCAGCATGTTTTTTGCCGCTCACACAAGGCAAAAACAAATTCAAAACGAAAATAACTCATTGACGAAATGCATGCAAAAAACACTATGGAATCTAGTTGTCAGTGCAGCCTTTGGCAAGCCGTATAAAAACTCAATGCAAGGGCCACCAATTTGTAAATCCTGGAGCTGTGACGCCGACGAAGAAAATGTACAAAGTGGCACCACATGTGTGCACGTTCGGTCCCCAACCATGTTCATGACCTTGAAGTGAAGTGAGTTGTAGGATGACTTAAACGAACTGGTAGATCACAAGAGTTATTCTTCATCTTCTCGCCATGAATTTGTTGGAATGTTTCTTTGTCATGTCTAACTTACATGGAGCCAATTTGTCTTCAAAAATGAATTGCTGGAAGTTGCACTTCTACATATTCGCCAAATAGAATGATGAGTGAATTAGGTGGTGAATGACTTGTTGAGCAAGTCACATTTTGATTAAAGAGAGAATTACTAGGTTGAACGAGATGTTGAGTCATTGCTGCAGAATCAAGAGTTCAAGTGGTATGCCATTCCGCAACCTTGGCAGGATGCCAGGTACCTCGCGAGACAGATACTTCGTCTGCAGTTGAAAAAAGAACAGTTGAGAGCCCTTTCAGCCATCGACATGGCACGCGCACTTTCACTTTCACCTCTCGTATTGCAGACAAGCAACAAAGTTGACGCAAGCTAGTGTTGGTTTATCTGCTGGTGCTCAACGAAAGATGCCACGTATGTCATCAATGCCTTGAGTTCGCAGAATTGCGAACGCATCTGCCCCAAGCGTGTTTCCTTGCGTGTCTCTTTTTGGCGGTTCTGTGTTTATGTCGACATCAATGAAGGCGGTGTTTTGTCATCAGACAAGCCTGCACCTGCACTCAGCAAGGTAAGAGGCCTGTTCTTGTCCCTTTTGGCGAGCTTGTGGATTTTCGGGGTCGTGGGCCATTGTAGATAGAGCTGCGGATGATGCCAAAACAAGTTTTGTGAACATGTTTCGCCAACGGCTTCGGCATGGTGGCGTGGGCTTCTGGCATGTCACTGCGCGCTGCCATTTGGTTCCGTTTTGAAGCTGTAGGTAGGAGGTGGCGGACCCGGTGACACAGATGCCCGAGCCATAGTGTTTGGGTGCGGATGATGGTTGATCGTGATGGTGACAGATAGTTACATGTGCTTCCCAGGCATTTTTGATTCGCTCCTCGTAAGTGGGCATGTGCCTGCCCGAGTGTCTGAGTGTTGCGAAATGCACACAATGTCGACATATGAAATGGACATCGTACGTTGGACCAAGGCCGAAGCTTTACCAGCTAACGCTGCAGAGATCTTCTGCAGCATGCTGTCCGCAGTTGGTTTTGTGCATCGCTTCGAGATCAGCTGGTACTTTGTGACACTGCCGTTTCCGCTTGGTGAACGGGCAAAGGGGGTTGTTGCGCCCGTTGAAATTCGCAGAAATTCGCGTGTGTTGGCCTGATAATAGCCTTTGCTCGTCAGATCACGCATGCCATCTATGGAAACTTCTCAGCCCCGAAGGCGCAGGAGCGCCAGACTAGTAAGAGTTGGAACGCCACATGAGAAGATTTGAGATGCTGTTGTTCACGGTTTGGAATGATGAAGCTTATCATGCCTTTCCAGGAGATCGTATGCTCCCGCTACAAGACACTGGAGCTCTTGAGGCAGTCGTTAGGACGATCAGAAGCCGCATGTGAGTTACGTATTTTTTGGAATGAGACATTGGCAACAGCAGGCCCGACGATTCCGGGAAAGTTCAGAGCATCTTGTCCGTGGAGCGACACCGAGTGCTGCTCCGTGTATGAAGCTGAAACAAGTGGCCTCGTGAGGCAGCACCTGTCGAAATGGTTTGTGATGTCTCTCTCAGGAGATTTTCGGTGTCATCCGCGCCTTGCATCCGTTCAGATTAACCGGCGCGAGCCGTGACTACATAGCCTGGCCGGCATGCTTGATTCCCTCTTGAGTTTCATCTGTTAGCTGATGCATGGTGCAGGTTGTCGCTTCGGACTCGGGCAGAATAGTTATTCTGGAATACGACGGTACGAAGAATATGTCGTGACCTCTGCGGATGTGGTGAACCGAACCCAAGCAGAATCTATCAGTTTCAGGTTCGAGAAGGTCCACCAAGAGACCTTCGGCAAGACCGGCTGCCGAAGAATCGTGCCAGGGCCTCAAAAAACTGGTACTCCAGTGCGGCTTGGCCTTTTCTGGCCCGCTCATAAATTTGATAAGGCCGGGTCAGTATCTCGCAGTTGACCCCAAGGGTCGCCATGCCCTCAGAATGGAATCGTTGTGTTTTGGCTTTCGGCCCTGTCAGCCTTGGGTGCGCCAGGAGCCGTCATGATCGGTGCGATTGAGAAGCAGAAGTTTGCCTGCCTCTTAGCTTGGCAGTGCTGCTTGCTGCAATGCATGTGACGTGTGAAGCCCGGGCACGTGCGTGGCCCGCAAGATGATTTGCTCAATGGTCAGGTGTACATTCTGAACAGGGATTCCGCAGCGAGATTGACGATTTCGTCTCCGCTTGAGGCACACAAGAGCGCCAGGCTGAGATGATCAGAGATGCATATTGCCCCGCCGACGGCTTTTGCCTAACCTGAGCTTATGTCTAGGTTACACCCTCGTCTATGCCATGGTTGGCATGGATGTGGGATTCGAGAATCCGCTTTTTGCAAGCATCGAGCTCAGCTACGAAGAGGCCGGAGCGCGTGTGTTGGCGCATGTGACGTTGCCTGTTCGTAGCAGTTGGAGAGATGGCCAGGTGGACAAGGATCCTCAGGCTGAACCGCCCCAGAAGATGCTGACGCTCTATGAGATGGATTTGGGCCTGAACCACGTCACGCGGAAGTTTGCGGATGCAGTGGACCACAGTGCCCATGCGCTGATTGCGGTCCCCGGAGGTGTGGACGGGCCGAGCGGCGTGCTGGTCTGTTGTGAGAACTGCCTCGTGTACAAGAAGCAGGGGCATCCTGATGTGGTTTGCGCGATCCCAAGGCGGTTGGAAATGGCCCAGGAGAAAGGCCTGCTTATTGTAGCGCATGCGACGCACAAGCTGAAGGACTTCTTCTTTTTCCTCATCCAGAGTGAGTACGGAGACCTGTACAAGGTGACTTTGACACATGATGAGGATCTTGTCTCCGAGGTTCAGGTCAAGTACTTCGACACCGTGCCCCTGTCGAATGCACTCTGCGTGCTGAAGACTGGATTCCTGTTCACTGCGGCGGAGTTTGGCAACCACGCGCTGTACCAGTTCCAGGGCATTGGCACAGACGAAGAAGATCCCATGTGCACATCTTCCCATCCCCACGGAGCACAGGCCCTAGTGGCCTTCAAGCCTCGAGCACTCAAGAATCTGATGCTTTATGACGAGATGCCATCTCTGTCTCCGATCATCGATATGAAGGTTCTCGATGCCACCGGTGAGGGCAAGCCACAGCTCTATGCCATGTGCGGCCGTGGTCCACGAGCCTCCCTGAGAGTGCTGCGCCATGGCTTGGCGGTGACGGAGATGGCCGTCAGTGAGCTGCCGGGAAAGCCGAATGCTGTTTGGACCGTGAAGGTACGGGGCACGAGAACACGCCACTGTCTACAACTGTTTTGCACAAGCTGTAGGTCTTTGGGGTTAGCTTTCTAGATAAGCTTTCAGGAGGTCGCCAGGCAATGCTTCGACTAGGCACTGCAGGCGAAAGGATGTGTCCCATGTTTTTGAGGCCACCATGGACAGCGAGTACGACCGCTACATCGTGGTGTCCTTCGTAGACGTCACTCTCGTGCTGTCAATTGGCGACACAGTCGAGGAGGCTTAGGGACAACTGTCAAAGACTGTTTGCATTGCACACAATGCATGTGCTTACTGAACATTATTGCCTTGGTTAGCCTCTCGCATATCGAGCGTGCCTTGGTGCAGGTTTTGGACAGTGGATTCCTGGCTACGGCTCCTTCGTTGCTCATCCAGTTGATGGCAGATGATTCTTACGTGCAGGTACTTATCTATAAATCTCTCTCTCTCTCTCTCGCTTTCGCTCTCGTTCTCGCTCTTGCTCTCGCTCTCTTTTTCTCCACCTACCAAATGTTGTACTATGTGTGCAGGTCCACCCGACAGGCATTCGCCATTTGCTGCCAAGAAGAACAAACGAGCCACACTCCCAGCATTGCTCCGGTTGTTGCACTAGTCAGCGCTAAGCAAGAGGGCTGATGAGGACTCGGCTCATCTCATCACTTTGATTTGTCACAAGGTGGAGGGTGCCAGGGCAGAAGCGCATCGTAACAGCAGCTGCGAATGAACGACAGGCTCGACATGTCTGGCATACATCACGGCGCATCGGTGTATTCTTGTTGTGCTTTCACTGTGGCAGCAATGTGGGCGGAAATTTGGCCCTGAGCAGAGCAGTATCGAAGAGGTGGTCATTGCTCTGTCGGGCGGAGAGATTCTCTACTTCGAGATTGATGAGAGCCACACGCTCAACGAGGTGGCCATGACCTCCTGGGCTCTCAGTACACAGTCACCGTTGCACAGGGCTGCGGCTCATCGGAAGTAAGCTCCCCAAGAGCATTGTTGTGCCAACTGTGAAGGTGGCCAAGCGTGACATGAACTATGAGGTGTTGTGCATTGCTGCAGGGCACCAAGTGTTCGTGTTTTCTTCCCATGTGGGCAGCATGCGCTTGTAAGACACGTTCCTGCAAGGTGCAGCCGGTTCCAGACAATCGACAGCGTGCTTCCTTCATGGCCGTGGGAGGTGCAGCGCTGTTGTCTTTGCATGGGTGAGCTTTTGGCATAGGTGGCGCTTTCAGTTTGTGAAGATGACGTGGCTCAGATTGAAGCGATCATGGCAGCGAAGCCTCTAAGTGACATTGACACTGACACCAGCAGCAGCACGTGCTTCTCTTCGCCTTTATACAAAGAAGAAGACCCTCCAGAAGCAAGCAGACGCAAGCCAAGCCCGCGTGAGGTAGCCGTAGCCTCCTTAAGCAAGTGGGTTTTCTGTCGATGCCGATCCGCGCACGCGGCGAGCGCGCCCCTCCAAGCGGCGCATTGCCTCAGTTTCAGGGCATAGCACCGCAGCCAGTTGGAGCGGGTTTTGCAGCTCCATGGGAAGACCGGTTCCTGGAGACAGATGGCTGGGACTATCAAGACTTGGCCATAGGTGGCTCAGATCCTAAATGGTGGCATGTGCCGGACGAGAAAATCTCCGAGCTCATCAAACAGCAGCAGTCTGAGATTCGAAGGTCCAGCATGGTCCCAAAGACGTTGGCCGTTCAGACACAGCTCGTTGAACTTGATGAGGAGTCGCTGGGGGAGGAGTCTGCCTCCCATGTCGGGGCAGATCGGACGGATGAGGCCGCGGACCACGTGGAGCCTGACCAGGCTTCAGTGGGCATATCAAAGACCTGGAAAGTTTCGGATGATGCCATATCCAAGCTTATCCAGGACATGGAAACGAAGCAGGCTGGTTTTCATCAAACGTCCGCAGAGCTGCTGAGCATGAACGCAGATAGCGCACGCAGACCTGTGCCAAAGCCACGACTCATCGGCCGCTCGGTGTTGGAATGTGATTTGAGATGGGTTCGAATGCAGGTTTACAAGCTAAGGAGCACGAGCTTTATTCTTTGTTGATTTAGGAAGCCTTTTCATATTATTCTTGGCCGCCCATGAATCATCTTTGTAGCTTTCGAATGGTGCGGGCATAGAATTCTTTGTGACGTGCGCAATGAAATTAATGAAGAGGCCTCATGACATCATGCGTTGTTTAGCTCATAGCGTTCTATGGGTGTTGGTAGTTCTTGCATGTAGTTTTGTGATTTGTAGCATGTGCGCAGACCCCTTAATTGCCAGTAAAGAAGAGCAGGGTACCACCTTTTACTGCGTCTTCCAAGAATTGCCAGGTCAACCACAAACCACAGACCCATTAGGAAGTACAAAGCGCGGAGAGCGTGGTTTCCTAAGCAGAGCACGTGGTTCAGGGTCTATAAAAAAGTTGCGTTCAAGAGTTCACAGGCTACTTTTGCTCTGCTTTCGCTCTCTCTTTGTTCACGCGAGCATGGGTCAAGTAGTAAGAGAAGTGAATGCCAAGCTTTCCGACAGGCATTCATGTGCTATGGGTGGGAACTGGCGAAACTCTTTCGCTGAACGTGCCTCCCGATCTACCCATCGATCCGGAGCCAGCAGTTGATGGTGAAGAGTCCTTAAAGCTGCATTGAGTTGTTGAAAACTTCACATCTTGTGGTAGACTTCTTGGAGACATCGGAGACGCCATAGGCGCAAGTAAGGTCCCCAAGGGCCTCTGTTTTTTCACGAACTCGGGCTCCAGCCAGCCGCGCCAACCTGGCGCTGCAGCGGCTGCTCCCCGAGAGTGCCACTCGCCCCGGCCCAGGGCGACCCGGGTGACGGGGCACAAATTGTCAAGATGTTGCGCAAATTTTCAGTGGGGTGGTTCTGTCCGATTCCTTCCTTCCGTTTTTGTGCGGTTTATTTGGCTAAAACCACAATGCTTTTGCGCCACAATTTCCCCTCTCAATGGGGGCTTTTGTAGCAATCTGATTCATGTGCCCCCCCTCATCCTTATTTTCCCCCTCTGTCGGCTCTAAGGCGCAGGAGGGTTCGGGCAAAGGCCTCGCTGAAGGGGATGATCGAGGCGATCACGGGCGTCCCGCCCTCTTTGCAGAGGCTGTGTCTTTGAATGCACTTTTGGAACTTCGTTGAACGCACTTTGAGCTTCGTTGGATGCAAACTTCTCTCTCACAAATCTTCACGAAAGTGGCGAGCCGGCGATCGGCGCTCGGCGCTCTGAGGGTCCATGACAAGCACCTCTGCAGAGCAGGAGCGACGCTGCAGGACCATTGTTTTTGTCAATGGCCAACCTGTCAGTCGAGCTGAGTCAAGCCTTTTTTGTTTAGGAAAACATTGGTGTGTGGTGTCCAGGACATTGGCGCCGGTGATGGTGATCAAATGACGTTGGTGGTGGTTCCCCGCCTCCCGCACCATGCCGACTCGGAGGCGGGGGGGGGGTCTTCAGTGCCCTTGCTACAGGAAATGCAGAGTTCGCAGGAGTTGGCTCGTCGCAGTGGTTTCAGCAAAGGCCTGGCTGTGGTTAATGTGACACTGTGACTCTGTGCACTGCGTGTTGCATGTCCCTTGCTGCTGCTGGCGTGCTGCTTGCCTGCTTGGCGCTGAGGCATCGTCAGGCGCTCTGCAGGCCGCAACTTTCGTGTTCTTCATCCCTGGCGGCCCCATGTCAAAAGAAGCAGAACCAGACATCAGATGCATTCGTAGTAGACAACGTGATGCATCTCTTTGTCATAGGAATGGTTAAACCATTGCACATCACTGTCTTAGGTGTGGCCAGGGGGCTCGGCTCGGCCAGGAGTCGGACGCAAGCGGGTTTGTGTCGAGCGACTCCCGGCTGCGCTAGGAGCAATGCTAAGCAATGCCAAGCAATTTTCAGCAATTTCCAGGCAGGGCAGTGCCTTTGGCATTCAAAAGTTGGCTGGATTCTGCTAGATCATAGGGGCCTGTGCTGCAGCCTCCTGCAGCCTCCCGGGCCTCCTGATGCCTTGCATCCGTCCGTTCGTGCTCGAAAAAAGAGCTTCACAGCATCCGACACACGTCTTCAGTTGCTCAGGACATTCACCTCCCGAACGTGGGTGAGAATAAGGCTATGTTTAATCTCCGCGAAAAGCTCGGGCTGTTCGCCTCCAGAGGACGGGCATAATTTGATCCGACATCCAGAACAGCTGGAGTTCGGAGACCAAAGGTTAATGCACGGTACGGGTGCCTAATGTGGACGGCTGAAGATCAGCCGAAGCTCGAGACATTGCGGGCCCTGCCGCAGTTCAGTCGCAATCAACCCCTTCGCGGTGCGAAAAGTATATGGAAGGTTTTAATCGACAGACTGTTGTTTTTTTGGACTCTCTCAATGATGTAACGACACTCCTCCGGAGAGGCGTGGACAACACCATCCGTATCCTGTCGCTGGAGCGTGAGAGGCCGCTGAAGCAGCTCAGCGCCCAAGCCAGGGCCCCAAAACAGGAAGAGCGCACCCCCCCTCCAAGCTGTTCGGCTCTTCAGTGCCTTTTGAGAACCGAGGCCCTGCAATCACCTGCCGAAAGCGTGTGCCTCTTGGAGATGAAGAACCTGGGACAAGCCGAGGCTTCGACCGCTCTGTCAACGTTCCTCGCATGCTTGCCATGTTCTCATTGGCTGCTCTTCAGGACGTTCATAGCCTGTTCCTGAGCATTGGTCTCAGCCGCGGGCTTACTTCCGGGGCCGCGCGCAAAGGACAGAACATCTTCCACCTCTGCAGGCTTTTACCTGTAGTTGCGCACTCCGAGGCAGCGGCATCTTGATTCGCTCCGTGGTCGACTTTGCCAGGTCCTCAGGCTCTCCACGCAAAGTGGTCAGACCGAGTCAGATGTCTCCCACTTACACTGTCACTAGAGGTCACCGGCACGCTCAGTGACCAGCGCTCCCGATTCCTGGGGGCCAAAGCAGTACGGCTTCACAAGGCCGGGTCCAGGGTTCACTGCGTGGTCAGCTCTTCGCTGAAGATCTTCACATTCTTCCATGCTGAGGTTTCGGTCCAGGGAATGCAGGGACCTTGGCTTTTTAGAGTTTAGAGCTTTCGGAACGGATTGCATGAAGGCTGAGCACTTTGAGGCCAGCAATGCTTGCTTTGAGCACGAAGCCATGGCTTTCTTACAACTTCCAGGGCAAGAATCACTGCCCGTGGCTTAGCATCTTGCCAGTATTTCATGGGATGCCGCACCCCGGTTACTTTCGAGGCACGCCCATGAGCTACGAACAGTTGGAGTTTGCTTCCTCATTCGCATCGGAACAGTGCCCAGAAGGCCTCGACAGCAAGGATGACGTCACTCTGCTTGTGTTGTGTGTGTTCTGCTGGGCAGGCTTTGTTGCGATCTCTGGCAACACCTTGCGTGACGAGCTCGGTGGTACACAAGCCCGGTTTGCAGGGATTGCAAAGGAGGTGTCTCATTCAGGTATTCTGGCATGCGAGAGATTGGGAGAGCTCTTCAACCAGACGGCACTGTGCTGAGTTGTCATCGTGCAGCACAGGGTGGTCCTTAGGCAGACTTTGTCAGACGTCTGCTCAGGTGATGAACTTGTCCTACACGCCTCGACGCTTTGTGCCACTTCCTCCCGCAGTGCTGCCACCGCCTGGCCAGCCAACCACCGACCCCATCATGACCGGAGCCCAGCTGGACATGTGCTTCGTGCTTATACAGTCATGGCGCCAACGACTTACACAAAAAGCGATTGACGCCTTTCTTGAGGTTGGCAATCCTGGAAGCAGACCATAATGCGTACAACGAGGTTCGTGCAGATGGTGAAGCCTGTGACGCTGTTGCCTGTGCTTGTGTTCTGGGGCAGGAGACGAAGCGTGAAATCAGAGCAGCGCTGAAGAAGATTCGCACATCCCTAAGACATGATAGCTGAGTTTGGTCCTTTGCGTCATGTGGCATCAAGGGTGTGCATGTGTCGAGGCCTGACCAAGACAGTAGATGACGAGCTCGATGATGTAAAGGACGAGGACGACGAGGAGGACCTCCCGGAAGCGCAGGCGCCGGGGAAGAAGCGGCAGTAAGCGGCCCACAGAGCCGAAGTAGGCCATCCGAAGCCTATTTTCGAATCACTTGCGCAAGACCACATAGATGAACAGGTCGGTACCTTCAAAGCGGGTGAGGGCAAGTGGGGATCCTGCGTGCGAATCGCCCGGGGACCCGTCGAAGAACGAGGAAGTCTTAGATAAGTCGTTAGTAGTGAGGTCAACGTCAGGCTTCAGGCAGTCCGCCCGAGGTGAATCCGTCGAACCTGCTGCCAGTCTTCAAGCTCGATCTGGATATCGACGAGGCTGTTGAGTTACTCATTTTGACCGAGCTGCCGCCTGACTTCGTGTGTATGCATACCCTCAGGCTGCATTATGCCTGACCGTGTGCTACTTTTCTCAGCTTGCAAACCAGCCTGCGTCCCAGCTGCTTCAAGAAGATGCTGGTTCATCGTTTGTGCACCATGCAGTTCTTGCCAGCTCAGGCCTTGCCTCGTTGTCGGTACGGTCTACAACATGACGTTCCACTGCCGTGTGTTACTGCAAGACCTTTTGCGAGACCTTAGACCTTCGAGCCCAAGAGAAGCTGCCCAGGTTGTACCCGAGACACGCCCCCAAAGCGACGATCAAGACCTACATGTACGATGAGCGGGGGCAGCCCGGAGTAGTGCCCAGAGTTTCAGTTTCTCCAGAGGAGTCTGGGAGAGGACACCAAAACATGCAAGAAAAACATATGTATAAAATGAGAGTTTCGTGTTTCAAGATGCTTCGAGGCGCTATCATCTGCAGCTCATTCACTCCACGCCGTTGGATGTCCATTGCTCAGGGGCCTTGACGGGGTCCATGCATATTGCCAGAAGTCATGCAGCAGTGTGGAGCCGTGGGACAGTGAGGACGTGCCACTGTGCCTCTTCCCCTTCGAAGGTCGAGAGCCCGGAACGTGAGACTTCACAAAGAAACCCTACCGAAGTGCTCCCGGAAGAGGGGGGCCCCCTCTCCCAAAAAAAACCGAGATCGCAAGGTCGGCTGCTGGCCAGCGTCGGGAGGTGCCTCCGCATCTACGAGCTCGGGAAGCGCAAGCTGCCCTTCCCTTACTCGGCCCATCCCACTCTGCACCATCCTGTAGCATTCCGTGCCATCCATCGTTGAGTTCCTCGCTTGACGTCGACTGTGCTGAAGGCTGCGCAAGTGCGAGTACAAGAACATCCCCGAGGGTCTCATGTGGATGATCGGGGCCTAGTTTGCGCGATCAGATGGCTGCTGACATGTTTTTGCTTCTCCATTGGCAAGGCATGTGAAGGGGGACAAGATCTTCACAGCAGACTTGCGAGAGTCATTTCACATCTTCAAGTGCCGTGGGGTTGTTGGGTGGGTGTCTACAGCGGTTTTCGTATGATGACCTCCGGACTCGGGTCGTTAAGTGTATCACCAGTGGAGCAGGTGCTGATAGTGACGTAGTGGTGTTTCAGTACCAGGTAGTTCCCTTGCCACCAATGATCCCTGAATGTCATCAATGGCGTGGTAGGTACCGCCGCTCGGACAATCAGCTCTTCGTTCTCTCGGATGACCAGGCTCCGAGATGGACGTGGGAGCCTCAGCACCTCGGGAGGCTCGAGAATCTCGCAATGACAAGGCCCCCACCAGGTGCTCAAAACATGCCGCGTCTTCAGGACGTGCGCAACTGTCTTGGACAGCATGACCATGGCAGGCTTCATGCTGGCCTCAACTTACTTCTGCAGTCATCAATCTGCCCCCACAAGTCGTAGACGGTGTGGTGCAGGTGCTGACAAGTTCGACAACTTCTTCATCAGCAGAATACCAGATGAGGACCTGCGGGTCTAAAGCCGAAGAGCACTGTGCCTGTCTTCTGAAACCTCAGGCCCGTGACGACGAAGGTTCGGAGCCAAGAGTCGTTCCAGATTTGGAGAGCCCGTCAACCACTCGTAGACGAGACCCGGAATGTGTATACGCCAGCATTTCACGCTTGAACGTAACCATGCCGTTCTTTCAGCCAAGCTGCTCACGCACAAGCAGATGAGGCGGTGACCACACTGGCCTGCGGTTGAAGGTTGGGAGTTCCCTGGGCGTCAGTGAGTCGACACCGTGTGAGTGGGCATTATCAGTGAGCGTCTTTGGATCCCGAAGGCCGACACTGCCTACCTCACCGGCGCCACGCCGAAGTTGGACAGCATTGTGCAATTCCATGTTGGTGGAAGCCTCAATATCTTCGCTTCTTAGATCCTCTTAGTCTCAGCGGTTAGAGCACGATGCTTCTCGGCTCAGGTGACACTGTGACGGCGCTGGAGAAGACGACGTTGGCACAGGGTGGAAGCGAGCTGATCTGCTACTCTACACTCCTAGGCACCGCAGCTCGCTAGTACAAGCAGCTGTGCTTAGTTCAAGCACCACTCTGATCTGTAGTCTAGCAAGTGAGTTGGAGTTGCTGGAGGTGCCATCGGAGCCTTCTACCCCTTTGCAGGAAAGGATGAGGCAAGGCGGCTTCCGCAGTTGCTGGACAGAGTACATGTTTATACGAGCAAAGAATTGGCCAGTTGGACTTCTTCCAACACCTGGAGATGTTTGTGCGGGCCGAAAAGCCTCCGCTGTGTGGCAGAGACCACATCATGTGCCTCCTCGCAGTCAGTTTCAGGCTTTGTGCTGGAGCTCCCTATGCCTTGCGCTCCGCAAGGTACCGCTCGTACCATTTTCCGGTGCAGAGCTGTCGCAGCCTAAGGTGGCCTGCCACTCTCCAAAAGCCCACAGATGCTTGCAGATAGAAGAAGATGTCCTCCTAGGTGTTGATGGCGACCTTTGTGAGCAGTTCATGACCCTCACTGCTGAGAAGCCTCCTCCTCAGGGTCAAGGGGCTGTCGGGAGGCACCTTCAAGTTGAACGTCGAATCCAAGGCAAAGGCTGATTGCAAGTGAGCTGGACCGTACACCAGCAGAAATTATCAAGAAGCTGGAGGCAGGCCCACCTTTTTGGTTGATTTGTGAGCCTCTTGCATGCTGCCAACTTTCAGACTGCGCACTTGCGCTTGGGGGTCCCTGTGGCCAGGACATGCGCAATCGGCTGATATGAGAGCGATTTGTCCATCCCGGGAAGCAAAGTGATGTAAAGGTTCAAGACAGCCGGCAGCTCCATTTGCAATCGACCATTCCTAATTAGGGGAATGCATGGCCATGTGACATCATGTGACCACGCCTGTACTTGAGAGGCAGTACATCTAACAGTTGCTTGCCGAATTCGTGCCCCCGTGGGGTCGAATGAAGCTGCAGCTTGGGCTATCCGAACCGCCTCTCGTGCTAAAAATGCAGCAGTGGCTCTGGGTACTGGTCCCTGCTAGATCTAGACCCTTTGAACCCCTTTGGTACTTGTGGGGGGGTTGAAGTTGAAGTGCGCGACCTGCTTCTGGCTCCTAGGCGAATGCCGCCGAAAACTTCTGCTCAAGCTGTAGCCCCCCTAGAAGCGTGCTGCTCGGGAGGGTATTAGCAGTTCCCTAGCGCAGATCACTCATGCACAGAACATTGTCATGCAACTCAATGAAATTCAGAGGGTCCGAGCGCCCGCCGTGATCGACTTAGCTTGACCTTCCCCCCGTCGAGCCCCTCACTCTCGATGCAAGCACGGGTTGGACACGGGACACATCGGATTCAGGGGGTCATGACGTAGGTGCCATGTCACGCCTCCCTGCCATGGCGCGAGGGCCAGTAGGACCGGAGGCCAATTTCCGTCCATCCTTGCTTCATCTTTAAAGCTGAAGCTGCTTGGGACATGCTGCGTCCGGTTCCGCCATTGCCGCGTCAGAAAGGGCCTGAGCCCAAAGCGGCTCAAAGCGTGTCGAACGGCACGGGTCCTTCTGCAAATGGGTGGAATGGGTCCAAGAAGCTGAAACCAGTGGAGGAGGAGTCCGGCGGCCGCGGTCTTGAGACCGGAGCGCTTGTTTGGGTGTCAGATCCTTCCCAAGTATGGACACCGGGCGAGGTTACCGAGAGCTCGAGCTCCCACGTTGTGGTGAAGGTCGCGAAGACCGACCCTTCCGAATCTGACGAAGAAGTCGAGGTTCCACACACTGGGGCCAACAATCGCCTGCTTCGCAGGGATGCCACAATCGTCGACACCGCTGCCTTGCAGTACGATGACTTGACAAACGTGCCGGAGCTGCACGAGGCTGCACTGTTACAGGCAATCGCAGACAGGTTTCAGCATGGGCGCATTTACACGTTGACAGGGCCGGTGCTTCTGGCAGTTAACCCTTTCCGACACATGCCTGGACTCTACTCGCCGGAGATGCTGCGCAGTTTCTTCTCTGCCGAGAAGCTTCAGCCCCACATCTTCAGCATTGCCAATCGGGCATACCAAGGCAGGGCAAAGGGATCAAAGAGGCCCAGGTACCCATCCAAGGTCCTGTTGAGTTTCCTATCCGGCGATGACTTGTAGGAGAGCAGAATGTTCTGGCAGAGGGTCCTTGAAGACTTTGGACATAGAACCCCCCACTCCCGAAAGTTAGTTCGGTGTGCTGTCAGGCCGTCCGGCATATTTGCCAGTTGTTTATGGAGCTGTTGGGTGCTGACTGCTCAGGTTTTAAAGGCTTTGTCTTTGCGCTCTTTGATGCAGGTATTCTCGATCAGGATGAGTCTCAGACAGTCCTTGTCAGCGGTGAGAGTGGCGCTGGCAAGACAGAGACCACCAAGTTTGTCATGCATTTCTTGGCTTTGACAGGGGCGGAGGCAGTAGTCTCTGAGGGTGAGAAACCGCTGTCACGTGTAGAGCGTCAGGTGCTCCGGTCAAATCCGCTACTGGAAGCCTTTGGAAATGCACAGACACTCCGAAATCACAACTCATCCAGATTCGGTAAGTACATCGAACTGCAGTTTGGTGTGGAAGACGGGCGGCGCACATTGAAGAAGCGGCTCATCGGAACCCGAATTCGCACGTACCTTTTGGAGACGGTGCGCGTGATCGACCATCAGCATGGGGAGAGGAGCTTTCATATCTTCTACCAGATACTGGCAGCCTCCCTACAGTGCCTACCTGAGCTGGATGGTATCGTGAGAAAGCACCTTGGGAACATTGAGGGCCCCTCTTGTTTCAAGAACCTTGGCAACTCAGAGTGCTCTGAGCTTCTGGATGACACGGAGGACTTCCAGGCAACGATGGCTGCCATGCAGACAATGGGGTTTCATGCTCATGAAGTTGCTGATGTCATCCGAGCAGTTCTCGCAGTACTGCACGTCGGAAACCTTCAGTTTGCAGTTCCTGCACAGAAGCTCGTCGTCAGAGGCGCAGGAACATTTTCGGCTGATCCTGGGTTGTAGGCATCTTCGGCTGTTAGACAAGATGCAGCCCACAGTTATGATGTAGCCTGCCGGCTTCAGAGGCGGGTCGCTTTCAGTCTCAATCTAGAAGCGATGCCAAGGAACAGCGAAGCCTCCGAAGTCGTCAAGTCGCATGATGAGCTGGACCCCTTGGAGCAAAGCTCCGAGCTCCTTGGGCTTTCGCAGACGCAGCTGGCGGAGGTCCTCTGCAATCGGACGATGCAGGCGCCTGGTGAGCAGGTCATTCGAATGTCCAATACCATGCAGCAGGCGCATCGGAGCAAGTGCAGCAACATGTTGGGCGTGGGCCTACCCGGGGATGCACTGGACATTGCTGGGCATGTAGGCATAGGAATCTGGATGGAATCTGGAGAATGATAGGAGTTCATTGCATGGCATAGGTAGGCACGGTAGGCATGCGAAGAGAGCACCGGCAATTAACAAGTCTTGGGCCCCGGGCAGGCTGCCGAGTGCAGAGATGCTCTCGGAAGGCATCTCTATCATGCGCTCTTCAAGCACATCGTCGAAAAGACCAACGCCTCCATCGGCTTTAAGGAAGAGGCCACGTTCTGCGGCGTGCCGAAGCCTCAGAAAGCCGCCCTCGCGAAGCAGATGTCCAAAAAGAAGCTTCGCATATTTGCAAAGATCTGCAAAGGCTGGACATTTTCGGCTTCGAGTTCTTCAAGATCAACTCCTTCGAGCAGCACGAACCTCAAAGCTTGCGTAGAAAAAGCGGGGTCTTCTTGCCCTGGGCATCAGCCCTGTCCATCAGGCTCTGCATCAACTTCACCAATGAGCTGTTGCAGCAGTATTTCAACAACTTCATTTTTGAGAATGAGACTGCGCTTTATCGAGAGGAAGGTGTGTGAACTTCTCAGCAGCACTTCATGTCAGCTCATGCCATCTCATGCCCACACGTTGTCCTCTGAGCTCTCCCTGATTCCGCAAAGGCCTTGGCAGGATGAAGACTTTCCAGACAACGCGGGCATCGTGCGGCTTTTACAGCCGGGTGCCTTAAACCACCTCAGTCGCCCGAGCCCACCGTCTTGTCTGTGAAGGGACCTGGGCTTCGGCCTTCACGAGCCAATTTTGCTCGTAAGAACCGCAAGGTCGTCCCCATCAGGGATCTTCCCCATGTTGGACGAGGACTCTTGAAAAGTCAGCGGTTCGACGTGGTAGTCATCGTAGCAGTCCGGGAGAGCCGGACGAAAGAATCCGTTTGAGCGCACCCTCGCCGGAGTGCCGCCCCGAAAGCCGCACAACAGCGCTCTTCTGCCTCTGCCTACATGTGCATTTCCATGATGCAAGTTTGCTGGCAGAAGATACAGAACATGCCATGTTAGACTCTGTTGCCCTGCGAGGAGTGCTTCGTGATAGGTGGCACTTCCGGGAGCTGGCACAGGAAGCTCATACAGACGACAGGGCCTTGGAACTCCTCCGGTCCCTCGGAGACGACCAAATGCCGCTGATCTGCATGTACAGTGGGATTCGCAGCCAATGTGCAGGCACCAGAACCACAACGCCTTCGGCGTTGTGAAGTTGCAAAACTCGACCTTCATTGCCGCTTGGAGACAACTTACCTGGAAGGGGTTGACTGATCCGGGGGTCGATCATGAAGAGTTGGCAGGTCAAGCACTTTGCGGGTCCGGTGACCTACACCGCCCTGCGCTCAAACATGGGCGTGGCGGCGTGGATGCTGATGGCACATCGATGTGCGCGCACAAGGTGGATGGGTTTCTCGAGAAGAATCGCGTCCTTCCGCCAAGAGGGCATGTGATGAAGCACAACGAAGCACAACGAGGCACATCGAAGCACAACGAAGCTTGAACTGACCCGAGGATCGCCTGTCCAATGACCTTCTGCGCTGTCTGGCCAGCAGCGTCGGGAGCTGAGTGACTTCTTCTGTATCTTCGATTTTGCAGTAGTGTGTAGCACGGGCATGACAACGCCGGCGTTCCTGGCAGCGGTCTTGAAGCTTCAAAGGCTGCGATTGGATGTTTTTGAAATCCTTGATTCGTAAGATTTCCAGCTTCCTCTGAGTTCAAGCGAAGTTCAAGCTGCCGCAAGGAGTGGCCTTTCCTGCGCAGCTGTTTCAACGAAAGCGCTGAGCATGCCCCGTCTCGCTGCGGCCCCAGAGGTTTCGCTTGCCGAGAGCCTTTGACATACTTCGATAGGGGGGTTCATCTGCAGTCCAGGTCCTTTTGGGAAGCCATTAGGGGTTCCCATGGGTTTGTAAGGGAGGTATAGGGTATTTCATGGGAACCGGTATCTTCATCAATTTTCAGATGAATACTCAGAACCCAGTCTTTGCCGGCCTCTGCTTCAAGGGCCCTGAGTATGGTCCCTAACCTCCTTTACATTGGTTCTGACGTATGCACCCAATTCGTAAAGGGGATATAATACGGTATATAATTATTTTAAGGGGCTGCGCCCATGGGCGGGCAGCGCACGCAGAAGCCCGGGGCGAGCAGTTTCTAAGCATGTTGAGGCCCCTAAACTCCCTTAAAATCTCTAAGCGTTAAGTTTCTAAGCATTTTCAGGCCCCTAAACCCCCTTCAAATCTCTAAGCGTTTGAGGCTCCGAGACTCCCTTAACGTTTCTAAGCACTTTATAAGGCCCCTAAACTCCCTTTTTCCTAGCCCCGGGCTTAGACACGTCGCTTATGCCCGCCCTTTGGGGGGCATCATGCTCCTGATGCCCCCCCGCGGTCCCGCCCCGGGAGCCGCTGATGCTCCTGATGCGCGCCTGGGGGTCCCGGGCTGGACCCGCTGATGCTCATGATGCGCGCCCTCTGGGGGCCTCCGTGGCGACGCAAAAAACCACGAAAAAAAAACCGTTCACCGGCGGCACGCGGGGGTCAGCGGCACTGGCGTCCGGCCTAATTCTGCTTCGCAGAAGGCCAGAGGCCAGCAAGGCTATTCCCGGGACGACCCGGGCTAAAAGGTCCGCATTTGCTCGGTCCTTTGGGAACCTCGCGCTGCCCGATTTAATGGCTACCGCCAGTGCCGCCGACCCCCTCCAAGGGGGGCCAAGGCACTGTGGGCTCCGGCCGCGGATTATGTATATATATATATATAGATATATGCGCAGGGCTTGGTCAGGTTGTAGAGTTCAGGGGGGCGAAACATGGAGCCCTGATGCGCAAGGAGTTGGGGCTAAACCCCAAATCTAAAACCGCAAACCGCAAACCCGAAACCCGCAACCCTGAAACCCCAAACCCCCAAACCCTAAACCCCCGTAACCAGGAGACTTGAACCTGAGGCCTCAACGTACACCCCAAACTCGACACCACAAACCCGAACCCCTAAACCGCCGTAAGCGGGGATGAAGAATGGGACCAGGAGCCATGGGTCCATGAGAAGCATGGCGGGGTGCGTGGGGGGCTTGGGCAAGGGGAGGGCGGAGCTGGAAGGGCGGAGGGCGGAGCGGGCAGCGGGCGGAGGGGGCGGGCATGCACTGGGGCCCTTTAAAGTCAGCTGAGAAGCCACATCCATGGGCCGTGGACCATGAGCCAATGGGCCAATGGGGGCCAGGAGCCATGGGTCCAGTGGGGGGCGGGGTGCATGGGGGGTGGGGGTGGAGCCACGGGGCCAGGAGCCATGGGTCCATGACAAGCGTGGGCGGCGGGGCAGGGTGCGTGCGGGGTGGGGGGGGAATGGGGAGCCATGGGGCCAGGAGCCATGGGTCATGAGGGGCCTGGGTGCGTGAGGGGTAAGGGGTAGGGAGCTGGGTCCATGAGGGGTAGGTCAAGGGGATGGAGAGTGGGAGCATGGGCCAGAGGGGAGTAGGCGGAGCTAGAAGGGCGGAGGGTGGAGGGGCGGAGCGGGCGGAGCGGGCGGAGGGCCCGGGCATGCAGGGGCCCTTTAAAGTCAGCTGAGAAGCCACATCCATGGGCCGTGGACCATGAGCCAATGGGGCCAGGAGCCATGGGTTCAGTGGGGGGCGGGGCGCGTGGGGGGTGGGGGTGGGGGCTGGAAGTGTGGGTGGGTGGGGGTGGGGGTTGGGGGTTGGGGGTGGCAGGTGGGGGTTGGGGGTTGGGGTGGAGCAGGGCCATAGGACCAGCATTGGCAGCCACGCAGGTCAGGAGCCAGGTCCAGGGGGAGGGCGGGGTGCGTGGGGGGGGGGGGGGGGTTGGAAGTCCTGTTTATGGCCCCTGCTCCACCCCCACCCCCCACCCCCACCCCGCACGCACCCTGCCCCACCGCCCATGCTTCCTTGGCCCCAGTCTTCATCCCTCGACCTGTATGGCTGCCAATGCTGGTCCTATATATGGCCCCTGCTCCACCCCAACCCCCAACCCCCACCCCCATACCGAACGCACCCTGCCACCCCCAACCCTGCCACTGAACCCATGGCTCTTGGCCCCATTCGCTCATGGTCCACGGCCCATGGATGTGGCTCCTCATGGACCCAGCTCCCTACCCCTTACCCCTCACGCACCCATGCCCCTCATGACCCATGGCTCCTGGCCCCATGGCTCCCCATTCATTACGGTCCACGGCCCAAGCACTACCCCCACCACCTCTACCCTTCCCGCTCGACCGGCCCCCAGCGCATGCCCGCCCGCTTGCCCTACGCTTGCCCTACCCTTACCACCCACGCACCCCGCCCCCCGCTCCTTCCCTTGCCCAAGCCCCCCACGCACCCCGCCATGCTTCTCATGCACCCACGCACCCCGCCCCCCGCCCATCCGCCCTTCCCGCTCCGCATACTCCTTCCCTTGCCCAAGCCCCCCACGCACCCCGCCATGCTTCTCATGGACCCATGGCTCCTGGTCCCATTCTTCAGTGCATGGCCGCCCGCTTGCCCTACCCCCACCACTCACGCACCCCGCCCCCCGTCCATCCGCCCTTCCCGCTCCGCATGCTTCCCCCCTTGCCCAAGCCCCCCGCTTCGTTGCGCCGTGCCTCGCTGCCCTTGCTGTCTGCTTCGTTGTGCAGTGCCTGCCTTCGCCAGACCCATTGCCCCTACCACCACCTCCACCCCATCCAAAGCTCGACCGGCCCCCAGCGCACGCCCGCCCGCTTGCCCTACCCCCACCACCCACGCACCCCTCCTTCCCTTGCCCAAGCCCCCCACGCACCCCGCCATGCTTCTCATGGACCCATGGCTCCTCCCAGTGCATGCCCGCCCGCTTGCCCTACCCCCACCACCCACGCACCCCGCCCCCCGCCCATCCGCCCTTCCCGCTCCGCATACTCCTTCCCTTGCCCAAGCCCCCCACGCACCCTGCCATGCTTCGACCCATGGCTCCTGGTCCCATTCTTCATCCCAAGCTCGACCGGCCCCCAGTGCATGGCCGCCCGCTTGCCCTGCCCCCACCACCCACGCACCCCGCCCCCGTCCATCCGCCCTTCGCCCCCCACGCGCCCCGCCATACTTCTCATGGACCCAGCTCCTGGTCCCATTCTTCATCCCTCCTATTTATGGCCCCTGCCCACCCCCATGCTTTGTCATGGACCCATGGCCCTGGCCCCATGCTCCACCCCCCCCCCCCCACCCCCCCACCCCCAGCATACTCCTTCCCTTGCCCAAGCCCCCCACGCACCCCGCCATGCTTCTCATGGACCCATGGCTCCTGGTCCCATTCTTCATCCCAAGCTCGACCGGCGCTCAGTGCATGGCCGCCCGCTTGCCCTACCCCCACCACCCACGCAATCCGCCCCCCGTCCATCCGCCCTTCCCGCTCCGCATCATGGACCCATGGCTCCTGGTCCCATTCTCCATCCCTCCTGAAACGGCCCCTCCCCCACCCCCACCCCCAACCCCCACCCCAACCCCCACCCCCACGACCTGCATGGCTGCCAATGCTGGTCCTATATATGGCCCCTGCTCCACCCCAACCCCCAACCCCCACCCCCACACCGTTGGAGGGATGAAGAATGGGACCAGGAGCCATGGGTCCATGAGAAGCATGGCGGGGTGGGGTGCGTGGGTGGGCCGCGGTCGAGCTTGGGATGAAGAATGGGACCAGGGACCAGGAGGCATGGGTCCATGAGAAGCATGGCGGGGCGCGTGGGGGGCTTGGGCAAGGGAAGGAGTATGCGGAGCGGGAAGGGCGGATGGGCGGGGGGCGGGGTGCGGGTGGTGGGGGTAGGGCAAGCGGGCGGGCATGCACTGGGAGGAGCCATGGGTCCATGAGAAGCATGGCGGGGTGCGTGGGGGGCTTGGGCAAGGGAAGGAGCGGGGGGCGGGGTGCGTGGGTGGTGGGGGTAGGGCAAGCGGGCGGGCATGCACTGGGGGCCGGTCGAGCTTTGGATGGGGTGGAGTAGGTGGTAGGGGCAATGGGTCTGGCGAAGGCAGCAAGGGCAGCAAGGCACTGCGCAACGAAGCAGACAGCAAGGGCAGCGAGGCACTGCGCAACGAAGCGGGGGGCTTGGGCAAGGGGGGAAGTATGCGGAGCGGGAAGGGCGGATGACGGGGGGCGGGGTGCGTGGGTGGTGGGGTAGGGCAAGCGGGCGCCATGCACTGGGGCCGGTCGAGCTTGGGATGGAACCATGAGCCATGGGTCCATGAGAAGCATGCGGGTGCGTGGGGGCTTGGCAAGGGAAGGATGTATGCGGAGGGGGAAGGGCGGATGGCGGGGGCGGGGTGCGTGGGTGGTGGGGTAGGGCAAGCGGGTCGGGCATGCACTGGGAGGAGCCATGGGTCCATGAGAAGCATGGCGGGGTGCGTGGGGGGCTTGGGCAAGGGAAGGAGCGGGGGGCGGGGTGCGTGGGTGGTAAGGGTAGGGCATGCGTACGGCCAGCGGGCGGGCATGCACTGGGGGCCGGTCGAGCTTTGGATGGGGTGGAGTAGGTGGCAGGGGCAATGGGTCTGGCGAAGGCAGCAAGGGCAGCAAGGCACTGCACAACGAAGCAGACAGCAAGGGCCGAGGCACGGCGCAACGAAGCGTGGGGGGCTTGGGCAAGGGGGGAAGTATGCGGAGCGGGAAGGGCGGATGGACGGCGGGCGGGGTGCGTGGGTGGTGAGGGTAGGGCAAGCGGGCGGCCATGCACTGGGGGCCGGTCGAGCTTGGGATGAAGAATGGGACCAGGAGCCATGGGTCCATGAGAAGCATGGTGGGGTGCGTGGGGGGCTTGGGCAAGGGAAGGAGTATGCGGAGCGGGAAGGGCGGATGGGCGGGGGGCGGGGTGCGTGGGTGGTGGGGGTAGGGCAAGCGGGCGGGCATGCACTGGGATGGAGCCATGGGTCCATGAGAAGCATGGCGGGGTGCGTGGGGGGCTTGGGCAAGGGAAGGAGCGGGGGGCGGGGTGCGTGGGTGGTAAGGGTCGGGCAAGCGTAGGGCAAGCGGGCGGGCATGCACTAGGGGCCGGTCGAGCGGGAAGGGTAGAGGTGGTGGGGGTAGGGCCGGGGCGGAGAAGCCACCTGCTTGGGCCGTGGACCATAATGAATGGGGAGCTGGGTCCATGAGGGGTAGGTCAAGGGGATGGAGAGTGGGAGCATGGGCCAGAGGGGAGTAGGCGGAGCTAGAAGGAGCGGGCGGAGGGCCCGGGCATGCACTGGGGCCCTTTAAAGTCAGCTGAGAAGCCACATCCATGGCCGTGGACCATGAGCCAATGGGGCCAGGAGCCATGGGTTCAGTGGGGGGCGGGGTGTGTGAGGGGTGGGGGTGGGGGTTGGAAGTGTGGGTGGGTGGGGGTGGGGGTTGGGGGTTGGGGGTGGCAGGGTGCGTGCGGTATGGGGGTGGGGGTTGGGGGTTGGGGTGGAGCAGGGGCCATATAAAGGACCAGCATTGGCAGCCATGCAGGTCGAGGGATGAAGACTGGGGCCAAGAGCCAATGGGGCCAGGAGCCATGGGTCCAGTGGGGGGGCAGGGTGCGTGGGGGGTGGGGGTGGGGGTTGGAAGTGTGGAGCCATGGGGCCAGGAGCCAAGCATGGGCGGTGGGGCAGGGTGCGTGCGGGGTGGGGGTGGGGGTTGGGGGTGGGGGTGGAGCAGGGGCCATAAACAGGAGGGATGGAGAATGGGACCAGGAGCCATGGGTCCATGAGAAGCATGGCGGGGTGAGCGAGGCACTGCACAACGAAGCAGACAGCAAGGGCAGCGAGGCACTGGGCGAGGAAGCAGACAACGATGGGTCTTCACTGACGCCGCCCCCGCTCCGGCTGGGGTCGGCGGATAAGAGGTTTTGTGTTTTTGTTTCTAGGGCCCATCCTAAGGGACCATGTAGCGACCCGCCTCGGCTGCTGCACCAGGCTCACCCCCGACGCGATCTCCGGTGTCGGGCAGCCCCAAGTCCAGGCTGTCGGGCAGTCCCCGGTCCAAGGCCTCCTCTGACCTCTGCGGCTTTTGCTTACTGCTTGCTTTCTTATCTGTTGCGCTTAAATCTATTGAAGGAATGTTTTTTGGGTTTGAGTCATCTCTTGTCGACCCTGATGCCTGATGCCATCTTCACTGAACCAGAAGGCAGTCTAGCAGCAGCACCACCTGGACAAGAGCTGTCCCTTGTGAGAACAATCAGAAATGTGGCTATCAAGAGCCAATGCGTCTTTGTGGAAGTCGGAGAGTATGCCGAGACGCCAGCAGATAAGATTCAAAGACGTCAGCAGTTTGCCCAATCTCCCTCACCCTCCCAAGAAGACACAGACGTGGAGCAGGATGTGAGCCCTTCTTGGTCAAGTGAATTCAGCAATTTCACCAGTACATGTCTCTCTCATTTGGTGGATGCAAAAAAGCGGTCCCCCATAGGAGTTTTTTCTCCATGATTCTTTTGGGAGCTCGAAAGCCGCAAGGCAATCCCTCTCGCATGCTAGGTCTGACGCTAGGTGACTGGTGTTACTTCTGGCCTGGTGCAAGGGCTTTCCTGAAAGGAATCGTTAGCTGGTCGTCGTTGACTCGCGCGATTGAAACGGTGTTGCACAACCAGACGCAACCAGGCTTCGCAAGAACAACACATTGGGGACACTGAGTGCCGTGATGTGCTGTGGAATGTGGAATATCTGTGGAAGTGACCCCCAGGCGTGCAATCAGAGAGCTCCCTGGTCCTGCAGGCACGGGGACATCGCTCCACGGTTTCCTCGGAATTCCGGCAGCAGCTGCAGGCACAGCAAGCCAAAGCAGAAGCCAAAGCTGCACTACCCACGGTCATCTCCAGCATGTTCCTGTGTGTTGGGCATGAAGGACCTCATGGGGCAGATCCGCACAACAACGCCTCACTTTGTCCCCACCTCAGCAAGTCGGACACCACCCGGTGAAGAGTCAGCACGTCAGAGGGTCTGAGTCATGATATGAGTCATTGTATGAGTCTGCGCAATCCTGCGCACTCTCGGCAGGTTCGCTGCATCAAGCCCAATCCGGAGCACCAGCCTCAGATTTTTTTTGAGCAGGTTGAGCTTCGAGAAATCTCAGAGGAGTCACAGGGCTGCCACCCAAGAGCTTGAGAGGAACCGGGCGTTTGTGGATGCTGCTGCTCCTGATCCATGTCCTTTGTTCGACAGGCCTGCAGTATGCTGCGATGTGCGTTTAGAAGGCGTGTGTCAGTGAGTTCTGTGTCAATAATACCCTTTCAGCTGTTGTAGGAGCTCTGTCGCAGAACAGCTTCGATACCAGGGCGTGATCGCCCTACTGGCTGCTCAAGGTAACAAATGGCACCTGTGTGTGGATTCTCGATGGGAGGTACTTGAGGCCATACGTGTAGCCAGAGCAGGCTACCCGGCCCCGACCTCAGCCGAACCACAGAATGTGAGGGAAGTGCCTGTTATGTCCTCAGTGACACCAGTTTTCAAAGAGTGTCGAACTAGTCTGACGGAGATGACGACATATGAAACCCCCCCTCCACTGAGGGTCTCCTAGTGAGAACAGCTCAAGGGCTAGCGAAGTACAGAGGTACGCTACTACCACTTCGACTTCCTGGCGGAGTTTCGCTGCATTGCGAGCAAGAATCTTCAGCTGGACATGGAGGTCCCGGGCTTTGGGCGAGAAAAGCAAGTCCTGTTTTGAAGTCTCATGACTTCTGCAATGGCGCCAGGCAGCAATGCAGAAGCATCGGGATGAGGGCGAAGGCTCCAACAGCTTGGTCCGAGCGCCAGTGTCAGTGCTGCTGGCCCGTGGTAGATTCTGGTAGGGCATGCTATGGGCATGCTCAAGGTCCAGAGCGTCCGGAAGCTGCTCGAGTCCGAGCCGGTTCGATCCGCTTGCGAAAGCCCCGAGGCCCGTGCACCCGTGACGTGTCGCAGTGTTGGTGTCTTCTGTACGTTTGTGGTCGTGCTGAACATTTCTGATTGTTTTGGGGAGGCCGTGGCGGTGGGGCAGAGCCGCATCTTTCTGAAGCAGGCCCGAGGAAGAACGCCTGGCATGTTTTCATACTAGGTAGCGCTTTCAGCAGAGGCTGCCGCGGGGCGGCTGCGGGCCGCCCAGGCGGGGGCCCGCTCGGCGGCCGCGCGGCGCCTGCAGGCGCGGCACCGCGGGGGCATGGCGCGGTCTTTGGCCGCGAAGCGGCTCCGCGCGGTCCTCGTGTTCCAAGCGCACGGGCGTGGCTCTGCGGTGCGGCGGCGGCTGGCAGCCGAGAGGCAGTCTCGTGCAGCCTCCTTGATTGCAGCAGGGCTTTTGACGCTGATGGCCCGACGCCGACTGCACTGTGTGCGATTTGTCTGTGAGACACTGCAAAGCCTGGTGCGGATGAAGGCCTGCAGGAAGGACTTCCTGGAGCTTCGCCAGGCGACATGCAAGATCCAGTCCTGGTGGCGATCTTGGCTCAGACGCCGGAGGATGCGGGAGCTACCAAAGCATCTTCTGAACATCCAGCGATGCTGGCGCGGGGCCATGGGCCGCCGGAAGGCGACCGACTTTCGGGTGGGGCTGTTCCGCCTGAAGTTGGCCTTGCGTCGACTGCTTCGCCTGCGCTGGGCGGCCCTGAAACATCGCAAGTGGCGGCAGGGCATCATGGCCAGCTACCGAGGTACTTCACAGGCCTCTCAGGCCGTGCAGCCTCTGACAAAGGCAGACTTGCTGCAGAAACTCTTTGCGCTCGAGTCGGAGCACGCGTTCCTCGAGCGGCAGGTCGGAATCGTTCGGCAGGACCGCTTCGAGTTGAAGACGAGCCTCGATGAGGCAAAGTCAAGCTCCTTCTTGCGGGTCTTTGGATTAGTTTGAATAAGGCTTCAAAGAGGAGCCAGAAGAGAAGGGTTTCACAAATCGTTTAGCCTGAGCAGATGGCAGTTCCCCAGGATGTGCCACTGACGGGGTGCATTGGAGCGTGTCTGTTTGGGACAAAAAGGGGGAAGTAATGGGAAGCAAAGCTATTACATCAAAGGACATCTCAGACATCACGCATCGCCCAGCCCGATCTATGCCTCAAGCCGCTTCCTGCGACCTCAAGGGGCTCGAGAGCGGTTCGAGAGTGGGCCCCAAAGTGGAGCCCTCTGTGGCCCTGTATGGAGCCAGTGGAATGCTCAGTTTCGCTTCAAGATGCTGAAATCCTGGTCCCATCTTGGCCAATCTATCTTCGAACTAGCCTTTCCCAATGCATGCTCAGGCCGGCTGACCGCAACTGCTTCCCTGCATGTGATGCAGGCACCACCGCGGCGCTCACATGCAGCGATGTGCAATGGTTTCTGCCAGTGCCTGCAAGGTGGAGCACATCCAGCTTGATGCGTTCTTGCGGAAGTTGTCGGTCTCAACCGGGCGTCGCGGGCCCGTGCGTACATGACAAAAAACTCGGTTGAAACCAGTGTAGTGTGCATGACAGAGTGACGCACCGAGGATCTGACGATGAAGAGTCGCAACAGCGGACCGCAGCAGTTGCGCCTGTGCGCGACAGATGTGTAAGATGCGCAGATGAGATGCAGGACATCGCGGGAACTCGCTCATTCGAAATCGGCACCTCAGCGACTTGCTCAACTCGAGCTCTTTCAACTCTACGCTGGCAGTTGTCCTTGGCCCCCCCCCCCAGTGGTATTCGAGTTCTCCACCTTCAAAGGTTGCGGCCCCCCAAACTGCGGCGTGAAGCTTATCAGGGCTTGTGAGGGCTTGCGTCGCTGTGGCCGGTGGCAGCTGTTGCAATGAGCCCCTGTGGGTAGCTCATTGCTCAGGACCGACCCGAAGTTGGAGGAGCTGAGACGGAACATCCGCTGGAAGCACGGTCTTATCCAAGAGTTGCATGCACACACACACACAGACACACACATATATATATATATATATCTTTTTTGTATTTATTCGCTTCTTTATTTATTTGTGTATTTATTTATTTATCTACTTATTTATTTATTTGTTTTTTCATGTGTCAACCGAGTTTGTGAACAGCTTTGTCAGAAAGGTCTGAAAGCAGCTCGCAAGTCAGTTTTGCAAGACCCGAAATGCTCCGGTCTGAGATACGAGAGGCTTGTACCGCATCATGTGGTTGTGGTCAGAGGCTGAAGCGCATGTGCATGAGCCCCACCAAGGCAGACTTATGCTTGGTTTGCCGCCCCTGCCAGACACTGAGCCGTGTGATCGTCTTGTGATGCTGCTTTGGAGGCTTCCCAACCTTTCGTTTTGCAGGTCGTCCGCTCCGAAAAACATCCAGAGTGTGCACAGCTTGCCCACCATGGCTCAGCAGATGTCTTGGCTTGGAATGTTCTTGTGGGATGCCGGTTGCTCGTGGCGTGAGACGTGTCTGTGAGACAGGGCCGCAAAACTGCGGGAGCACCTGGCGAGTTTGCAGGGGCTTTGGCTGCCATTTTGGGCTGAGCTAGGTAGGGTCTGAGAGTCGTGTCGACAGGCTTTAGCCCTTGACAAAGCCGAGTCCAGGACCCCTTGTGCTTCTTGTGCTTCTCCTCGCTTCCCCCCCCCCCCCGGAACACCTTTTTGCAGCATTTGTTGCAATCCTGATTGCAGCTCTGTGCATAGGAAGAAGCCGGAGAAGGAGAGAAAGCCTTCGTCGGGACACGGGCGCCTCAGCCGGAGAATTGTCAGCGGCAACCTACAGTCGCTTCAGTGGCTGGGATAGTTGCAGCACATTCTGACTTGTATTCCTGTGAGCATTGCAACTTGTCGAGGCGCAAGAAGGGCAAGAAGAGGGTTCGACACCTAACTGTGCAGCATGAGCAAAGCGAGTTCCTTGAACACGAGTGTGCTAGCCAGCGGGTTGTGGGCCAACTACTGAGACCGTGACGATGCATTTCCAGGCGCACTGCTCCCCAAACTGCAGGGTCTAGAAGGAAGAGACGGAAGTTGGGGAGCTTTCCCGCTGCCTGACGCTGGCAGGGCCAGGATGATGCCAAGAGCCTTCCAGCAGCAAGCTGGGACAAGGCTGCCGGGTTTGGGTTTTGCCACCCCAGCTCCCAGTGCTACTTGTAGTGTGATGTCTCTGGATTCTGCGGCTGAGTGCAGGTTGGATCCTTGTGTGCTAGTGTGCAGGAGGCACTGGACAGGTCAGCCCACTACTCTGTGACATGACGACTGAGATGGCTTGAGATTGAGATGACAAGCAACAGAAGAAGAAGCAGACTAAACTAAACACCTTGAGTCTCCTGAGTCAAGGGATCCTTGTCCGTTGCAGCCAGGTTCTACTCAGCCAGTGGTTTCATACCAGAGCATGAAATCAAGAGGCATTGGAGTCTTGACTGAGCGAAGTCGGACAAGTGCACGTCTGTCTTTGCGAGGATGCGGATCTGTTTTCAGAGATTCTCCTCGGAGGATAACGACCTGTACCGTGGGCAGGTGCATGAGGCCTCCAACATTGCCAGTGCCTGCCATGCTGACTTGCCTGTGACCAGTCTGCAAGGTGCTGACCCACCTTTGCTACGTGCCTGTTTCCGAGGATAAGGCCGCCGGTCGCGTGCAAGTGTGACACATTAAGCGTCGGAAGCCCTTACGGAATATGGAGAATATGCGGCAAGTCTCAGGCCACGGCCATTGCCAAAGACACCAACGAGCAAAGGTCTAAGTTGGCCGCGGGATCAGTCAGTAGGCCTGTGCGTAGCAGCCATCCGCAGCGATCGACTTTCTGCAGGTTCTCCACTCTTGACTTTCAAGACTTCTGTGACTTCGTTGAGCGGTACACGCAGTATGAACGTGAGGTGCCGATGCTCTGGCAGACGTTCATAGGAAGTGCGTGTGACATGCATGTGTCGTAGGTTGTGCGAGTCAAGTTGGAGGAGTGGACTGCGCCGCTCGTAAACATTCGCAAGCCATTTGTCGCAGTTCTGTGGCTTCTGTATATTTCTGTCAATCCTTTCTGGCGCTAAGGCGGGAGAAGGAGGAGGATGATGAAGCGGACGCGATTGCCGTACTCCCTCTCATGTGTTGGGGTTGATCAGGACTGGTGTTGCATCTACGTCGCAGTTTTGGGTGGCAGGAAGTACGTGGCTTTCTGAAGTCGCTTGGCATCATCTGTCTCAAGGCTGTTGCTCACTTAACGGTGCTTTCAACCCTCCGAACTGCTCGGCAACTGGAGGATACCGCGCAAGAGGTCATAGAGCTGGGTGGGATGAGCGGTCGCACCTGTTCCCGCCCAGAGGCATCAACACGGTAATTCTGCGTAAGTTTTGGGGCTCTTTTCTGGATGCATACCTGCTCAGGAGCTCTTGCGGTGTCTATCCGCATACCGAGCCCTTGAAGGCTTCACGAAAGCGGACGCTTGACCGAACCGATCTGTTAGGGTTTGGGGTAAACGCACCGGTATAAGGAGTGGTACGTGCCAGTTTCAAGGGCCGTGAGTCGCTTGCGAAGGGAGTCAGGTTGAGCGTTTGACCGAGGTGGAGCCTTGGTACTATCAGAATTACATAAATCTACGAGAGAGTAGCTGCAACAGCTGAAGCCTTTCACGAGGAGATAGATCGGATCCATGCGATCTTCCTCACCTTGGAGGCAGCAGCCGGCATTGTATACGCTAGGCTCGCTAGGCATCGAGAGCTCGCCGATTGAAGATGCGTTCGTGTCAGTGACACTGTTGTGAGAATGCGGCCAGAGCGACAGGTCGAGGGCGCGGCATGCTTGCAATGAAGCAGAATCCATGAAAAGCCATGTGCGACATCAAGGATAATGCGCTTAAAGTTTTCCAGACAGCTTCGCGCTCGTCGAGTGTGGGTCGTCACGACAAGCATCCCCAACTGTCGAATTGCTACTTTGACCGTGTATGACCGGGTGAGCGCTGCCTGTCCCTTCAGGCAGAGCCGCAGCCGAAAACTGCAGCTGACATGCGATCAGAAAGGCTCCAACCTCAGCCCATGCCAGTTTTTAAGAGGCGTGAGTTCCAGTTACGCAGGCACATCAAAGCTTCACAGCTTTGCGACGGTCTTCTAAAGATCGCTGGGCTGTACTGTCCGCCACCTGGTCCCCTGATGTCTACCCTGCGCCCCTGCGCTGCGTCTTCGAAACCTTCGCTGTGAGCCCTTCAGGTGCCGATCACCTCCGGGAGCTCCTGGACAAGATGGAGGAGACGATTGAGGCCGCGTGGCCGCGTGGCCGCGCAAAACTCGCACATGGAGGGGCCAGCATGGCCAGCGCAATGCTGCCAGGGGGAAAAAATCACGCCTTTCCTCTTCTACGAGTGTGGCCCTCGGAGGGGCTCCATCGCCGCGATGTTGGCTCTTCGCTCGTGCGGCCTCCCCAGAGCCCTTGTGCGGAGCATTGCGGAGCTGAGGTTCCTGGTCTGTGCTCGGCGCCTCCGAGTGCGGCAGCCCAGGGGATTTCGGGGATCTCGGAGCAAGTATATCGGAAGCCGCGTTGTGCGGCTGCCCGCAGTTCACCGAGGACGCCATGCTGACCGCGGGCGCCGAGGAGTTCGACAATCTGGACGCCGATGAGGACGGCATCGTCGAAGCGAACGAGCTCCGCGAGCTCTGTGCCTGGGCTTGTGAATCTTCGGTCTTTTGGGTGCTTTGATGTGATGGTATGTGATGTGAATCTGTGTGAAACTTCGTGCGCAGGCAAACCCCTGGGCTTCACTCTCTCAGCAGCGGAGTGGGACGAGCTGGTCGAGGAGCTGAACCTGGGGGACGAGGATGTGGAGTTCCAGGATGCCTGGGACTTCCTCCAGTCCGTGCAGGCAAAGAACGGCTTCACCGCCTCGGAGCAGCAGGAGCTCATCGAAGCCTTCGGGCGCTTCTCCACGGTTTCAGGCAATGTATTGCTGCGATATGCTGTGATATGCCGTAGTGGGAGGGTGCGGGAGAAAGTATGCTGTGAGACATTGTGTGAGACATGCTTTTCTCTGG
>CAJNDS010000314.1:65421-168800 GCA_905221605.1 Symbiodinium natans | reverse complement strand
GGGGGGGGGGGGGGGGGGGGGGGGGGGGGGGGGGGGGGGGGGGGGGGGGGGGGGGGCGCATTTGTATTGCATAATGGACAACATGCTTTGCAAAGTTTTGACAAGTTAGCAAGATGTGTCAACTCTGCTTTGACCAGGTAGGGACGACTTAGCAAATGACATCATCCGGCATCCCGCACGAAATCACAGTCACACCACCCCAGTGATTCGCGACTATGTCAGACATTGCCCACGTGCGTGTGAAGCATGGTAAAGAACGTATTTCACATTCATGTGCAGACGGTCTAGCATGGCACCAACAACTTGTGAGTTTGTAGGGTGAATATGGTGAACATGCTGCATTAGCGGACTAAGGTAGCCAAAGTGGCGCGGGCCAGTGGAAACAGTAGGGCGCAGTCTGAAGAGAGCCATCCTGCTTTGCGGTTGAAACGGAATGCTGCATGCCAGGCAACATTGGCATGGCCCAGGAAGACTCCATGCTCCTGTCCAAACACAGGATATCACGGAACAGCAGCGCCCAACAAAACATAGCCACCTACATTAAACAAAGCAGTTTAAACCTTGGAAAAGGTGACCAGGTTGGGGGAAGTCTGTTTAGGCAGCTCACACCCTGGCCAGCTGGTGGTGGCGTTGTCCTGTGCCACAACTGCCAAGACATCGCCCTTCTCCTCTGGCAGAGCACAAGGTCAAAACAAATCTGTCAACCAAGCAGTCGAACGGGCAAATGCACAACAGCTTGTCACCTTAATGTCAGACCATACGTTGTTAGTATGTTCCTTGTACATTCAGCCCCTCCACTGTTTCTCCAAGCTGCAGTACTCCAACCAAGACACCTAAACCCCAACCCTAAACCATACTGGGGGTTTCCAAAATTAGGGGTACCTTCTTGGGTCCTCATTATAAGGGAATCCTACTATTTGGGGTTTTTTGGGGGGTCCCTCATTTTCGTAAACTCCCATACAAGCCCAACCCCAAACCCCAAACCCCAAACCCCAAACCCTAAACTAGCCCTGGGACTCTTCCAGTCGCAGGTCCTTCAGGCAGGGACGGAGCAAAACCTCCACGAGATTCCCGAAGTTGGTCTGGGCATTGGCATGCTCGGCTCTTGTTAAGGGTTCAGGGTTTAGGGTCTAATTAGGGCTTAGGGTCTAGGGTCTAGGGTTTAGGGTTTGGGGTTTAGGGTTGAGGGTTTAGGGCTTCTGTGGACTGGGGCACCCCGACCAGTTGAGGCAGGTTCTGGGTTTCAGGGGTTTGGGGCCCTTAGGGTCCCGCGCCCCCCTCGAAGGGATTCTCCGTGGCAGGCTGCGCTATACAACTCCAGACTCTAGACCGAGTCAAGAGGATTTTAGGGCTTAGGGTTTAAGGGTTTAAGGGTTTAAGGGTTTAAGGGTTTAAGGGTTTAAGGGTTCAAGGGTTTAAGGGTTTAAGGGTTTTAGGGTTTAAGGGTTTAAGGGCTTAGGGTTCGGGGCTGTAAGTGGACCCGACCAGGCCTCTGAACGGCTCCCTACACCCCCTCAAGCAACTGGCTCTCTCCCACCGGCGTCCCCACTTCTCGGATTTCTCGGAAAGCTGGCACACCCGATCGAACCCTAAACCCTAAACCCCAAACCCCAAACCCCAAACTACCCCAAACCCAAAGAGCCTCCACCGCCCAGGAGCTCCACGTCTCTGGCACCTGCGTGCTGCGCATCTGAGGGCAGAGGTGAGAGTCGCAAGAAGCAGTCGGCTCGATTGCTACACACACTTTTCATAGTGTGAAACAAATATTCATAATCGTCGAAATAGTCATGATACTCAGAATGTTCGAAGTGTTCATTAATATTCATAACGTTCATAGTACTGATCGTATTGCTGGATGGTATTCGTATTCACAATACGACTGGCATTCATGTTGCTTGAGGTTTGGGCTTCAGGCAGGTCTCGAGGAATATATGAGCCCTAAACCCTAAACCCTAAACCCTAAACCCTAAACCCTAAACCCTAAACCCTAAACCCTGAGCCAACTGCGGGGTCTGGCATCCAATTCTTTATGGGCCTCGATGTGTCGGCTTGGTGCTGGGCAGGCCCAAGAGAGCCCCCAATACCCCTAAATTGAGGAATCTACCCTTAAAATGAGGAATATACCCCTTGATTGAGGGTTTATACCCCTTAATTGAGGAATATACCCCTTAATTGAGGAATATACCCTTAAAATCATATGGGGGCTTCCGAAATTAGGGGTATCTTATCTGGGGTCCTTCATATTATGAGGGCATCCTACGATTATTTGGGGGCCTAAACTAAAGGTCCCCTATTTTCCCGATTATGATATAAGGAGTCTATTCCTTAACTAGGGGGTATTGGGCGCGTTGGGGGCTGGAGCACTCCAAGCTCAGCACATCCTGTAAGATTTGGAGGAAGACGCTGCCGCCACGCGTGCCTGGCAGAAAGGGACCTCTGCCACTCGCCAGCACTCCGCACACAGGGGACCCCAAAATAGATCCCCAAAGAGTAGGATCCCCTCATAATCAGGGACGGGGAAGACAGGGATGAGAGAGTACCAGCTCGCGGCAGTAGAAAGTAGAAAAGACGCTCCTGCAAAGAGCTCTGCTTCCACCGACTGAGCAATGATCAAGCGTGCCGGTGCTGCCATAGAGGAGGAGCGGCGGTGCGTCTGCTTGCCCTGGCGTGCACACATCGCCCCAGCATCTGCAGCAAGAACCATACTGCCACTGAATCCAAACCCAAAAACCCCGAAACCCTGAACTTCTGAACATCTTGAGACCGGCTCGAAGCGTTTGAATATCGAGTGCTTCTCTAAAAAGATGGCCACCCCGCTTGGGAGGCTCTGCTGGATGGGGCCCTAAATATTTCTCGTGCCCAAGGAAGAGGAGCCAGAATTCAGAGAACTCTGGCCAGAGAATCCCCGCAGGGGGGCTGCTTTCCTCTCGTACACTTTCTCTTCTTGTTCGCAACCTTACCTTATCCGAGTAATGCTGAAGCATGACTTCCTGTCTTTTGGCCTCTTGTTGATTGCAGAAGGACAGCCCGGAGCCCCGTAGAACGGACGAACTTAGCCCTGCCTCCATCTATGCAGGCATCCGCGAGACTGTCGACGCAGGCCACCTTCAGTTTAACGGGCAACATGCTGGATCTGTCCAGGTCATGTGAAGCATGGTTGGACTTGATACATGTAGGGTTTTTAGGGTTTAGGGTTTAGGTCTTGTCGCCATATTCGCAAAGATCCCTGCACATCGTTCATGCTTCATGCAGCTAAGCCGAGCACTTGCGATGCCACCGACATGCAAGCACGTGGCTCTAGTGCCATTTCCTGCTGGGCAGGCGCACTCACGTGCTTCAGCGTGCTCAACACACGGACAGCAACGTCTTGGCGGACTGCGCCGTGTTGCTCTAGGTGTGATTCGAGCTACCCCCTCCCTCCGTGAATGAAAGAGCGATTAGCAGAAACAGCTTTGCTTGCGCACTGGCACAAAGTCACGCGCCTTGCACGGCGTCTCTGCAACAAGGTCCCAAACCTCACAAAGGGAAGTTGGAAAGTTTCGGTCGTCGAAGACCATCGGGATGTGGCGCGTGGGATCACACGGGTACAGATGCGATCAATGTTCCAACGCCCTCACGCCACTCGCTCCTTGTCGCCACCAATGACAGGTCATCATTTCGACATCCGAAAGCCACAGCCCCAATGAGTCCCAATGGAAACTCTGCAGCCGAGCTTGGTGCTTGCAACCAGCGCCGGATTCCCACGAATGCCTCAGCAGTCCACGCAAATCCCAGTCGGTTCGTCTGCAGCATGCATGGATGTGAGTGACCCAGAGAGCCCAATACCCCTTAATTAAGGAATGTACCTTAAGTCATAAAGGGATCCTTAATATGATTTAAGGTATATTCCTTACTTAAGGGGTATTGGGCTCTTTGGTGAATGTGAGTGAGGTTGGTGTCAAAACTTATCCACACTTCCCTCTTGGCGGATGAAAGCTGCACCGCAGAGCGCCAAGTGCCGCACATGATCCTCAGCTTTGGGAGGATGTGGAGCGGTGGCCTTTGCGAAGCCCTCATCCTCTCATATCTCAAGGGTGGAAGAACCATCGCTCTGGTTCAGTGCATTTTTGCCAGGCGCATTATGGTAGTGAAAAAGTGAATAAGTACCATCTACAGTACTGCCGAAGGCATCTTCGAGAACATCTGGCTGCCTCAAGGACTTCCATTGCCATCCGCAGAGGTGCAGCATGCCAGGGTTCACTAACCAGAGACTCCAAAACCCCTTCATTAAGTTACAGTTGAGGGGATATTCTTTTGATTGAGGTGTTTTGGGGTCTCTGGGTAGCAAAAATGTCTCCCCTGGCATGATCCCGAAAGTTTGCTACATGTTCCAGGCGTGAGGCTCAGCAAACCGATGCACCCACCAATCGGCAACCCTGAAAACCCTGACAGCCCTTTTAAAATAAATTTTAAAAAAACATAAACACTACAACCTCTAAAGCCTTATAAAGCCCTGTAAACCTATAACTTGGGATGTTCCCCCTTATACTTACAGTCCTTTATAGGGATGATGGTACCCCCTATTATAACCCTATTAAGGACTGTTAGTATAAGAGAACATCCCAACCTATAACACCCTTTAAGCAGCGCTTGGGCCGGCCTGTGGAGGTAGTTCCAGCGGAGCTAGCGGGGCTCCTCGTGGTGTGCCAGGGTTTGGGTTTGGGTTTGGGGTTTCGGGGTTAAGGGGGGAAAGGGGGGGAGGGGGAGCAACTGGAAACCCAGAGGAACCAGGCCTTGTTAACACTGCACGCCGGTCGACAAGAATCGAGACAAGCGCAGCCCCTGCATTCCAACTAGAGAGGCGTGAGTCCTCGCATGGCTTCTGCCAGCAGACCCTTGCAGGGCAGGCAAGTTTCGGCTTCGGATGCATAGCAGTGTCCAACTTCAAAGCAGGTCGATATGGGCCAACGCCCTCGTTTGTTCAGGATCACTGACTTCATGCTCAGCAAGCGAAGTCCAAAATTCACAAAGGGGCCCAATGGATGGCCTTTGGTGAAGTGCTGGCTCGGAACGACGGACTCTTCAGTGGACCTGTGACGGACAAGAACCGTTCTGAGACATGCTGACCCACACAGTACGAAGGCTGCTTGCATATGGCTGGTTGAAATCGGAGTGATCTTGCAAGTCAGTCTGAGCTGCCACAAGATCCCTGGCGCCTGTTGATGGGCTGGATGCGATGACTTCGCGAACCTTGGAGTGTCCGACAGAAGTTGAAGATGGTCCTCCCACATAGTGCTGAAGCGGGCACTGCGACAATCTGGGATCCAAGCTGCAAGCAGCACCTGCCAGGATTCCCCTACTTGGGGGTTCATATGGGTAGTTATAAGCAGGGTTCAAAGCACCCCAAGTAAGGCCATAGGTATACCCTACTTAGAACCCCCACTTTTCACTACCCATGAACCTCCATAGAGGGACGTCTGTTGCTTGCTTTGGCCCACCGGAGCCACATGAAGTAGGGCTTATATTTCTTGTACCTCAAAAGGACACCCGGTAGATACACTCACCAATATTAAAAAGGAACCTTATATACACTCACCAAAAACAGAAATATAAACCCTGCAATGACATGAACCCATGCGCTGCCTGGCTGCCAGGGAGCGGCCACGCCCCCTCGACAACGACGCAGGCAGGCGCGGACTGCCGGAAGAGCGGAGCGCGAAGCGGATTCGACTATCAATATTACTAGCTTGATCTAGCTTGTATGATTGT
This sequence comes from Symbiodinium natans, assembly GCA_905221605.1. NCBI lineage: Eukaryota > Dinophyceae > Suessiales > Symbiodiniaceae > Symbiodinium > Symbiodinium natans. The sequence continues at coordinate 163,052 of CAJNDS010000314.1, read as the reverse complement.
TACTGTTAATGCTATTATTACGATTACTGTTTTACGATTATTGCTGTTATTCTTGTTACTTGATTCAAAAATTGCATGCAGCCTGACTCTTGCGAGTGTCATCATCAGGTCACTCAAGTCCAAATGAGCGGTTTGTTGTGTGGCCGACAGGGGGGAGGCATGGAGTAATTATCATGGAGTAGCATCGTCGTAGATCGCGGCCTTTCAAGGAGCCAACCCTAGCCCGAAACCTGAAACCCGAAACCCGAAACCCTAAACCCTAAACCCGCCCTTCCTACTCCCTCCCATTCTGAGCGAATCTGACAGCCTCGCTCACATCTAAGACGGCTGCAAGAAGTTGATCCTTCGAGGCTGATGTAGGGCTTTCTTTAACCTTAAAACACGATTAAAACACCCATTTTGACGTTAAAAAACCCATTTAGGGTTTAGGGTTTTTTAACGTTAGAAAAAACCCTAAATAGGAATTTTTAACTTTAAAAACCCCAAGTACTTCCAAAAATTTGGGGGCACCCCGAACATACCCCAAGATAGTGTAATCCTCACTTTCGGAGCCCCTAAAAGGGTACTCCTAGTTTCGGAAACCCCTAGTTTCGGAAACCCGCATGTGCACCTGCGATTGTCGCCCCAATCGTGTTGTTTAGACGGCTTAGGTTCACTGACCGGTCCTGGAGGAATGATGCTCGCGCAAGCAAGGGCGCCGCATCGCTCTGCAACAGGGTGTAGCAGGATTCTGACGTCTAGTAGCAGCTAGTAGCCGGATCAGCTGTTCCTCTGCACCGGTAGCGTGGACAATCTTCAGAATTTCTCTGCAACACTCTGACCGAATCACTGTCGGGCACTTACCTCCACATCCTCGACGGCCGGCCACTGCAACATACTACATCAAGAAAGACTGTGCGGGGCTCGCGGTTCGCCTCTGACTTGGCCCTCGTCAATGGAGAAGCCTCCGCAAAAAAAATACAGATTCTTGATCAGGATTGGGAAAGACGGGACTTGGAGGTCTACGAAAATAGGGGACCCCTAACATAGACCCCAAATAGAAGGATTCCCTTCTGATAAGGACCCCAAGTAAGGTACCCCCCTAATTTCGAAACCCCCCCCCCACTTCTGCATGACTTCACGCTGGCTCCTTGCCTTCATAGTGGGCGACTTCTGTCGGCTAAGAACAGGCGAGGTCTTTGCCTTCGTGGAGGAGTCGAACGCAGGGCTTCCAGCAAAACAAGCTGCCAACACGTCGGAGCAGGCCAAGAGCGAGGCAGAGGCAAGGGATGGTGAGCGAGGCTTCACTGCAGGACCTTGCAGATGGAGGGCTGGCACAAGGCCTAGAAGCCTAAAAGCCTATGATTGCCCTAGGCCCCTGCCATCAACGACATCCGAAGATGCATCGGTTGCATGAACCGCAGCTTCCGAGCCCACAGCTTGCGCAGGAAGCCCCGCCAGGCACCTCAAGTCACAGCACCCTGGGATGCCGAACCAGCTGAAGCTGAAGCGGCACGAACTGACATGTATGCTCTGGGCCAACCTTGTCGTCTGCTGCCCCGAGAGAACCGGAACTGCCTGAGACTCTATTCCGTGCCGGCTGGCAAAGGGACATACCGTCAGCAGATAGCAGCTGTGGTGAGTTCTCTGAACTACGGTCCCTTTTTGTGTACCCGAAACAAGTGGGGCCGCCTTATAAGCAGGACCCCAAAACGGACCGCACTTTGGAGAACTCACTGAATGCAAGTAGCGTCTGAAGCCCACGCTGCAGCTCTCAAACTCCGGGAGCCCCTGAGCAGTTCGATGCACACTGCCGCTTTGGGTCTCTTCATACTAAGCCAGCTCAAGCTACCACAGCCTTGCACATACTTCTGTGAGGGACTTGGGTACTTCAAGACCTGATTTCAAGAGGGCCTTGAAGTAACTACGCTTAAGCAAGAAGATATCAACACCTCTGCAATGATTGTTACGGCTGTGTGGGTGTGTGTGTGGCTGCCCTGCCTTGCAGTTGCATTGCCCTCCCTCCAAAATCTCCAAAACCCCTTCCGAACCCTCGCCGTGAGCTTCCCACCAGCCACTGTAGTGTTGCCGAACCGTGGGCAAGCACACCTGGAGTGTACGCAGTCATCTCTGTCTAGTCAGTGTCTAGAGAAGAGTTCACACAGCAAGCAGGTGCGCCAAAAACAAGCTCTCTGACCAGCAGCGCGCGTTGACCCAACGGGTTGCAAGAAGCAATCACAAAGTGTGGGCGTCTCGTCTCGTTGTGCTTCAAACTTTCGTGGAACCCAGGCACGTCCGCAGCCGGAGACAAGGGCTCGAATCAAACGTGGTCAGGACTGGATCACGGCCATGAAGGGCCGCTGACCATAAAGCCGGTTGCGCACCCGAAGCCCTCAACCCTAAACCCTAAACTCCTACACTCCTAAACCCCTAAACCCCTAAACCCCCAAGCCCCTAAACCCCTAAACCCCTAAAACCCCTAAAACCCCTAAAACCCCTAAAACCCCTAAAACCCCTAAACCCCTAAAACCCCTAAACCCCTAAACCCCCAAAACCCAAACAAGAAACATAAAAAAAAAAAACAGGCTAAGGCTGGCACCTGTTGCTGGAGCTGGCCTCGCTGCAAAGATTCCTCGGCGCAGAACTGTAGATACAGGGGGACAATCAAGGTTTAGGGTTTAGGGTTTAGGGTTTAGGGTTTAGGGTTTAGGGTTTAGGGTTTAGGGTTTAGGGTTTAGGGTTTAGGGTTTAGGGTTTAGGGTTTAGGGTTTAACGTTCTCCGCGTGTCTAACATGCGCCTATCGACACTCTCCAGCCAACTCCAACGCGCCGAAAGTACACCACTTGGAGGTTCATGGGTAGTTCTAAGTGGGGTTACGTGTAGGGTAAGTATAACAATAACCCTGTTTAGGGTACTTGTAACTCTACTTATAACTACCCATGAACCTCCAAGTAGCCCTAAACCCTAAACCCTAAACCCTAAACCCGCAACCCTAAACCTAAAACCCTAAACCCTAAACCCTAAACCCTGAACCCTGGCCCCTGAGCCCTGAGCCCTGAACCCTGAACCTCCCACAAAGTGTCCAGCACCCTGGAATGGGACTGCCGCCTCCAGCTGCGCAGCAGTGCGGCACCTCATTCAGAGGCCACCTGACAGCCCTAAGCCGGGTTTAGGGTTTAGGGTTTAGGGTTTAGGGTTTAGGGTTTAGGGTTTAGGGTTTAGGGTTTAGGGCTATACCCCGTCACTTCTCGAAAATGTGGTCCCTTTTGGGGTCCTTCTTAAAAGGCGGCCCCTCTTTTTCGGGGGCACCCGGAAAGGGACCATAACTTAGAGAACTCACCATCTGTGCAAGGACGAGACTTCAACACCTCCATGCGTGCCAGAATATTAAAGGGTATAAGGAGGAACCCCTAGAAGGGACCCTTAATCTTATTCCCTATATAACCCCTATATACACCTTATATAGTCCCCAAATACCTAAGTAGAAGATAGCACCTAAAAACCGCTAAGGTCCCTTATAAGGGTCCCTCCTTTAGTCCCTTGAGAATAAATCCAAGCCGCGAGGTTGTGACCGCCAACGGATGCGCGCCTACGGAGGACCGCAGCAGCCTGAATGTCACTCAAAAGCAAGCAGTTCATATTCTACTACCAGAATACATTTAATGGTATGATAGTACATTAATATAACAAAATACTAACAGAATGATATAGTAAAAATAATCATATAGGAATGAAGACAATTCTCTTTCAACGGGTTGGCTTCGAGCCGAATCGAAAGCAGTCTAGCCCGAAACCCCCAAACCCCCTAAACCATAAACCCCAAAACCCTTTACGCAGTGCACAGGGTCATACGAAAGGAAACCCTAAGCCCTAAGCCCTAAGCCCTAAGCCCTAAGCCCTAAGCCCTAAGCCCTAAGCCCTAAACCCTAAACCCTAAACCCTAAACCCTACTTAAATGTAGTGTCCTCACCGGCCTCTTGGAGCAGTATCGGTCGATCTCGACCTTCCGAAGTGAAGGCGGGGGATTTCAGGTTTAGGGTTTAGGGTTTAGGATTTAGGATTTAGGGTTTAGGGTTTGGGGTTTCGGGTTTAGGGTTTAGGGTTTAGGGTCTAGGGTTTAGGGTTTAAGGCTTGGGGTTTAGGGTTCTCGGGTCCAAGGGGTTTAGGTTTAGGGTTTAGGGTTTTAGGGCTTAGGGTTTAGGCTTAAGTGAATGGGATGCTAGACTGTTAGCGCTTAACAGTGCGCCATTAAAAAGCGCGTACGCTCAAACCCTGCAATCCCCCGGTCCCCACCTGCTCTTCGCGCAGCTTCCCCACATCAACAACTCTGCAAGTTTGCTTTCCATCGCAGACCACGAGCCTCTCGCCAGCAAAGTGTGACAGTGACCAAGTCGCACAGCCGATTAGCCAAACATGCAAAAACAAGAACAGCAGACGACATAAGGATGACTCAACCAGCAAACGTAGCCAAAAGCTGGCGGCCCAGTTGCTGGTGATGTCTCTGCGCTCTTGCGTGCACGGTGCGTGTAGTAAGAGATTCTGTTCCGAAACTGTTTCATTGCTGGCTAGCAGTGTGATGCAGGCACCGTTCCTCCATTACCAACCTACCCCATTACCTTTGCTATGCATGGCTCGGCAATCACGGGCCTCTTGCCTTGGCAACCTATATTCGTGACATGATCACGGCAAGCTCACCTGCCGCAGCCAGCCCGAGATGACGCAGAGGATGGAAGGAAGGGTCCCAACCTGCGCAGCATGTTTGGCTAAAGATTGGATATTTCGATATGGGCAACATGTGCAGATTCTGCAACCCACGATGGTGGACAATGTCCTCTGCTTGAAGGTTCATGGGTTGCTATAAGTAGGGTAGCTCCAACTATAACCCTGTTTAGGGCACGGACCACAGCCCTGAACCCTAAACCCTAAACCCTAAAGTAAGCATCCAGCCTTGTGCCAGGCCCTCCCAAGTCCGGAACCTTGTCGGAACATCACGCACGTGTGGGTTTAGGGTTCAGGGTTCAGCGTTCAGGGTTTAGGGTTTAGGGTTTGGGGTTTCCCTCTGAAATCTGGGCCCTGGGCGCTTGGAAGCGTCACCGCCGTTCTTGCCACACCACGGACTTAGAGAGTACGCAAGATATTGTGGTGAGGTTTGCTTGGAGTTGCTCAGGGTGACATCATGTTCTGGCATCAGATAACATTACAATCAGTGCTCTCGTCTGTCTGCCGTCGACAGGAACATGGGGCAAGATGACCGGTGTTACGGCGCAGCGTTCAAAGACTAAGGCGTGGCGATTTGTCAGCTGAGACGCATTGATGCATTGCATACGACATCTGGCGAGCTGCCTTCCTCTGGAGCACCCTAACAGAATCTACAGAACCCAGGCTTGGAGACCCCACGAAGACGGTCGAAGAACCGCTGCTGCCGCGCCCAGATGTGAAAACGGTACGCGGGGTCGCCTTGGCACCGGTGCTCAAGATACATATATATATATATAAAGCTATATATATACATATAATTATACATAGTAAGCAGCCTGTTGCAAAAGAACACTGTTCCACAACGGAGTGGCAGTTCCCAATCCGCTTGCACAACCCTAAGCCCTAAACCCTAAACCCTTAACCCTAAACCCTAAACCCTAAACCCTAAACCTTAAACCCTAAACCCTAAACCCTAAACCCTAAACCCTAAACCCTAAACCCTAAACCCTAAACCCTAAACCCTAAACCCTAAACCCTAAGCCAAGCTCTGATGTCTGGCATCTGGGGTTTCCCGCTAGCGAAGGCGACGTAGGATTCGTCGGTGAAGCCTGCTGTCTACACACTCCGCGATACTCCCCTTACAACCTTAACTGGGGTTCCAGGACCCTACTCCCCTTAGAACCTTAATAATACTAATAATAATAATAATAATAATAATAATAATAATAATATTTCTAATACCCTCTTGGGTTTTATATAAACAAAAGCAAAGGATAATTCCCAAGGGCGATCTAGTCCGAACCTACACGGCGTAGCTTGTCCTTCCAGGCAGCAGACACAACAAGAAAGTTGCCCCGAAGGCTTTGCGCTCTACACCGCCAACCAGCCTGTAGATAAACTCATGTAAGTAATTCTGTTTAGGTGATTTGCGATATGCTACATGTGCTCTGTCATATGATATATATATATATATATATATATATATATACATATATATATATACACTATAGCTTTGTATATGTAAATGAATATATACAGGACTGTATGCCACATGTATGTATAAAATCCGCCGACCCCGCCTTTGGGGTCGAGCGCCCGGGAAGCCCCTCACACGGGAGGTAGCCCTGACAACCTCCCCCCCCCCACCCTTCCCTTCCCCCCCGACCAGGGACCCCCCCTCCCGGCCCCCAAAAAACACTTTTTTCTCCCTAACCCCCCGACCTGACGACCCTTTGACCAGGGACCTTGCACCCCCTACGCATCCGACCCCCCCGACCAGGCGGACCCAACCGCCCACCCCCACCCCCTCCCCTTCCGCCCCCCGACCAGGGACCCCCCCCTCCCTGCCCCAAAAAACTCAAAAATGCTTTTTTTGTCGACGATTTCTGACCGCCAACCCACAAAAACGCTCCGTGCGTGCTTGCCCTGCCCCTACCCCCTACTCCTACCCCCTACTCCTCCCGAGCCCGAAGTCCACCACCCAAACCCCACCCCCCTCCCCTTCCGCCCGGACCAGGGCACCCCCCGACCAGGCGGCCCGGACCCACCCGACCTGTCGACCCCCACCCCCACCCCCTCCCCTTCCGCCCCCCGACCAGGGACCCCCCCCTCCCCGCCCCAAAAAACTCAAAAACACTTTCAACGGACCATAAACGCTCCGTGCGTGCTTGCCCTGCCCTACTCCTCCCGCGCCCGAACTCCACCACCCAACCCCCACCCCCTCCCCTTCCGCCCCCCGACCAGTGACCCCCCCCTCCCGGCCCCAAAAAACTCAAAAACACTTTTTTAGTCGGGTTCAAAACCAACGATTTCTGACCCCCCCCCACCAGACCTGTCGACCCCCACCCCCACCCCCTCCCCTTCCGCCCCCCCCCCCCTCCCGCCCCAAAAAACTCAAAACACTTTTTTTTTGTCGAGTTCAGAACCGACGATTTCTGACCGCCAAAAACGTGAAGTCCACCACCCAAAACCCCACCCCCCTCCCCTTCCGCCCCAGACCAGGACCCCCCCCCCCCCACCCGACGACCTTCCCCCCCCCGACCAGGGATTCCCCCTCCCAGCCCCAACAAACTCAAAAACACTTTTTTTGTTGGGTTCAGAACCGACCACAAAAACGCTCCGTGCGTGCTTGCCCTGCCCCTACCCCCTACTCCTCCCAAGCCCGAAGTCCAGCACCCAAACCCGTTCCTTGCTGGTGGCCCTTCTGCTCACCCCCACCCCCCTGCCCCTTCCCCCCTACTTTTCCTGAGCTTGGAGTCCACCACCCAAACCCGAAGTCCATCCCTTGCACCCCCGCATCCGATTCTCAGGCGGACCCAACCGACCTGTCGACCCCCACCCCCACCCCCTCCCCTTCCGCCCCCCGACCAGGGACCCCCCCCTCCCGGCCCCAAAAAACTCAAAAACGCTTTTTTGTCAGGTTCAGAACCGAGAGTGCTTGCCCTGCCCCCACCCCCTACTCCTCCCGAGCCCGAAGTCCCCCACCCCCCTCCCCTTCCGCCCGGACCAGGGGACCCCCCCCACCGGCGGCCCCTGCACCTGCCCATGTGGCCCTTACCCCCTACCCCACCCCCCGACCAGGCGACCCGGACCCACCCGACCTGTCGACCCCCACCCCCACCCCCTTCCCTTCCGCCCCCCGACCAGGGACCCCCCCCTCCCGACCCCAAAAAACTCAAAAACACTTTTTTTGGTCTGGCAGAACCAACGACTTTTGACCGCCAACCCACAAAAACGCGCCCGGTTCCACGGGGGTCGGCGGCAGCGGCGTTAGCCCTTAAATCGGGCAGCGCGAGGTCCCCAAAGGACCGAGCAAATGCGGACCTTTTAGCCCGGGTCGTCCTGGGAATAGCCTTGCTGGCCTCTGGCCTTCTGCGAAGCAGAATTCAGGCCTAGCGGCACGGGCCGGCCCCCGCCCCCCCAAAGCACGAAACCTTGAACCTTGGCACTGTCTTCTCTTTCCCTTTTCTTTGTCCTTTGTCTTTGTCTCTCTCCTCTCGCTCTCTCGCGTGGTTTTTTTTTATGTCTTTGTTCCTTCCTCTCTCTACTTGCCAGTGTTTCTTTTTCTCTGTCTTTCTCTTTCTCCTCTTACTTCTCCTGCGCTTCCTTATTTCCTCTTTCTGTTTTCTCTTTTGTCTTTTCTCTTTCTCTTTCGGATTCTCTTTCTCCTTCTCTGTCTCTTTCTCTTTTTCTTTCTCTTTCTCTTTGTCTTTCTGTTTTCTCTTTTCTCGTTTCTCTTTTCTCCTTTCTCCTTCTCTTTCTCTTTCTCTGTTTCTTTTCCTTTCTCTATTTCATTTTTCGTCTCCTTCTCTCTGTGTCTCTTTCTCCTGCCTTCGCCCCCCCTCCCTCCCCCCCCCCCCCCCCCCCCCCCCCCCCCCCCCCCCCCCCCCCCCCGCGCGCGCGCGCCGCGCGCGCGCGCGCGCACCCGCATCAGGAGCATCAGTGGGGTTGGTTTGGGGGCCTTAAAAGCATTCTATGCATGCGTTTTGCCTTCGAAAAACCTTCAGAAAACGCTGTAAACACGTGTTTTTGGGCTTGGGAAGCCTTTTGGGACCCAGGAAAGGGAGCATCATGAGCATCAGCGGCCTCCCCCAGGCCATCCAAAACCCCCTTAAACACGCCGATTGTATGTGCTTGAACGCTTGCGTGCCCACGAAACCCCCAAAAGCAAGACCCCGAATGCCCTTAAGGGCATTCGGGGTCCTGCTGTTCGGGTGTTTTGTAGGCACGAAGCCGTTCGAGCGCGTAAAATTAGCGATTTTAGGGGCATTTTTACGTGGACCCACAAAACACTCGGTATTTACGAGGTTTTCTGCTGTTGGAACCCCCCCCAAACCGAGCATCATGAGCATCAGCTGGGTCTCTGGGCCGTCGGCCCCGACGGCCCCCCAAAGCCCATGAGAAACGATGGCTGGATGATGCGCCCGGACCCCGCGCATCAGCAGCATCAGCAGACCCCCCCCCGGACGTGGGTTTCGATGATGCGCACTTTGGGGGCGGGTCAAGGGCAACAAGGGTGGGGCTCGGAGGCACGCGTGAAAAACCTCATAAAAACACGGTATTTACGGTGATTTCAGCGTTTTTCAGCGTTTTTTATTGCCTTGGGGCCGCGGGCCAGGGCTGCTGATGCTCATGATGCTCGCCTGGTTTTGGGCTTCCGGTACCCCCCCCAAACCTTGAAAAACGTGGTTTCGGCCTGGCGCGCGCCCCATGTGAAAAGCTAGGGCCGATGATGCGCGCCCGTGAGGGTTTGATGGGGTGCTGCGGGTGTTTTGTGGCCTCGGTTTTTCGTAAAAAACCATGGTTTTTACGAGGTTTTCGTGCTTTTCGCACCACCGCGTGTTGCGTCTTCTTGGATGCCGTTTTGGAGGCCTCCCGAAGGGCCCCGCGCGAATTTGAAGCAGTTTTGGGCGGGGTCGGCGGCTCGGGCGCTCGCCCCTTAAAGCTAGCGCTTTAGTGCGACGCGGGCTCCGCCCTGGACCACGGGCGGCGCGGGGGCCGGATTAGGCCGGACGCCAGTGCCGCCGACCCCCGCGTGCCGCCGGTGAACGGTTTTTTTTTCGTGGATTTTTGCGTCGCCACGGAGGCCCCCAGAGGGCGCGCATCATGAGCATCAGCGGGTCCAGCCGGGACCCCCAGGCGCGCATCAGGAGCATCAGCGGCTCCCGGGGCGGGACCCCGGGGGCGCATCAGGAGCATGATGCCCCCCAAAGGGCGGGCATAAGCGACGTGTCTAAGCCCGGGGCTAGGAAAAAGGGAGTTTAGGGGCCTTATAATGTGCTTAGAAACGTTAAGGGAGTCTAGGAGCCTCAAACGCTTAGAGATTTGAAGGGAGTTTAGGGGCCTGAAAATGCTTAGAAACTTAACGCTTAGAGATTTTAAGGGAGTTTAGGGGCCTCAACATGCTTAGAAACTGCTCGCCCCGGGCTTTTGCGTGCGCTGCCCGCCCATGGGCGCAGCCCCTTAAAATAATAATGCAGTAATTGCTCTGATGAAGTGCTGAAGACCTCCCACCCCAGCCTGGACATGTTCCCCGCGATCCTGGCGCAGATGTGTATTGCAGCTCCAGGCAATGTCCAACATGGAGGGGGAAAGAGAGTGGGAGAGACAGGTAGAGAGAGAGAGAGAGAGAGATAGAGAGAGAGAGAGAGAGAAAAAAAGAGAGAGAGAGAGAGGCGCGGCCTGGCCTAGCAGCCGCCAAATCTTCTCCTGACCGCTGGCCATCGCAGAAGCACGCAAGCAGGACAACACGTGACGTTCCAATCTGCCTGGTTATGCCTCCGCCACTATCCCTGGTTATGCCTCCTGCATCATCGGCGCAAGACCCGCATGGAGCCCAAGTGCTCTGAACCGCAACCCGGCAACGGCCTCTTTCAGCAGCCTAAGGGCCTGTGCCTTCTGTTGCCTGACGCACATGTGCCCTGGCGCTCCTTGGGCAGCCTGAGGTGGTCCAGCTCACTCTTTTCCTGCGCCCCAACCGCATTGCTTCCCATGACTCTCAGGGATCCCGCCTGTCCTCCGATGACTGGTTCCATGTTGTTCCCACGACCGGGCATCTAGCAGAAGCCACCCTTGAAGGGCTACAGCTGATGCACCCTAAACCCTAAACCCTAAACCCTAAACCCTAAACCCTAAACCCTAAACCCTAAACCCTAAACCCTAAACCCTAAACCCTAAACCCTAAACCCTAAACCCTAAACTCAACCCTAGACTTCTTGGTTCTTTGTAGGGAGTTCGGAAGATTGGGGCCCCTGCAGAATCCCTGAAAAGGCCATACAGGGTGATATATTTGAAAGTACCAACTAAGAACGAGCTAGCCTAAACCCTAAACCCTAATCCCTAATCCCTAATCCCTAAACCCTAAACCCTAAACCCTAAACCCTAAACCCGAGGATGGCCCACCTCTTGGACCAGCAGCGAGGCGAAGAAGGCCGCAGAAGTCAAGGCCAAGCTCAAGACTTCGTAGACCTGTTTAGGGTTTAGGGTTTAGGGTTTAGGGTTTAGGGTTTAGGGTTTAGGGTTTAGGGTTTAGGGTTTAGGGTTTAGGGTTTAGGGTTTAGGGGACATATGGGGATTTACGCAAACAAGGGACACCCAATATAGATCCCCAAATAGTAGGAGCCCGCTATGATAGGGACCCCAATAAGGTACCCCTAATATCGTAATCCCTCATAGGGTCACTTCTCTGCATGGTGGTCCCCTTTTTGGGAGGCCTTGTCATAGTAACCTTAAACGGGATAATAGTTTAGACAAGTTACGATTATCAGGGTTTACGAAAATAAGCGACCCGGACCCAAGAAGGTACCGTGCTGAAGGGCTTTGATCGGCTTAAGCCTAAACCAGAAAGGCTTTCGGGCTTCAGGGCTTCAAGGCATGTTGGTATCTTCCCTTCCTTTGGGTTTGTAGTCAGCCATGTAACCTTGCAAATACTCCATCACGCCTAGTCAAGATTCTGCTTCAACATTTCCACAAGTGGATCATCGATGTTGCGCAACTTCGGACCGAATACTCATCAACTAAGGTGCTGTTGGCCGATCTCTAACGGGATCTGGCAGGAGCCTGCCTGAAGTGAAGTATCTGACGTACCATGTGGGGGTTTACGAAAATAGGGGACCCCCCAATATAGGTCCCCAAAAAGTATGGGTACTAAACCCTAAACCCTAAACCCTTGACCCCCTAATAAGAGTGAGAGACCCCAAAAAGGTACCCCCTAACTTCGGAGACGCCCCCATGTCAAAACCTAACTCCCGACTCCCAGCTTCGCGAATATTCTCCCCATCCCGTTGAAACGCCCCGGAGCATCTCAAGAGGGTTTAGGGTTTAGGGTTTAGGGTTTAGGGTTTAGGGTTTAGGGTTTAGGGTTTAGGGTTTAGGGTTTAGGGTTTAGGGTTTAGGGCCCCAAACTGCAGAGGATCCAACATTCCGGAGTCCGGCGTCCGGCGAGCCTCCATGAAGGTCAGGAGACCGACGACTGCTCCGGATGCCTCTGAGGATTGCAGCCTCGACTGCGCACATGATCTAGGGTTTAGGGTTTAGGGTTTAGGGTTTAGGGTTTAAGGTTTAAGGTTTAGGGTTTAGGGGCTAAGGTTTACGGCTCAGCGAGCTGCCACAGGCGCGGAACGGGGTGTGTGAGAATCGCGCACGTGAAAGACTTCCGCAACCCCAAATGCCAAAAGAGCGGCAAAACCCAAAAAAGCGGCGGGCGCAATCACACTCGCTCAGGTCGAGGCAAGGCTGCGCCGAAAAAGTTTGACTTGCGGTGCCTCTCGGCAGCTCTCCACACCTCGCGGTCAGTAGCTGGCCTTCAGCACCTTCAGTTGAGGGCTTAGGGTTTAGGGTTTAGGGTTTAGGGTTTAGGGTTTAGGGTTTAGGGTTTAGGGTTTAGGGTTTAGGGTTTAGGGTTTAGGGTTTAGGGTTTAGGGTTTAGGGCTTTTTTTTTGGGTTTCGAACTCTAACCACATCTTGGCCTCCTGGGGGATGTCCAGCTTCTTCTCTACCTGCTTAGGGTTTAGGGTTTAGGGTTTAGGGTTTAGGGTTTAGGGTTTAGGGTTTAGGGTTTAGGGTTTAGGGTTTAGGGTTTAGGGTTTAGGTTTTTTCCGAGCCCTTCAAAGAATTGCACGGGACCAGTGCAGTGGCAAAGCAGGAGGGTGGGGCAAGGCACTAAACCCTAAACCCTAAACCCTAAACCCTAAACCCTAAACCCTAAACCCTAAACCCTAAACCCTAAACCCTAAACCCTAAACCCTAAACCCTAAACCCTAAACCCTAAGAAGGGCGCCTGTGGAGATCTCGGCCCACCCTGGGGCGATAGCTTTGATTGCATCTTCGGGGTGGACCTGACAGGGGCATCGAAGGCAGGGTTTAGGGTTTAGGGTTTAGGGTTTAGGGCTTAGGGCCCTTGAAGAAGGCGTCCAAAATCTCTCAAGAATCTAGGACCAACTTGGGTTTGGAGATCAGCCTGGTACTCCTTACATTTCTGTGGCTTTCTGATGCCTGGCCTCGCGCTCGAGTTGGGCGAACGCCTGGAGATTCACCGCAAAGGATCTCGAATGCTTCTACACAGGATGTAAGCGTCACAGCTTCTGGATTCTGGACGACCCAAATCAGTGAAGTGCGTGGCCAGCCATGCCAAGCCAGCGTGATTGTTGTAAATGTCGCAGCCAAGAGCAGCACCGATTTCTGCAAACTTTGGCCACGGAGGCATCCGCGCCGGCCTGGAGCCAGTGAGGTTTGAGGTTTGAGGTTTCGGGTTTGGGGTTTAGGGTTTAGGGTTTAGGGTTTAGGGCTCAGGGTTCAAGGCCGAGCGGTTCTGCAGCTGCGCATGGGCTCGGATCTTTAGCCTTCCCTGACTCTTGAAGCCCCTCAACTCCCCCTCACCCCCTTCTTAGGGTTTTAGGGTTTAGGGTTTAGGGTTTAGGGTTTAGGGTCAACCCAAAACCGCTAAATAGCCTTAGACCGCAAATCCGGAGCCACTATACTGCTGCAAACCCTAACCCTTTTTTGCCAAGCGCCACACGGCGAGGGTGGCATCTGCTGAAGGGGGCAAGAGCACGTTTTCCAAGCCTTGCATAGACAGGTTTTGCTGGCGTCGGCGTTGAGGGGTTTTCGGGGGCGCAGCAACCCTACACCCTACACCCTAAACCCTAAACCCTAGAAAGGGGTTTCAATGTTGAAGGGTTTCTTCGGAGTCGTCAAGGCTGGGCGCCCGGGCTGTGCCCATCCGAGGCCTCACCAGAGAGCTGTGCATCGTAGCGCCCGGCCAGCAGCTCCTGTGACGTACGTGGAGGGTCATGGGTGGTTAGAAGGGGGGGTTGTAGAGTAAGGTAGCTAGTGGCTATAACAGGTTATAATCTTTTGTAAGGTATTTATAACTTATAACCCTGAAGAAAGATACCCATGAACCTCCATAACCAGACAGAGTTCTGCAGCTTGGTGAAGCCGCGTGCTCCTCTTGGAACCACGTCCAATGCATGCCCAAACTGGCTCTCAAGACCTCGACCTGCAAGGGCGAAGAGTGCCATTCGGGGTGAAGAGCTACATGCTGCAGCTGCCATGAACTTCTCTGGCTGATGCGAAAGATGCAGCGAAAGCAGTCATCAATGTAGCAGTCCTACCGGAGTTTCAGGATGAGCTGTCTAGGCAACCCCTGTGATCCTCACCACGCAAGCTCAAGTGCTCCTTTTCAGCCCTTTTTCCCCATCTGCACGGGATATCGGCGCGAAGGGCATTAAGTAAATCACTTTGAGCGCTCAAAGACAGAATCCCGGGACGGCGTGGGGGCCTTACAGAACCCCGACGAAAAGGGGCCTTGGGAGCTTTTAAGTAGAGGAGCACACAGCTGGATGGAGTTCTGCCGCCCACTTGCGCCACGGAATCTCGTCCCTGGCCGGCAGAAAACGGCCAGCAACGGGCTGAACAGCTTGCCATGCTTGGAGACTCATATGAGTAATTATAAGTAGGGTTATAAGTGCCCCGAAATAAGGTTATCAGTATAGTTATCCTACTTCTAATCCCACTCATAACTACCCAAATGAGCCCTCCAAGTGGAGCCTGATTTCAGGCTGTGGCACCCTGGGACCCAGCAGCCTTTCGGATCAACCAAGCTTGCCGATCTGTGCCTGAAGGCTCGAAGGATGGACGCCCAAAGCTCGTGCTAGGCTCCTCCTAGGCCTGACCACCTTGCCTGAACCACGCACATTCAGCAGCTGGATCTCGCTCAGTCTGTAGAGGTGGGAGTATCGTGGGTAAAAATGAAGGTCGCTCGCTGGGTGCACCTTCTTGGCCAGGTGAACGATACTTTTGTGAAGCACCTTGGTGTCAACACGACCATGTACTCAGGCATGTGACGTGCCTGTACTCGTCCACCGTAGCTTGCCAAGTCCCCCTGCATTCTTACACACCAGGGCCCCGACCGAATCCAACAGCCCAGCAACTGTGAAGATTCCACCCACCACTGCGCAGATCTGGCCAAAGCATGCATGCAATTTTGCATCATTCCCTCTCATTGTTCTTTCCGCAGCTTCTCATCAAGAGTGAAAATAAGAATCCGTTGCTTGTTGTTTGTAGTGGAATTGACAGAGAGAGTGGCGGCCGTCGCGTACCAACGATGGATATAGCTACCGACTGCTAACGACTAGCTACATACTACTACCACTGCACCACTACACCACTACACCACTACACCACGACACCACGACACCACGACACCACGACACCACGACACCACGACACCACGACACCACGACACCACTACACCACTACACCACTACACCACTACACCACTACACCACTACACCACTACACCACTACACCACTACACCACTACACCACTACACCACTACACCACTACACCACTACACCCACACACACACACAGGAACGACTCCCACGACTCCTGCTGCTCCTACAAGGGTCGCGTGAGTTGGGGACATACAATGGCATGTCGCCAACAGAAAACATTGCTGCTCACCAAGTGAGTCTCAGCCCCTGCATCATGAGGCCATGCAAATTTCGAGTGCGAAGCATTGTGTATTGATGGGCACGAAACCCCATCGGCCGACAACGCGCGAACCCGACGCAAAACCCTGACAGATGCCGGAAAGCCTGTTGCACACCACGCCAAACAACCAAAAGCAACCAGAACAACACACCCCCATAATAATTTAGATCATGCTGAAAGCATGGCCAAACCCTGGTGCACGCGAAGTCGACTTGGGGGAACTACCTAGTACTACTCCTACTACTCCTAACTACTACTCCTACTGCTGTTGCTCCTCCGGCTGCGGCTGCGGCTGCGGCGGCTGCTGGTACTGCTCCAGACCCGCTCGTCATACAAGGATGACGACGACTTCTTTTCTCTACCTACCTTGCCAACTCATGTTCGCTTCGGCGCCTGCACGACGAAGTGGGACAAGGTCTCCTTCGCAGGCAACGAGGAGCTTGAAGGGTACTTGGAGGTTCATGGTACTTCTTAACCAACTATAACTGTACCTATATAACCCACTTATAAGCCTCTTAAGTGCCCTGATATGGGTAAAGGTACAGGTATAAGTAAATAACTACCATGAACCTCCAAGTAGGGTCGGCACCGTGATCTCCCCCTCCAACCAGCGAATGCTCAGGAATAGGCGAGATTGCTTTACTGCAGGTCCTTTGTCTCGGTATAGCGCACCGTCACCGGCGAAAAGTCATACCGGAGGTACAGCGACCTGCTCGAACATTTTGGGGGAGCTGAATAGGCTGGCAAGGGGCCCTCACACTTCCTTCCTCCCATCGCAATCACTGGGTCTGGCACGGCATCTGCTGGTTGACTATTTTGTTGGAATTAGCAGTAAACCTGGGCCGGAACGATTGCCGTGCCTGACTGTTCGCAAGTACCTTCTGCCTGTTTGCACTGCAGTCATGGTGCTAAGTGCATGCAAGAAACTGGTAAACATGAACAGGAGAGCCATCCAGCGGCACATAGGTGGTGGGAACCTGAGCGCAGGCCAGTCTTGCTCTACGCCTGTGGACACCACGCGCCCTGAGCCAAAGGCCACTTTCGTGTAATACTCGTAGATGGCAGAGTCCACGAACCCTCCATAGGACCAGGTTCCTCTTGGAGCAACAAGCAACACAAGGCACAAGCACCTACAGTACCTTCATTCCGGAATCTGGCTACATGCGACTTCGCCCAGGTTGAGGTGGTCCCCCACACACAAAGCTTCACAAACAGGCGCTTATCCGCAAGTCGTCCGTCAAGCAATGAAAATCGCTTGCTTCGCCAAGTCGCCGAATTTGGAATCGGCCTTCTCCTTAGGCCTTCAGACGTGCGGCAGTCTCGGGTAAACCCCTGTGAGCACTTATGAAAGTTTTCAGGGTGCGACTCGCTCTTCTCGTGGATCTGCACGACGCCATCGAGCGGACTTACGATGCCCGTACCCTGGAAGTTGCTCTTGACCTCTGGCGCCCAGCGACGTCCATGCAAGCGCTACGACAGCCCACTTGCAAGCTGCACACACGTGCACACACCTGCACACACACACACACACAAACACACACACACACACACACACAGAGAGACACACACAGACACACACACAGACACAACACACACACACACACAGACACACACAGACACACACAGACACACAGACACACACAGACACACACAGACACACACACACACACACACACACACAGACACACAGACACACACACACAGACCACACACACACACCCACACACACACACACACACACACACACACACACACACACACACACACACACACACACACACACAACACACACACACACACACACACACCACACACACACACACACACACACACACACACACACACACACACACACACACACACACACACACACACACACACACACACACACACACACACACACACACACACACACACACACACACACACACACACACACACACACACACACACACACACACACACACACACACACACACACACACACACACACACACACACACACACACACACAGACACACGCACGCACGCACGCAAGCACGCACACACAGACACACACAGAACACACAGACACACACAGACACACACAGACACACACAGACACACACACAACACACACACAGACACACACAGACACACACAGACACACACAGACACACACAGACACACACAGACACACACACACACACACACACAGACACACACAGACACACACAGACACACACAACACACACAGACACACACAGACACACACACACACACACACACAGACACACACACACACACACACACACACACACACACACACACACACACACACCAGCACACACTTGCATACACACACACACACACACACACACACACACACACACACACACACACCAGCACACACTTGCATACACACACACACACACACACACACACACACACACCAGCACGTCGCAGTGTCAGGTCTTGGCATATGTGATATCGGTGTCCACGCCGAAGGAGATGTGATTTACCTGCAAGGAGCACTTGTCCTCAAAACCCTCTCACTTGAGCTTGGGCCCTAAACCCAAACCCTAACCCGGCACCTTGTGGGAGATGTTGAGGTTTTTGGTTTCCTGGCAAATTGGGCACTGGGAAGCTACGGTGTACTCTGAGCACTGCATCCTGAGAATGGCAGTCCTGGTATAGGGATCCGAAGAGGAAGGAGTGGCTGTAGGTAGAGAGGTGGAGGTTCCTGGCATGACAAGGCGAGGGCATGACTGCAGGTGGAGACCCTACACCCTAAACCCCAAAGCGTAAACCCTAAACCCCAAACCCTAAACTAAACCCTTGAATCACGGCGGGGCTGCCCGGGAACTTTGTTGACTTTGACGAAGCCTGTCACTCACCAGGGGGCATCCATCGGGTTTTGGGTTTCGGACTTCGAGGCAAAGGAGACGGACAAAGGCCCGCAACACCATCGCCGTGCAGTCCCTGCATGTTTCGTGCATGTTTCGACACCCCGATGCCTCGGATCCGGCAGCCCTCACCACTGTTAATGCTCTTTCGAAGAGCATCAACATCCTCTCAGATTGGGGTTACAGCTTCATGTGCACACACTCTCCATTCGAGTCGATAGACTTGACACTGACGGCACAAAGCATCAACCATCAGAAATCCTTCGAGCACGGGGACTGGATCTGACTGGCCTGGTTGCCGTAGCCTAGACTGTAGTGCCGCGAGAGTGTGGACGAAGCACCGAAGTGACTGGACCTGACACCGCGACGACTGGTCGACAATCTCATGCCGGACAAGCCCTCCTGGGAGGTCCAAGGGTAGTTCCAGGTAAGGTTACAAGTGGTAAGGTCGTAAGTATAGTTCCCCTACTTGCTACCCCACTTACAACTACCCATGAACCTCCAAGTAGACTAGTATGGCTTCGCCACAGGGAGCAGTGACTCATCGGCAGTAGACCCATGCGCGCCAGAGTAGTTAAGCTGAGGAGCTTAATCTCCTGCGTACCGATCAGATCGCCTTTGGATGTGAGGCGGTCCTGCCAAGGGGATAGGGAAGCGCAGCTACCAGTCAACTACAACTGAAAGTGTATGTAGATGCACATATATATATATATATACATATACATATATACTGGATGTACCTATATGGTAAGACTCCCCCTAGAACCAAAAACAATAACAACTAGAATAAGTACCGTTGCATGTATACTATTCGAGAATACCCTGTAATTTAGTGCTCAAGATTCCGAAACTTCTGAGAGAAAAAAAGGCCGAAAGCTTCAACAAATCCTAAAAAAAGCACACATTTCAAAACTTCCAAAAACTCCAAAAACGAAGGTCCTAATTCTAAACATTCTGAAAAGTTCAAAACAACAAAACTTCCAAAAACTAATAAAAACTCAGGAATCCCAAATCGGACGGGATCATGTCCCGATCCCATGGGGCCAAACTTGGTGTGGATGTTTTGGAATTTTGGGCCTTTTTGTTGCTTTGAAAACTGTTGGGATTTTGGGATTTCTTTGGTTTTTGAGAACTTTTGGAATTTTTGTATTGATTTAACTAAATTTGACTTTTGGAGTTTTTTGGGCTCCGGCCGTTGTGGAGTTTTCGGAGCCTCTGGAATGATGGACCTGATACATGGTCCTGCCCACTAAACTATGTACAACTAATATGTATATATGTATATAGAACTTTGAACGGGCCATGTGCCAGGTCCATGATTCCATAGATTCAAAGGATTGGACCGTGTCCCGGACCCATGGCATCGGGATGTGTCTGGAGATTTTGGGTTCTGGGCTTATCAAAACACCAGCTTACCAACAAGAACAAAAACAAAACATATGTACAGAAAAGACCTCTGTGATTTTCCCGGTGGAGATACATTGTGTGTGTGTGTGTTTTCAGCTGTACCAGTATTCATAAATACATATATATATATATAATGCGTGTGTGCATATACTCCAACATGCGCGTAGACTGTACAACTCTGTAGGTGCAGAGCTGCTCCTTGAACAGGTTGCCATGGGCGTCAACCTGAACGAATGCAGGGCGCCTTCAAGTGTGTTGGTGCGTCCTAAACTACCCTAAACTACCCTAAACTACCCTAAACTACCCTAGACTACCCTAAACTACCCCAAACCCTAAACCCTAAACTCTAAATCCTAAACCGCCCAGCAGTGGAAGCCTCATGGCTTCCCATCACGTCCTGCGCATCGAAGGAGAGCAGCCTCAGTCTGCGCATATTCTGAGCTGAGAGGCTTCACCCCTTTGCTGTTTAGGGTTTAGGGTTTAGGGTTTAGGGTTTAGGGTTTAGGGTTTAGGGTTTAGGGTTTAGGGTTTAGGGTTTAGGGTTTAGGGTTTCTTGGAGGTTCTTTGGTAGCTACAAGTGGGGTTATAAGTAGGGTAACTATATACTTATAACCTTATTTATAGGGTACTTAAAACCCTACGTAGAACTACCGTTGAACCTCCAAGTATCCTTCTAACATGATGGGACCCAGGCTCGCAGGGCATCGAGGACATGGTGATGTCCAAATTGATCTGCAGCTTCTCCTCACATGAGCCACGGCACCTACGCTACTGGCTGGTTTAGGGTTTAGGGTTTAGGGTTTAGGGTTTAGGGTTTAGGGTTTAGGGTTTAGGGTTTAGGGTTTAGGGTTTAGGGTTTAGGGTTTAGGGTTTAGGGTTTAGGGTTTAGGGTTTAGGGTTCAGGGTTCAGGGTTTTTAGGGTTTATAGGGACAGTCCTCCGTCTTGCTTTCTTCTATGACCATCTCACTTTCCCAGCGGCGCTGGACCAGCACCTCAATCGCACGGGGCCAAGACAGCTTGCCAGTCACGATAAGCACCCCAGATGCATCGCCGAATCGCCCCTTCTACAGTAGGCTATACACCGCCGTGCTGTGCTTTCTCTGGCCTCCCTGAAGACTGGTTTAGGGTTTAGGGTTTAGGGTTTAGGGTTCCAGGGCACCGGGAGGTCCTGCATGTGTCACGTGGAGAAACCCTGTGGCTTGCTGCAGTCACTAAGTGAAGGAGGCCTCCCGAAAGCTTCCAGGAAGTAACGGTTTTGCTGCCACAAGGGAGCTTGATAACTAAATGGGCGCACCCTTTTTGGCGTTCCGATCTTGAGGATTATAGTACCCGTACTTTGGGAAATACCCGAATGCCACTCAAGACTGCGAGCTGTGAGCTGCACCCGCAGTGATGGCAACGGTGTTTTTTTTTTCATTTCTGCGTGTTGTTCTTGTTTCTTTTTCTTTTTATTTTTTTTTTTTTGGGGGGGGGGGGGGGATTAGGGCTTAAAGTTTTAGACTTTAGCCTATGGAACCGGCTCCTTGAAGGGACTATGTGAGGCATCTACTGCCTGCGCTCAAACCCAAAACAGACGCATCGGAAGAGCCCTGCAGCCCTACACCGTAAACCTTACCTGAGCCTCCGGGGTGCAGGGTGCCCGAGGGGGGAGAACAGATCAAACGAAAGAGGCGGAATGTGAGAAACAAGCCTCCTGAGAGCAGGGAGATCCCTAAACCCTAAACCCTAAACCCTAAACCCTGATACCGTAGTCCCCTCCTGGGCCTTTCTGAGCGCCCCATGGCCTCCCTTGCTCAGAATGAGGTGCTGTCCATCCTGGTCCCCTGCAGTCTCCTGTGCTTCCCTCTGCTCGATGCTTCCCCGCCCTGCTGCTGCATTGATCTCTTACTTGGAGGATCATCTGGGCAGTTATAAGTGGGGTTAGAAGTAGGGGCACTATACCTAGAACCCTACTTGGGGTACTTATAACCCTACTTATAACTACCCACAAAAACCTTCAAGCATGAGATTGGAGAGGAAAGGCAAATCACACCTTCGGGGTTTAGGGTTTAGGGTTTAGGGTTTAGGGTTTAGGGTTTAGGGTTTAGGGTTTAGGGTTTAGGGTTTAGGGTTTAGGGTTTAGGGTTCCCGCGCCGGGAGGTGCCATGGCATGTGGCCATAAACTCTGGGTCAGCGGCCATAAACTCTGCGAAGAAGAGGTAAAGTGCCACGAGGACCTGGCTCAACCACAGCGGCACAGCTCTTTGGACCAGATTCTTGTATCCCAAGGTAGAAATACGCCCTCAACCGCTGCACTGACGACTTTCTAAGACTCCGGGCAGTGAAGATGGACACTAAGGCGCCACTCAGTGTTGGCTCTCGCGTGGGACCTGGTCGGAGCATTGACTCCGTGCCTTGAACAGTCTTTCTAGCCCTCGCTCTCGCTCGCTCGCTCTCTCTCTCTCTTCTTCTTCTTCTTCTTCTTCTTCTTCTTCTTCTTCTTCTTCTTCTTCTTCTTCTTCTTCTTCTTCTTCTTCTTCTTCTTCTTCTTCTTCTTCTTCTTCTTCTTCTTCTTCTTCTCTTCTTCTTCTTCTTCTTCTTCTTCTTCTTCTTCTTCTTCTTCTTCTTCTTCTTCTTCTTCTTCTTCTTCTTCTTCTTCTTCTTCTTCTTCTTCTTCTTCTTCTTCTTCTTCTTCTTCTACGGGGCATGAGGAAGGGTTCCCCCCTCCCTCTCTCTCGCTGTCTCTATCACACAGTTTAGGGTTTAGGGTCTCCGTCCCTCTTGCTTGCTTGCTTGCAGCGCACATGATCCCCCCGAAGGGAGACCGCCCCAAGGGGCATGCGTTACCGAGTCCGACTGTGTGTGAAAACATGAGCGGTGGGAGTGTTGAAAGAACAAGACGGACAAGACGGTTATACCATCATACCATCTTAGCACCCACTCTGCTCAATCGAAGTGCCGGGGAAAAACCGCGCATCTCTGAGTGCCACTTTTGGGGAAAACCCAGGTCTACCGAGTTGTGTGTGTTGTGTGAAACCGCCCTGAATTGGACCCCTGGCACTGTCCGGTAAGGAGAGTCCCCACTACAGGTTGGCAGTGAGGGGAGATGTGTGTGCTTCTGTTCGATTAGAATATTGGTCCTGCATTTCGCATGGACGAAGGTGTGAGCTGAAAAAGAGGCGTCTATCAAGCCCCTTCCCCCCAACAACCGAGCATCCACCCAAATCCACGAACCACACTCAGGGCCCCACTCTCTCTCACTCTTTCTTTCTGTCTTTCTGTCTTTCTTTCTTTAGTTCTTTCTTTTTTGCCTTTACTTTCCTTTTTTCTTTTCTTTATTCTTCCTGGGGCTAGGAGGCGAACCCGCGGGCGTCCTCGCCCACCCCCATTACGTGGCCGTAGCGGTGGATCGTGTGTTTGCCCCCACTACTACCCCCTTTTCCCCCCTATACCCCGATCTAGCCAAAACCTCTCTCACACATATACATGTCTATATATATATATACATATATATATATATATATTTATATATTTATAAATTTATATATTTATATATTTATATATTTATATATTTATATATTTATATTTCTTGTAACTATCACGCCCGGGGATGTGGCCCTTCTTGTTCAAGCAGTGTTAACCCCCCGCTAAACGCCGTTGGACCATGAGCTCGTCGAAGGGCGACCAACCAAACGCTGCCCGCAGCAGGGAGGCATGTGGGCCAAAAAACCAGTTGCAGGTTCATTGGGTAGCAAAAAGTGGGGTTCTAAGTAGGGTAGCTATACTGACAACCTTACTTAGTGTACTTATAACCCTACTTTTAACTACCCTTGAACATCCAAGTACATTAGACATGCCGTTCTGCCTAAGAACGCAGAACGCCGTTCCCCAAAAGCCTACCACAACGCCATGGAAACCACGCGCCC
Organism: Symbiodinium natans; assembly: GCA_905221605.1. Classification (NCBI taxonomy): domain Eukaryota; class Dinophyceae; order Suessiales; family Symbiodiniaceae; genus Symbiodinium; species Symbiodinium natans. Next base: position 139,178 of record CAJNDS010000314.1, on the reverse strand, counting down.
GGCTCGCCCTCCCCAACGTTAACGCTCGCTTCAGAGGTTTACGGGCATCTTACTTTCATGCTTATGCCCCCAGCCCTTGTCCGTGGACGGCCGTAGCCAAAGATAAACGGCGCTGCCTGGAACAAACTGAAATTTTGTCGCTGCAGGACGATACCTGTCCACCCGAACGCCTTCTCCCAATTGAGTGTATTTTGATTGTGCTTTTGTGATTCATAACTAGTATATGCGCCATCCACATAGTCGCGTGCTGATTGGTCAAGCGCCTTCCTGTAGAGGTCGAGCCGTGAGAGTGCCTTCATCGCACCTAGCACAGAGCTGTTCGAGAACACTAAGCCATACTACGCCACTTCGCTTCAGACCCTCAGAACTTGGACTCCCAACCTACCAGAGCCCACAAAAACCTACAACCCTAAACCCTCAACCCTAAACCCTCTGGGACTTCCAGAATCCTATCCAACTCCAGAGCCAGGTCTCTCGTGCCTTACGAGTGACGTCAGCAGGGCTGCATCAGCCGCATTGCTGGCACTGAGTTGTCGATGCTGTCTTGGTGGCTTAGGTGCTTTGAAGTGGGTTGGTGTCGCGTACGGGTAGTTGTGTCAGCGATGCCCGGCAAGGGCGCGGTATTTGTGTCAGTGATATTCAGACCCTAAACCCTGAACCCTAAATCTCTCAGGGCCTCGTTGTTTAGATTTTGCACTCATGCCGGGTGGTAGCAGCAGCTGGCTGCGTGTCATCCTAAGCCTTTGAGCTGCATTCTACATTTTCTTAACACATGCTATTTCATGTTATCCTTCTTTGAATATGTCCCAATGTCTGTGGTCGAGGTTTAGGCCTTTCCAGACTCTTCATGTCGAGGCTACTCGTGACTTGAGCGAGACAATACAAAGCACATCAAAGCCTGCTACGAGCTGCATATTCTGTATATGATATATATATATATGTATGTATTACATTGTATGTCCTGTATATTACATACATGCATATATGAATTATATATATATATATGAATATAATACGATACCATATCCTACTCTTTGATGGTATGCGCCCCACACATGTATATCGTCCGTAGCCTTAGCTTCCAAGCCACGAGCAGGCGCACCACGCCTCCGAGCAAAGAGCCTCGATGGTCTCAGCATCCATTCCTTCGCCTTGGTCCTTGAGGGTTTAGGGGTTAGGGCTTTGGGGTTTAGGGCTTTGGGCCTTAGGGTTCAGGGTTTGGGGTTTAAGGTTTAGGGTTTCGGGCTTAGGGCTTTAGGGTTTCAGGGTTCAAGGTTTAGGGTTTAGGCCCTTCGGGTTTAGGAAAACAAACAAACAAACAAACAAACAGAACACAGACCTGTAGAAATCTGAAGAATCACACGGCCGCAATTACAGCAGCCCATTGCCATGCAAATCTTCTGAGGTGTCGTACAGCAGACACCGTGGCTCCTCCAGCTGGCACGCGATCGTCGCCGCAGTCTTCCGCTGGCAGATGCGCATCAGCCATACCTCGCAACGATTCGCCCGAGGGCCCAGGATCTGCACAAAGCCCCTTCCATGTCCAGTGCCCCACACCCCCACCCCAGAAAGCACCAGGCTCCAAAACATCCCAAGCCCTACTTGGAGGTTCATGGGTAGTTATGAGCAGGGCTACAAGTGCCTTGCGTAAGGTTACAAGTAGAACTACCCTACTTATAACCCCACTTCTATCTACTCATGAACCTCCAAGCACTACCCGGTACCGATCCCAAGCTTTGACCCCGACACCGCACCCTGCGGCCTCAGCACCCCCCTGGAGCAGGGCAAAAACGAGGTGGTCACTTCTCAAAGTGATGGTCCCTTATTTGGGGGTTTACGGAAAATAGGGGGACCCCTAAAATGAACCCCCTAATAGTAGGAGTCTCTTATAATAAGGACCCCAAGAACGTACCTTAAGTTTGGAGACCACCCATTTTAAAGCGGCCCCTAAGTCTGAGCACGCCCATCAGAGAACTTACCAAATAGCTTGTAATCAACTCCCCCATACACCTCTTGCCTCTTTCTTCAGGGAGAGCTGCCGATCGCCATTGTCCTGTGCAAAGCACACACTCTGCTCTGAGCAGCAATGCCCACGATGGCTCACTTCTTCCTTCCCACTCCCTGTCTCTGCTTGACTTCCTAGAACATCCTTTTTAGGAGTTTGGGACGGGTCTAGGCCTCCCACTCCACACCTCTTTTGGGCTTCAGAAATTCTACAGAATCCCACTTTGGGGGTCCTCGCTCCTCTGAAGCTACCGTGAAACACAACCCCTTGAACCCTGGTCGCGTTGAACAACCATGAACACTCCCGAGATCCAGCTTCAACAGTTGAGGTGGCCAGGGTGGCCTGGTTTCGCCCGGAGCCGTTTACCACGACCTGGGGGGGGGGGGGCGCGAAAGTATCAAGGCTCGCGGTGGTGCCGAGTTTTAGAGTTCAACACACGGCAAGGCCATGGCGACGCACGGTAGACACACTGCTTCTGCAACGACTGCTCCGAGGTTGACACCCAATCACATCCGTCAATCGCCAAAGGATCCATATGGGGCTTGCCTGGCTTTTCAACGTTGCTTCAAACATTGGCACATCGGGCAGACTCTGCTGGTCCAGCGCTGGCGGCACCTTACATCTCCACTGCTGTTTAGCTCAGGGCATGATGTCACATGCAGGTATTTGGAGGCATGTTCCAGCCTCATAAGTAGTCATAAGTCTCAAGCAACTGAAACAAACAAAATTGAATTGCACAGCGGTTGTCGGCAACCTGCTGTCGAAGGTCCAAAGTGAGACATGGCAGCGGCCCTGTACAGTCCACGCGATCGCCTCAAAGCAAGTAAGCAGTGTTCATGCATGGTGACTTCACTACGTTCTTCCTGGCTGTGGCCCGGTTCTGTGCTTTGCCGGCGTCATGGGGCCTCACTCGGCCTGATCAAATTCGATACATATCTGGGACCTATATGCAATATGTGCCCCAGATGGGATCTCCAAGCTGTACAAGGTGGGATCTCAACACTCAAAACTCACGGCCAGACACGCACCCCAGAGCTAACGCTGCGGCGCATCCGTCTCTCGACCCTACAACTTTGCGTATCCGTGCTCAGCAGTGCGCTGCCTCTTCAGACTGCTGGCCACATCGAAGTCCCAATCACCTCGCCCTCCAATGGTCTTCCAGTCGATGGTGACCGAACTGCCACCGGGCAGCTTATCTTCGAGGATCAGAGTGCTGAGGCGCGAGACCAGATGTCGCTCCATGTAGCGCTTCAGTGGCCGAGCCCCCATTTCTGGGTCGTGGGCAGCCGTCAGTACGTGGTCCACAGCTGCGTCGGTGATGTGCATGGTCACCTCGAGCTCGTCCAACCTGTGAACGACATCCGCAAGCTGCAGCCGCACGACCTGGCGGAGAACGTCACCAGACAGTGGGCTGAAGACAACGACGTCGTCCAGGCGATTCAGCAACTCTGGCCTCAGCGACCGTCGGATCGTCTGCAGCACCATGGAGCGCGCCTTCTCCAGCCCAAGCCCATGCCGAGCCTCTGCCATGAGATGTTCTGAGCCGAGGTTGCTGGTCATGATCACCACACAGTTTGTGCAGTCCACCGTCCTGAGGGCAAGCAGAGCCTAAATCTGCCTAGCTGCACACCTAGCCTAACAACATCTAGCAACCATCGGCAGCTAACATCGCTGCATATCGTTGCGGCGTGCGATGCTCAATGACTCAAAGACAGCTTTTCTGGGACTAAGGCTAAGCCGGCCAAGCCCTTCGTCTTCTCACGGTCCTGCCGTGGCTGTCGGTGATGCGGCCGTCGTCGAGGAGCTGCAGCAGCACATTGAGAACTTGCGGGTGCGCCTTCTCCATCTCGTCGAAGAGGACCACACTGTAGGGATGACGACGCAGAGCCTCCGTTAGCTGGCCACCAGCCTCGTGTCCCACATAGCCCGGGGGCGCACCGATAAGCCTTGAGACGGCATGCTGCTCCATGTACTCGGACATGTCAAACCTGATCATCCGCGCTTCGCTGTCGAAGAGGTTTGCGGCCAGCGCCTTTGCCAGCTCGGTCTTTCCGACCCCTGTGGGCCCAGCGAAGAGGAAGGAGCCCGTGGGCTGGTTCCGCCGCGCGAGGCCGGCGGCGCTGCGCAGCACGGCGCGCGCCACAGCAGCGGCCGCCTCCTCCTGTCCGATGACGCGCTGGTTCAACTCCGCCTCCAGATTCAAGAGCTTGGCCTTCTCCCCCTGCGAGAGCTTGGACACCGGAATGCCAGTCCAGCGGGAGACCACCTCGGCGATGTGGGCAGGGGTCACGGTCTCGACAAGAAGCGGGCTCTCAGAGTCGTCTTCCTGCTCCTTCTTCTTGGCCTCCAGGTCGCGGATGCGTTGCTGCACCCCCGGGATGGCGTCGTAGCGAAGATCCGCGGCAGCGTCGACATCGTGGCGCGCCTCCATGACCTCGAGCTTCCTCTTCAGGTCCTGCAGCTTCTGCTTGGCCTTGCGCAAGTCGTCAATGAGCTCTCGCTCCTGCTGGTAACGGGCTCGCAGTGGTGCAAGTTGCTCGGAGACGGCTGAGAGCTCCTTCTGGGCCTCTGCAAGCCGCGTCTTGGAGCCGTGGTCCTTCTCCTTGCTGAGCGCTTTCACCTCCACTTCCAGGTACTGCCGCCGGCGCTCCAGGCTGTCGATGGCCTCTGGTTGAGAGCTCAGCTGCACACGGATCTTGGAGCAAGCTTCATCCAGAAGATCCACGGCCTTGTCGGGGAGAAATCGGGAAGTGATATACCGGCTGGACAGTGTCGCCGCGGCAACGAGCGAAGCATCCTGGATGCTCACACCGTGGTGGGCTGCATACCGATCCTTCAAGCCACGCAGGATGGTGATGGCGGTCTGCACGGAAGGCTCTTCCACGTGGACCTGCTGGAAACGTCTCTCCAGGGCAGCATCCTTTTCGATGTACCGCCGGTACTCGTCCATCGTCGTGGCCCCGATGCAGCGGAGCTCTCCGCGCGCCAACATGGGCTTGAGGAGGTTTGCCGCGTCCATGGCTCCATCCGTTTTTCCCGCGCCTATCAAGAGGTGCGCCTCGTCGATGAAGAGGACAACTCTTCCCTCGGCATCCTTGACTTCTTGGAGCACTGCTTTCAGCCTCTCCTCGAACTCGCCGCGGTACTTGGCCCCGCTAATCAGGGCTCCGACGTCGAGGGCGACGATGCGGCAGCCCTGCAGCGCTTCGGGGACGTCCCCGACCACGACACGCTGCGCCAGGCCCTCGGCAATGGCAGTCTTCCCAACGCCTGGATCTCCAACCAGGATAGGGTTGTTCTTGGTGCGCCGAGCCAAGACCTGCACGACGCGCCGGATCTCATCATCGCGCCCGATGACGGGGTCGAGCTTGCCGTTCTCCGCATCGGCCACGAGGTCCCTGCCGTATTTGGACAGGGCCTCGAAGTTCTCGTCGCCGGTCTGGCTGTCCACTTTCCGTGATCCTCGGACTTCCTGGATGGACTTCTCCACAGCCGAAATGCTGTAGCCCGCTGAAGACACGACCTCTCTCAGCGACTTCTGCTTCAGCAGTGCTAGGAAAAGGTCGGGCAGGCTGAGGTAGCTGTCGCCGCTGGCAGCCCTCAGCCTCTCTGCCTGTGCAAGGGTACCGCGCATGGCGTTGTTCGGGGCAATGTCCTCTGGCGCCGGGCTCTGGGAGCTGAAGCTGCTCAAAAGTCGGTCACAGCCTTTGGCCACCTCCTGGCTGTCGCCATTCAGCCGCGAGAGCACTTGCGCCGGCAGGGTGCTCCTCTCCTTGACAAGGACAGCAAAGACGTGCGCCGGGTCCAGCTGGAGATGGCCCCTGTCCCGGGCCAGGCGCACGGCATCCTTGATCGCCTTCCCGGCCATTTCCGTGAAATCGGCCCCTGCGGACATCTTCAAGGGCTGCCGAATTGATGGCAAGAGAGCCGTATGCCAAAATCGAGAAAAGAAATCTGAGCCAAGATTCTTCGCAGCTTGCAGTTCCTGTCTCAGCTGTCTCGGCTTAGGAAGCTTTCAGAAAGTAAAAGACTCCCCTTGCGATGGTATTGATGTGCGTGCCTTTCGGCGACCGGTATTTGGCAGTCTTCATCGAAGCTGCCGAGAAGCCTGACAACAGATTAGAACGGGCACCCTAAAACCCTAAACCCTATAAACCCTAAACCCTAGACCCTAGACTGTCTATGCATGTCGGGGATAGCAAGGAGTTGGAAGCCCCGGCCAGAGCCCGGCTGATGCGTACTGAGGCCCGGCAAGTGCAGCATATCTGTTGCAGGGTGCCTTGTCACTTCACGGGTTCTGCAAAGGCTCAGGATGCGGAAGTCAGAAGCTGACTAATTCACATTACCTTGGAAACCACCGGAATCCATGACGATATGACTCGATCAGGACTAGTTCTCTGCCTAGACTTACTCATGCCTGCCTCATGCTGCGAGTAATGAGTAAGACATTGCACAACGCATCTTCGGCCGCAAAGCAGGCTCTCAACTGTCAATAGCTGCGGGCATAGGCAGTGCTTGAACTTCAGAAAGCTGGTGTTAAGTCTCCTACACCTAGGAGTACACGGAGGCGGCATCAGACGACATGCAAACGCATAAGGGCTTCTAGGGCTTCTCGTCCACTCTGAAGGGCAAACATGGGTTCTTCACCTCTCATTTGGGGGTTTACGATCTTCGGGATACCTTATTGGGGTCCTTGTTCGCCTCGGCTTCCTGCCGAGAAGCAGGGACTTTTTGCGCACCCGAGACCCCTTCCTGGGATCCCCCGCCCTGGGACCCCCCCCCTGGGACCCCCCCCCTGGGACCTGCCTGGGACCCTCCCTCCCCACCAAAACCCTATCCCCGCTTCCTGAGACCCTGCCCAGAAACCCTCTTTCCTCCTTTCCTGCCCGTGGGCCGGCCCGGCTGTCGAGGCGGCGCGCGCAAGCGTTTACAATTATGAGCGGATCCTACTACTTGGGGGTCTATATTAAGGGTCCCTTATTTTCGTAAACACCCTAAACCCTAAACCCTAAACCCTAAACCCTGAACCCCAAACCCTAAACCCTTAAAAGCCCTAAAAGTCCCCTATTTTCGTAAGCTCTCGCCTATCTCTCTGAAATCAACTCCCCGAAGCGTCGGGGAGCTCCGGCAGGCGCTTTTGGCTGGATCCGCGGAGCCATTCTTACCACATCTCACACACGGTTTAGGGTTTAGGGTTTAGGGTTTACGGTTTACGGTTTAGGAATAGTCGTACTTGGAGGTTCATGGGTGGTCAAAGGTAGGGTAATAAGAGCCCTAAGCAAGGTTACAAGTAGAGTTCTTTTTTACCCTTCTCAGAACCCTACTTGCATCTACCCATAAACCTCCAAGTATTGTTCCTACCCTAGGAAGCCTGAAGTATCCTGCTCCGCGACCCAGCGTGCCACCGAATTTGCCAACGGGCTCAGGCTGCAACCTCAGCTGTTCTTAGGGTTTAGGGTTTAGGGTTTAAGGTTTAGGGTTTAGGGTTTAGGGTTTAGGGCTAGGGTTTCGGGTAGCCCCGTAGATACCCCTGATGTACCCTTTTCAAATTAAGAGCACAGACATCAGAACCCTCTAAGGGACCATATTCAGGGCCCATGTGACTAGCCTTAGAGCTGCAACAACTGCCCCCTCTTCCTAGGCCCTAACCCTAAACCCTTAACCCTTAACCCTTAACCCTAAACCCTAAACCCTAAACCCTTGCTGCTGGGAGGGCAGAGTTGCAGAGACATGCAGAGACCCCGATGTTCCGGCCACAGCTGCGGGGAGGGGATGCGAGCATCATGGTGCTTCTTCTTTAGGGTTTAGGGTTTAGGGTTTAGGGTTTAGGGTTTAGGGTTTAGGGTTTAGGGTTTAGGGTTTAGGGTTTAGGGTTTAGGGTTTAGGGTTTAGGGTTTTGCAGTATAGTTTACTAGGATGGCCCGTAAGGCAAGCCCCTCTCCACTCAAACTGCCAGGATGTAGTGTACGGGAGCTGCGGTCCCAAATCCGCAGGGGAGCATGCAATGGACACACGGCAGTTAATCCTTGGGGCGAGGGTTGGCTGAGCGCACGGGCTCAGCCTGGACCGTCCAGATGCAAGTACGCAGTCACACAGACGGGAACTCCCGTGCACCGGCCACTGTCAAGCGAAGCATTATGCGCACTTTGCGACTGTTCTTCTTGCAAGGCTGGGCTTGGTACAGGGGACATTTGCTCAGCACGGCTGATCGACTGACTGCTTTCTTTTCTGCACAGGACATTGCACACGTTCGTCACCAGATTAATGCTCGACGGCATTGGTGGTTTGAAAGGGATTCACATTTCCACTTGCGCCGTCAAGACGGGGCAGTTCATCTGGACAGACCCACGAGAACACAGACTGTTTCAGCGCCTCGTCGCTCTTCAGACGTGCCCTTGCTCAAACTTCTGACTTTCAACTGCCAATCGCTGGGGAAGGGCAGTTCTCGGCTTCAGGAGTTGGCCACGGATATGGATGCGGTTAGTGTGTCGGTTGCAGCTCTGCAGGGCACCCGGTGGAAGTCTGACGATCCTCGAGGTGAATGGACAGTTCATGGGATCTCGGGCCAGCCGCTTTTTCGCTGTTTCTCTTGGGGACGGCCTGCGAGCAACAACATGCTTGGTGTTCAGCTTCTCATCAGTCATACACTGTACTCGCGTGCTGTTGTCCACACACGCTTTGATCCACCACATGGGCTGAAAGGTCGGCTTGGAGGCATCCGACTTGTTAGCCGGACCCCGGGTCAGGAGCTTGACGATCTTTTCATAACGGCCTATGGCCCGCAAGAAGCTGCCCCCGACGCTGATCGGCAGACTTTTTTCCAAGCGGTTCTTGAAATCACACATGCTGTTCCTCGCCGGACACGTGTGTGGCTTCTGGGCGACTTCAATGGGCACGTTGGCACTGACACGCGAAGCCCGGCTGTGGGCAGGTTTGGCGAGCAGGTCACCAACAACAACGGCTTCTCGTTAGTCCATGCCTGTGAATCCGCTGGCCTTCTGCTCTCCAACACTGTGACTGGTTGGGCGCCAACCTCGTGGACGCCGGATGGACGGCATGCGCACTGCATTGACTTCATCGCCATCCCGCAGGCGTACAAGACACGCATTCGGCAGTGCCGTGTGAATCAAGTGCTTGGCAGGCGCTGGCAGCTGTCGCTTGTGCGCGATCACTGGCCAGTTGAAGCCACCGTGCAACTTCTGAGACCTTGGCAGCTTCACAGCTCCAGTCACCAGCCGCGAACTCGCTGGAACCAGCACGCGCTACAGGTTGCCTTGGACGACCCTGAGGTTGCGAATAATTTCTTGCATGATGCTCAGGCTGCCTGGGGGCCCATTGCTGCTCAGCACACTGATTTCAGCACCCCTAGCGGAGTTGAAGCGTACTGGCAGAGTGTCACGGCGGTCATTCACAAGGTTGCTGTGCAGCATTTTGCTATGCGGCCTGTGCAGCGCTCGTCCAAGATACTGCCTGCCACGTTTGACCTCCTACAGCAAAGACGCGCAGCCCAGGACACCCTCCTTCAGCACATGCATGGGTGGATCAATGTGCGTCGCCGAGATGTTCTACGTTGGTTCTTCGCTGCCATTCGGTTTTTTGCCAGTCACTCGCGTTGTGACAGGGCCTGCAAGGCTGCAGTGAAGCACGACAACAAGCAGTGGGAGTCTCGTCTCGAGGCGAGATTGCAACAGGCCATAGACTTTCATGACACTCGGGAGGCATGGGCCACAAGCCGTCAGCTCGCCGGTCACGGTCGCAGCAGGATCATTGACCGCGCTGTGCCAGCTGCGAAATTGATTACCGAACAGCAGTGGGAGAAGCACATGAAAGACATTTGGGGCGCGACGCGGCACAATGGCGCTGTTGTCCAGACAGCTGCAGACACCTCTGCTCAGCTTCAGGTGCCCCTACTGCGTGGTGAGCTGGGCCGACAACAGCTGCTGACAGCTGCTCGGGCGCAACCTCGGTGCCGTGCCACGCCTGAAGGCTCATTGCCTGCAGAGCTTTGGTGCCTGATCATGCAGACAGGACAAGTCGCTGCAGAACAGCCCACCTGGACTGCGACAGAAGCCGTCAGGTTCTTTGAAGCGGCGCAAACTCTCGGCTACAATCCTCAAGCTTGGTGCGATGGTTTTGGGTGCGCCATCCCCAAAAAAGGCGGCAGCCCTGGCCCCGGCGGCCAGCGCATCATCAATTTGCTGGATCCTGGTGGTAAGATGTTCTACAAGGCTCTCTGGAATGCCACCCCAGACCACCCTGCTGCACATCAGTATGGGTATGCCGCTGGTCGCTCTCGACGAGATGCCATCTTGCATGTTGAGGCCTGGCTTGATCGTCTTCGCTTCAACAAACTGCACACGGCTGCCATCTTGTTTGACCTCACGAAGGCTTTTGACACCCTGAACCTGCCCAGCATTGAGCAAGCTGTGCTTGACACGCGCCTTCAGCCTGCAGCTGAACAACTCTTGCTTGACTTACACCGCAGGCTGCGAATACGGCTGCCGCTGCAACGTGGGGGTCTCTTGCAGGTCAAGTTGCAGTCTGGCGTGCTTCAAGGAGGGGGCACCGGGCCACGCATTTTCCGCATTGCATACGATTCTTGTGTCCTTGAGTGGGAACAGGCCCTCACTGCTGACGAGAGCGAGTTCCTGGTTGACTATGCGGGCCAGCAGCTTTTTCTGGGCATCGCAGCTTATGCTGATGATCTCATCCGCATTGTACCTGGGCGCGACCTCCACAAGCTTGCCACCACTGCGCAACAGAACCTGGCCTCGCTTGAGGGCGTCCTGCGGCCTCGGAATCTCCAGCTGAACGAGAGAAAGGGCGAAACACTTTTGTCCTTCAGTGGCAAGGGCGCTTATAAGGCAGCGCGCGATGCTCATGCTGGGCACTGGCCCTGCTACCCGCCCAAGCTTGTGGTGAAGTACCTTGGCGCGCAGCTCCATGCGACTGGTTCCCTCAGCGCCGAAATACGCAAGCGTGCGGCGTCTGCAAAAGCTGGTTTTGCCCGATTTGCCCGTTTCTTTAAGCGCAGTCAAGTGCCTCTGCCTCGGAAGGTTCTTGTCTTCAAGGCTGTGGTGAATGAGGCTCTGCTTTCAGCGCTGGAAGTGCGCCCGCTCAGCAGTGTTGATGAGCAGGCGCTTGAGAGAGCTCGCGGGCTGCTTCTTCGAAGACGTTTTGGGCGACAGGGCTACGGTGCAGTCGCTGGTGACCCTCAACACCGCTCCGTCACCCTTGAAAGCTTGCGCCGTCGAGCTAACTTGGCCACCGTTGCTTCAGAACTACGTGTTCGCAGACTCTTGTGGTTGCGCAAAGCTCTCCTGCGCGAGCAAGAAGGACAAACCCGCCTTGAGCTGGCTGCCCTTTTCGGCGTGAGCAACAAGCTCCACGACACACTCACACCTGGCACAGGTGCCCCTTCGCAACATGCTCCTCGTTTCCTGCATCTGCTGTTCCGTGATCTGCAGTCAGTACTTGTTGGTTTTTCTGGTTTTTCCGGTAACTGGCAAACTAGTTTTCTGCAAGTCTCAGCTGATGCCTTGCGTCGACTCCGCACAGTATGCTCCCCCCAAGCTGCCAGCGCTGCTGCTGATGTGGCCGTGCTGCAAGCCGATGCCAACGCTTCTGGAGACGATGAGCCTGCTGCAGTGCCTGCGGTTGCTGCGCCGCCAGTTCCTGTGCCTGCAGACGCTGCAGCACCAGTTCCGGTTTTCAGCTGCGCGCTTGTCAACAATCATGGACATGCTGGTGCTCTTGCCGGCCAACGGATCGCAGCCCAGGCTCGAGCTCCAGCGCAGCGCCCCCCTGCTGCGCCGGCTGTCAACCAGCGCTCCATTGCTGAGTTCTTCGCGCGCCATGCCGAGCATGGACTTCCTGCAGCTGCCAGCGGTGACGAGCCCATCAACACGGCCTCCCAAGCGCACACGTTCGGACGGGCCGCGGGCAGCAGGTCTGAATCCTCTCGAGCAGCAAGTGAAGGAACTCAGCTTGAAGCTGGACAAGGTGTGTCAACTCGTTGTCAGCCACGACCACAGCATTCGGGAGATGGAGGCTTGGAGCACCCGCACCTGGATTTTCGAGCAGGAGAGCGAGCTCGCCACTTTGCTCATGAGCCACATGAACCAGTGGAAGCAGCATCTTCCTCCACAAGGCCAGCCACATCCGCAAGGCCCTGCCCGTCTCACAGTCGGCGCGGGTCTGGCCAAGTGGTTGTTGGAGGATCCGGATCGTCGTCAAGCCATGCCCAAGTTCACAGCCATGCACGACGCCATGACTGGTCTCACTGACATGCACAATAGCATTCAGCTTGCATATGTCAAGGTGATCAAGGATGGCAGAACACTCCTCAAGCTGCGCCCGCAGCAATCCGCCAGCGATGAGTGGGCAGAGGCTTTCGCCTGGATGCAGCAATCTTTGGTCTCGCTCAAGGCGGAATCCAAAGACGCGGCGCCGCCTGGCCCAATTGTTCGCAGCTTGACGCGCCGTGACAAGCCTGCTGAAACCGCAGCATGACTGAACACTGTGCCGATGTTCCCGTGCATTTTGGCATCTGCAGAAGCAGTGCCCATGTAAGGGACTCTCCCCTTAGGGCCAATCCCCCTTCCAAACTTAGGGGTCGCAGGATTGGCAATTTTGCTTGATGCTTGATTCCCGTGATTGAGTTCGCGCCAGCCCAGCTGACGTGCGCAGTCTCTGACTGTGGTGTACACTGCAGCGATGTTCCCCTCTTGTCCTACGACTGACGATCGGACCTCGCTAAGTGGATGCAATGCAATGCAAAAAATGGCCCGTAAGGCCCTCTAAAGAATACTCCTACTATACTTGATCCTCCTAAACCCCATAAGGCAAATATGAAACTTCCCCAGGGTCTACCTAGTACACATAAAGTCTAAAGTGGCTCTCTGCCAGGTTCGCCGGACAGCGGTCAACGCTGGCTACACCAAATAAACCACACAGGCCGTGTCATGAAATGAATGGCTGGCACCATTGCAGCCCGGTCGCGACATGCATGACGGTGCTGATGCCGCCTTCAGGTCAAACAGAAGCTGCAAAGATGCAATCTCGTAAGGCGCGTCCTCTAAGTCCGGCAGCCCAGACACTTTGTCCGGCCCGTCCCGGCCCGTCCCGCCTTCTTCGGCGGGCTTGTACACCTTGCTTGCATGATGGAGGAGCAGATGAGGAGCCATGCCATGATGCGATCCAATCCCGAGCAAAGATCCCTACAGCGGGTGTGCGGGCCTTTCCACGCCTCTCTACTTGAACCGGGTAGTTATATGTAGGGTTATAAGTAGGGTAACTATACTTATAACCTTACTTAGGGTACTTACAACCCCATTTATAACTACCCATGAACCTCCAGGTAGTAGTCCTCGGCTTGCGCAACGCGCATTTGCGAATTGAGGTTGAACGAGGTGTCGTGACATTGTGGTCACGACTGCTCCCCGAACCCGGAATTCTTCCGATCAGCCTGCTTACGAGACTTGTGATTGCTGTCCCCAAAACACCCTAAACCCTAAACCCTAAACCCTCAACCCTAAACCCTCAACCCTAAACCCATGTCCCCGAATGCGCGGTACTCCTGCAAAAAGCTGGCCTTCCGCACGGTCCAGGTAAACTGACGGTGGGCTTTGTGCTGCGCCTGTACAATGAAAACAATGAAATCCACTAGTAAAGTTAGGGTGGTACGAGTACGCAAAGATCCCAATACCCTTAAATAAGGAATATACCTTGAATCATGTAGGGGTTCTTAATATGATTTATGGTACATTCCTTATTTAAGGGGTATTGGGCTCTCTGGGAACAAGGTTTAATGCAAGTTTAGGAAGGTTTGGGTTTGAAGGCCTTTGGGCACAGCAGCCAAGTGCCGACATGGACATGAAGCAAACAAGATACCTTGTTAGTGGCGCGCATCGCGACTGATTGCTCAAGCAATGTGGTTTAGGGTTTAGGGTTTAGGGTTTAGGGTTTAGGGTTTAGGGTTTAGGGTTTTAGGGTTTAGGGTTTAGGGTTTAGGGTTTAGGGTTTCGGGTTTAGGGTTTAGGGTTTAGGGTTTGTTTAGGGTTCCAGGAAACGTCTGGGGTCCACCTTCTCGATGGCTTCCATGGCAATGGTGGCCGTCGTGGCCCCTTGAAACTCAAGCTTGACCTTCGATGCGATGTTTGGTCTTACATATCTGGAAGTGGCAAGAAACCCTAAACCCTAAACCCTAAACCCTCTAAACCTTCAACCCACAAAAGCCTAAAACCTATAATAGCCTGAACCCCATAAAGCCTAAGCCTGCAGACCCTAAAACCTAGCCTATAAACCCTAAAACCTGTGAAACCCAAACCCTTCAAACCCTAGAAACTGAGCTCGGAGCTGTTCGCTTCAAATTGTTGCCCGCGACGTCCACAAACTTGCTCATAATCTCAGTCGGACACTCGTCCCTTCCCGAGGCAAGTTGCGGGTTTTGGGCTTCTGGGTCTTGTTACCTGGGGTGCCCCAAGATGCTCCAACCCTAAACCCTAAACCCTAAACCCTAAACCCTAAACCCCCTTACTAGGGTTGTTTCAATGTTTGCGGGCCAGGGATGCCAACTTGCTTGCACTTCCGAGCCTCAACCGCACTTTCAAACAACCTTATCCTCTACCCCCCCCCCCCCCCCACGCGTATTCAGCTCAACAGACTCAACTCCCCTCAATGGAGTCCTTCATTGGGGACTCTAAAAGAGAGCGGTGTTCTGTTTCCTGCCGCCCACCTCTCTTCGTCGAGCGCAGCTTTAGCAACTTCCAGGCATGAAACTCGCTGTGAATCCATCGTTTGGTTTGCATTGAAACACCCTAAAACCCTAAACCCTAAACCCTAAACCCTAAACCCTAAACCCCAAACCCCAAACCCTAAACCCTAAAAGGGTTCTGGGGCCATCACAGCAGATCCAAGCTTCGTAGAGTTCGTTGCCTTCGAAACTCGCATCTCCTGCAGCATACTTGCAGGTTCATGTGTAGGGATTAGGGTTTAGGGTTTAGGGTTTAGGGTTTAGGGTTTCGGGTTTAGGGTTTAGGGTTTAGGGTTTAGGGTTTAGGGTCTAGGGTTTAGGGTCTAGGGTTTAAGGGAAGGTAGCTATAAGTACAACTGGCTATAACCTTATTTAGGGCACTTACAACCCTACCTCAAACTTCCCACGAACCTTCTAGTACTCATCCGCTTCCAACTATCTCCCGCTGCCTAGCACTTTTCTCAGCTTCAAACCCTGGCCTCTGCATCAGCATCCAAGACAGGCTGGAAGTGCTGGAGCACTCGAACCCTGGCAAAGACTGCAGCTGGGGACTGCCCATCACGTCTGATTTCACAGCAGTTTTTTCAGCTTTGGTTTTGGGACACACAGACACACACTCTCTCTTTGCCTCATCTTGCGATCGCGCTGACGAAGAAGAAACTGGGCCTGAGAAGCCAGCGCCAAAGACTCTGAGTTCTCCGAGCAGCGCTGCTAGGCAGGCGCTTGTAGAGTCGCCGGAGTTCACGGTGCAAACCGCTTCGCGTCCAGTCTGGCATCTGGTGAAATCTGGTGAAGGCTCGGCTGCTGGCCGCTGGTCGAAACTCATGGGGCATCTCGGCGATCGAATACCTGCACTTTGCGGAAGTCAACAAGCCTAATCCGCCGAGGCTTCGGGCCGAAGGTGTATAGGTTGTCAGCAACCCCCCTCCCCTTTCCAAACCCACTACAGAACATTGGTGAGGCTCAACTGCTGTGAGCACGGCCTGGGATGCATTACACGAGCCGAAGAATCTAAGCTTGAACCGAAACCCTAAACCTTAACCGAAGCACTCAACCCTCAAACCTTCAACAAACCCCCCCCTCCCACCCTCCCCCTGCCCCCCCTTCCCCCCCCACCCCCCCTACCCCTGATGGGCTGGCTCCACCCTACGATTCTTGAACCCCACACCCAAAAAACCCTAAACCCCAAAGCGTGAACCTTGAGCCCTAAGCCCTCACTCCTAAACTAACCCTCAACCCTAAACCCCAAACCATAAACCATAAACCCGGAACCCTAAACCCTAAACCCTAAACCCTAAACCCTAAACCCAACCCTTATTGCTTGGGGCCCAGCAACTTGGGCGCTGCGGAATCACCATGCTCACGCGGATGCGCTGGGCCGGGCCGAGGCGGGTCGCGTAGCGTTAAAATTAAGATCGCTAAAGTTCCTTGAGCGGACATAGTACATCCTTGGCATGCTGGAGATACCAGCACCAGTGGGGAGGGTGCAGCATCGTGCTCTTGTTCCGCGGAGCCATCAGGACGAGATCCACAGCCTTGAGGGGCAAACGCTGACATGCCCGCGGCCTCCCTCCCTTCGCAGCATGCCATGCTGTTGCGTCTCTGCAGAACCCGCAACTCTTTGCATTGCACACCATCGAGAACCCATGAGCCCATCCAACGTCCGCGAGCCCTTCCAAGACTTCGGAACTGTGCTCCTGGCTCGCTCTCCAGTGTTGAAAATCGCCACCATGGCCTTTGCGGGCATACACAAATGGATACTGAGAGATTGATGGATGGATATTGACTGGATAGATAGACAGAGAGAGAGAGAGAGAGAGAGAGAGAGAGAGAGAGAGAGGGGTCTAAGTGTTGGCCTTACGAGCATATTACAGCTACCCACAACCCCAACAAGCCATTCGGTCGGGGCCAGATGATAAGTTCTTCAATGCAAACTCCTGCTGCCGGCTTTAATCTTGGCGCTCCGCGGTAGGTGCCGGTATTTGGAGGCATGTTCATGTTCAAGCCTCGTACATCGTAAGTCTCAAGAAACTGAAACAAAATTGAATTACGCCGCGGTTGTCGGCAACCAGCTGGCGAAGGTCCAAAGTGAGGCATGGCAGCAGCCCTGTACAGTCCACACGATCGCCTCAAAGCAAGTAAGCAGTGTTAATGCATGGTGACTTCACTACGTCTTCCTGGCTGTGGCCCGGTTCTGTGCTTTGCCGGCGTCATGGGGCCTCACTCGGCCTGATCAAATTCGATACATATCTGAGACCTATATGCAATATGTGCCCCAGATGGGATCTCCAAGCTGTACAAGGTGGGATCTCAACACTCAAAACTCACGGCCAGACACGCACCCCAGAGCTAACGCTGCGGCGCATCCGTCTCTCGACCCTACAACTTTGCGTATCCGTGCTCAGCAGTTCGCTGCCTCTTCAGACTGCTGGCCACATCGAAGTCCCAATCACCTCGCCCTCCAATGGTCTTCCAGTCGATGGTGACCGAACTGCCACCGGGCAGCTTATCTTCGAGGATCAGAGTGCTGAGGCGCGAGACCAGATGTCGCTCCATGTAGCGCTTCAGTGGCCGAGCCCCCATTTCTGGGTCGTGGGCAGCCGTCAGTACGTGGTCCACAGCTGCGTCGGTGATGTGCATGGTCACCTCGAGCTCGTCCAACCTGTGAACGACATCCGCAAGCTGCAGCCGCACGACCTGGCGGAGAACGTCACCAGACAGTGGGCTGAAGACAACGACGTCGTCCAGGCGATTCAGCAACTCTGGCCTCAGCGACCGTCGGATCGTCTGCAGCACCATGGAGCGCGCCTTCTCCAGCCCAAGCCCATGCCGAGCCTCTGCCATGAGATGTTCTGAGCCGAGGTTGCTGGTCATGATCACCACACAGTTTGTGCAGTCCACCGTCCTGAGGGCAAGCAGAGCCTAAATCTGCCTAGCTGCACACCTAGCCTAACAACATCTAACAACCATCGGCAGCTAACATCGCTGCACATCGCTGCGGCGTGCGATGCTCAATGACTCAAAGACAGCTTTTCTGGGACTAAGGCTAAGCCGGCCAAGCCCTTCGTCTTCTCACGGTCCTGCCGTGGCTGTCGGTGATGCGGCCGTCGTCGAGGAGCTGCAGCAGCACATTGAGAACTTGCGGGTGCGCCTTCTCCATCTCGTCGAAGAGGACCACACTGTAGGGATGACGACGCAGAGCCTCCGTTAGCTGGCCACCAGCCTCGTGTCCCACATAGCCCGGGGGCGCACCGATAAGCCTTGAGACGGCATGCTGCTCCATGTACTCGGACATGTCAAACCTGATCATCCGCGCTTCGCTGTCGAAGAGGTTTGCGGCCAGCGCCTTTGCCAGCTCGGTCTTTCCGACCCCTGTGGGCCCAGCGAAGAGGAAGGAGCCCGTGGGCTGGTTCCGCCGCGCGAGGCCGGCGGCGCTGCGCAGCACGGCGCGCGCCACAGCAGCGGCCGCCTCCTCCTGTCCGATGACGCGCTGGTTCAACTCCGCCTCCAGATTCAAGAGCTTGGCCTTCTCCCCCTGCGAGAGCTTGGACACCGGAATGCCAGTCCAGCGGGAGACCACCTCGGCGATGTGGGCAGGGGTCACGGTCTCGACCAGGAGCGGGCTCTCAGAGTCGTCTTCCTGCTCCTTCTTCTTGGCCTCAAGGTCGCGGATGCGTTGCTGCACCCCCGGGATGGCGTCGTAGCGGAGATCCGCGGCAGCGTCGACATCGTGGCGCGCCTCCATGACCTCGAGCTTCCTCTTCAGGTCCTGCAGCTTCTGCTTGGCCTTGCGCAAGTCGTCAATGAGCTCTCGCTCCTGCTGGTAACGGGCTCGCAGTGGTGCAAGTTGCTCGGAGACGGCTGAGAGCTCCTTCTGGGCCTCTGCAAGCCGCGTCTTGGAGCCGTGGTCCTTCTCCTTGCTGAGCGCTTTCACCTCCACTTCCAGGTATTGCCGCCGGCGCTCCAGGCTGTCGATGGCCTCTGGTTGAGAGCTCAGCTGCACACGGATCTTGGAGCAAGCTTCATCCAGAAGATCCACAGCCTTGTCGGGGAGAAATCGGGAAGTGATGTACCGGCTGGACAGTGTCGCCGCGGCAACGAGCGAAGCATCCTGGATGCTCACACCGTGGTGGGCTGCGTACCGATCCTTCAAGCCACGCAGGATGGTGATGGCGGTCTGCACGGAAGGCTCTTCCACGTGGACCTGCTGGAAACGTCTCTCCAGGGCGGCATCCTTTTCGATGTACCGCCGGTACTCGTCCATCGTCGTGGCCCCGATGCAGCGGAGCTCTCCGCGCGCCAACATGGGCTTGAGGAGGTTTGCCGCGTCCATGGCTCCATCCGTTTTTCCCGCGCCTATCAAGAGGTGCGCCTCATCGATGAAGAGGACAACTCTTCCCTCGGCATCCTTGACTTCTTGGAGCACTGCTTTCAGCCTCTCCTCGAACTCGCCGCGGTACTTGGCCCCGCTAATCAGGGCTCCGACGTCGAGGGCGACGATGCGGCAGCCCTGCAGCGCTTCGGGGACGTCGCCGACCACGACACGCTGCGCCAGGCCCTCCGCAATGGCAGTCTTCCCAACGCCTGGATCTCCAACCAGGATAGGGTTGTTCTTGGTGCGCCGAGCCAAGACCTGCACGACGCGCCGGATCTCATCATCGCGCCCGATGACGGGGTCGAGCTTGCCGTTCTCCGCATCGGCCACGAGGTCCCTGCCGTATTTGGACAGGGCCTCGAAGTTCTCGTCGCCGGTCTGGCTGTCCACTTTCCGTGATCCTCGGACTTCCTGGATGGACTTCTCCACAGCCGAGATGCTGTAGCCCGCTGAAGACACGACCTCTCTCAGCGACTTCTGCTTCAGCAGTGCTAGGAAAAGGTCGGGCAGGCTGAGGTAGCTGTCGCCGCTGGCAGCCCTCAGCCTCTCTGCCTCTGCAAGGGTACCGCGCATGGCGTTGTTCGGGGCAATGTCCTCTGGCGCCGGGCTCTGGGAGCTGAAGCTGCTCAAAAGTCGGTCACAGCCTTTGGCCACCTCCTGGCTGTCGCCATTCAGCCGCGAGAGCACTTGCGCCGGCAGGGTGCTCCTCTCCTTGACAAGGACAGCAAAGACGTGCGCCGGGTCCAGCTGGAGATGGCCCCTGTCCCGGGCCAGGCGCACGGCATCCTTGATCGCCTTCCCGGCCATTTCCGTGAAATCGGCCCCTGCGGACATCTTCAAGGGCTGCCGAATTGATGGCAAAGAGAGCTGTATGCCAAAATCGAGAAAAGAAATCTGAGCCAAGATGCTTTGCAGGGTTCTGCGAAATTTGCTGTTCCCATCTCAGGTCTGTTGCAGGTCTCTTGCAGGTCTCTTGCAGGTCTCTTGCCACCAAGGGACACCCCTCAGCTTTGAAATCTGGGAGCTGCCAGTCACATTCAACTCCTCGCTTCTACAATCATTCAAGCTAAGAGCTATCAGACTTGGTGCCACTCTACTCGAACCACCACTCAGGTCCTGGAACAAAGGTGTGACTTCCGGCTCCGAATCAGCCTGACAGAGTCTTGCGGTTTCCATGATCGGCAGACTCGCACCTACCCTAAACAAGGTTATAACCAGTTAGAATGCTAGTTACCTTGCTCATATCCCCACTTAAACACACCCATGAACCTGCAAGTACAACCCTAAAGCCTAAAGCCTAAACCCTAAACCCTGAACCCTGAACCCTAAACCCTAAACCCTAACCCCCCCCCCCCCACCTTGGCTTTCTCTGACTCCTCCGACTCGACCGCCGGTTCTGTCTCAGGTGACACCTCAGCATCACCTCCACGACAAGGGTTTAGAGACTCTGTCTTGGGATGTTCCCCTTTATACTATCAGTCCTCAATAGGGCTTCTAGTAGGGGGTACTATAATGCCGACTAAGGACAGTCAGTACAACGGAACCATCCCAAACCCTGCCCCTCTGCCGAACTCCTTCCACCACATCTTCCCGTCATCTGCCTTCTCCCTCGGCTAATCGAGGGATGCGATGCAGCTGGCTCCTCTGGTCTTTTCAACTTGCTGGGGTGCTGTACAGTGGTGTACAGTGCTGTACAGATATATAAGGCCTTAATGTCACAGAGCAGAGCATCCTGGCGGGCAGGTGCTGCGAGGTATGCGACAACCTCACAGCCGGCTGTTGGTGAAAGGCATTGGAAAGCGTCTGCACTCACGCAGGGGCAATCAATGCAGATCACCTGGCGTTGTGCCTCTGCAAGCTCAATCCTGAAATTCGGTATGAGAGCCCTGCTGGACGAAAAGCGTTCGCACGCTGAGCTGGCTTGCCGCCAACAATGAGGCCTCAATCAACAGCATCTCGGTTGCCGAATGTTGCTGCGAACAGCTTGGCACGTGTGCTGGCATTTCGCGGAGCCCCTGAGAGGCTGACAACAACTGCCAGCAGCCGAGAACCTTTCCACACTAGCCCTAAACCCTAAACCCTAAACCCTAAATGCATTGTCCCGTTACCAGACTTGAGCACAACGTCATTGGCCAACCTGAAGAGTGCCTGCGGCCGGCCATAGCGCCTCAGCTCATCTACCCTAAACCCTAAACCCTAAACCCTAAACGACCGGCCCAAGCTAAGCTCCCTGCGATCCAGCAGCACAGCGTCTCGGAAGTGCTTTCTCAGTGGGTTGTCGGATTGTCCCCGTTGAGGCTGGAATACGTCAGACTGCTCAGAGGCTCTGTTCTGATGCAGGAGACGTGGGCAAAGGGATGTGTCACTCGGCCGCTAAGCTTGTGTTCACAAAAGAGCGTCTCATCCTGGAGCCGAAGATTGATGGGCGGAGTGGGCACTGCGCAAGGCCTCTCAGGAAGGCGTTCGGGAGCACCAACCTTGCTTTCTTCCTGCCCTCCCCTTTCTTCTTTCCGTTTTTGTTCCAGAATTGGGTTTTAAAAACGCAAAACAAAGACACTCCAGGTTGTACCCCCCCCCCCCCCCCCCCCACCCATAGCCGAACCCGCCGGCGCCCTGCAAACAGCTGCTCCTCACCCTCTACAAGCCCTACAAGTAAAAGACTGCCTGGGGGAATTGCTAGGACCCCCTAGCATTACAGGTTGAGCGATGCAATCATGATGGCAATGAAGATGTCCCAGCTGCCACGACCTTGTAGTGATGTTTGCCTGGTGGGGCAATGGGGCGCCACTCTGCTTCAGTGGTCTACGGCTTAGCCAAAGCTTTCAAGCGGGAGCTCAAGGCAATGACTGGTGCGCGCTACCCCGATGCTGTTCCGGAATGCACTTTACTGACGACGTCATCTTCTGAACATCCATCTCCTGGACCGCTGCACGCAGCACCCAGCTGCCCACAAGTAGAATGAACTCCGGGCCTACATTTTCTCCCACGGCCAGATTTCAGAACTCTGGGAATTTGAGCGCTTGCCGAACCAACCAGTGTCTGCTTAATCCAGTAACGACCCAATGATTATGCAATTGCGGGCTCATACAGCACCGAAGGAACTCTGCAGCGCTCATCTCCCACCGTTCCGCACCCCAGGCCCCTCACCATCATGCCTGCGCAAAAAAGACGGCCACAGCGACTGCAAAAGCGGCAAGCACTGGGGAAATGCTGGTGGGCACATCTGACTGTCACTCTGACCCATGTGCCCCACCTTGAACCCCCAAGGCCACCCCAGCGAGGCTCCTTGGGACCATGCAGGCATGATGGAAAAAAACTCCTGGAACCAAGTGTCTCACATCGGGTCAGAAGCACGTCAGGAGCTCAGCTAAAGGCTCCGGAACCTGTCGCGAATGCTGAGCGGAACCTCGCGTGTCCTGCGGGCGAGCGTTCCCCCGCACGTGCCTTTGCAACCACGGCGTCAGACATCTATCTCTCCTTCCGTGTGAGCATGCGATGTCTTGGTCGACTGGCAAGCCTTTCAGGTCACAACCACACATCTTCGATGCCATGTTTCGTGTGAACTCCACCAGCCCTCCCCCCACTCATCCCACACCTTCTGGGGCCACCCGGGCCCCCTCCGATTCTGTGCGCCAAACATCCGCTGAAACACCGCCGCCTCAAAGAAAGCCTCGTTGTCCAGAGGGCCTGAGCCTGGGAAGGACGAGCAACAGGACAATATATTAAATAGATTATCTTTCAGAATGACATCTTTTAATTTATTGGACTTATAATATTATTGCTTGAATGTTGGAGTCTCCAAGTACATATGCTAAGTAGGATTCCAAACTTCGCTGTCATGTCCGAATCCCAAAACCTTTGGCAAAGAATCTGTCATCATCAAGCTTCCGGGATACATCAGAATCTGCGCAGTCGACTCGCGATTCGTAACTCGCAGACCCGACACCCTCATATCCGACATAGAACCCTAACCCCGAAGCCCTAAACCCTAAACCCTAAACCCTAAACCCTAAACCCTAAACCCCCAACCTTGTGGTGCCAGAGCTGGTGCACCGAAGCGTGGAGCAAGGGCTGCCCGCTCCTGGTGAGGGGTGGACCCAAAGAGCCCAACACCGCTTAAATAAGGAATATACTGGGTTTAGGGTTTAGGGTTTAGGGTTTAGGGTTTAGGGTTTAGGGTTTAGGGTTTGGGGTTTGGGGTTTGGGGTTTGGGGTTTGGGGTTTGGGGTTTGGGGTTTGGGGTTTGGGGTTTGGGGTTTGGGGTTTGGGGATTGGGGTTTGGGGTTTGGGGTTTGGGGTTTAGGAATATATTGGGATGTTCCCGGTCCCCCTTATACTAGCAGTCCTCATAGGGATTGTAGTAGGGGGGTGGTACAAAAATCCCTATTAAGGACTGCTAGTAGAAGAGGGAACGTCCCAAGGAAAAACCTTAAATCGAATATGATTTAAGGTATAACCCTAAACCCTAAACTATTTAAGGGGTAGTGGGGACCAGGGGATGGAGGGGTATTTGGGGTATTTCGCATATGTAATAGTATTCGGGGTATTCAGAGTATTCAAGAAATTTCGGGTATTTAGGGCATTTTGGGGGTAGTTTGGGGTATTTTCGGGTATTTTGGGGCATCTAGGGCATTTAGGGCATTCAGACATTTAGCATACTTAGGGTGTTCAAGGCGCTTTTGGGTGTGTAGGTAGGTTTGGGGTTCAGAGTTAAGGGTTTAAATCGAAACCAGTACCGTAGGTTGCCGGTCGTTCGCGATCCTTCGGGATCGTTCGGGACTGTGTTGGATCGTTCGGGATCGTTCGGGATCCTTCGGGATTCTTCAGGATCGTTCGGGACTGTGTTGGATTGTTCGAGATCCTTCGGGGTCGTTCGGGAACGTTCAGGAACGTCCGGGACTGGGTTGGATCGTTCAGGACTTCGACTCGCTAGAACTGCTCTCAGCTCTTTTTTCTTCGCGCGTCGTGCTCCGAGGCGCCGTCTCCAGCTGTACAGTTCCAAGATAAGGCAACAATGCAACGGCAGTGTTTAGGATTGTGCAACGATGGCGGGTCGAGGAAGTCCTGCGGACGCTGCAACCACAGTGTGCCCAAGTGGCATGTTTCCGTGGCTCATCATCCGAGTTCCTTTCGACCTCTTAGGGCCTTTGATCTCCCTTTCTCAAAGGATGCATAGGATGCGTCAGGGAGGAGAATCGCAAACCATACCTTCAATGAGCTGAAAAGATCCACACGTCACCTGACCTGCCTAATGTTGAGCCAGCCAACGGTCTGGTTTGCTCCTGTGAAAGCTCTAATTAGATGGCAGCTGCCAATCGTTGGGCAATTGCCCTGGGCAGATTTGAAAGGACAAAGTTACGACATGCAGTGGGTACATTACTGTTTTAAGGCTGGCAATGTAGCGCCCAAGCCTATATCCAGGAAGCAGCAGCTTGTTATTTTCAGGTCAGGACCATACGACCCCGTTAGCATCACAGCTACCAGCACATCATGCTTGTGGGGATGCTCGAACTCTAGTAGGTTCAGCTTCGGCTGCTGTTCCCATGCCACTCATACTATTTTTCAGGTCAGTCTGCTGCCTGAAAGTACATGGTGCACACCTTCGGACTCTGTGGTGACGGTGGCACGTTCTCGGTGCACACCATCGAACTCCGTGACGGAGGCACGTTCTCCTCTCGGATGAAGCTGTGCCTCAGTGCTGCAGTCGTGGTGGCCCGAGCCGCGACATCCTTGGCCAAGAGCTGGTCGACAAATGCGCGCGCTTGCTCGGACACACGGCGCCAGATCGAGGTGCTCAGGTTCAACTTGCGCTTGAAAACAGCGTTGCGGACCTGCACCTCCTCCTCAAGCTTGCGGAGTCCAAACGGCATGTCTCCGACGAGGAGTGTGTGCACAATCAACCCCACTCCCCAAACGTCCGAGCAGGCACCGCAGAGTCCGCACCAAGCTTCAGGAGAGAGCCAACGCAGTGTGCCCCCAGGAGCAACATCGTGGAGGTCCGTTGCGCTGGACTCTTGGATCTTTTCGGGCAGCACCCAAGCCAAGCCCATGTCGAAGAGCTGTACGTTCCCTGGCTGGTCAATATTTCGGACTGCACGGACAAAGCCAAAGTTGTCCGGTTTAACGTCACGGTGCACGGCTCCGGCCACACGATGTAAGTAGTGCACTGCCGAGAGCATCTGCTGCGCCAAGTCTGCGCAGGTGCGCTCGGGAACTGCGGTCTTCAGGGCGGTCATCCAACCTTGCAGTGTTGGCCCCTCCAGAAGGTTCATGACGATGTACATGCTTTGCGGCATGTCCAAGACCCTCAGTAGATTTCGAGTGACGTGCTCTCGCGTGGCCCTCTCCTCTCCGAGGGCCTGAAGGAACTCGAGCATGCGGCTCATCGGAACCTTCACGATGCTCTTGGAGAGCGACTCCAACTCTGTATCGCGGTTGGGGAGTTTAACCCTCTTCATTGCATAGGCTGCGCCTGGGCTCAGAGGCTTGAAGCGGCTCAGTCCCTGTCCAGTGGGCTCCACCTTGCACACGGTTCCAAATCCACCACGACCGAGGTGCCCTCCTTCTGTAAAGTAGTCTTCGATGCATCCACGATGGATGACGGCAACGCCATCATAACGATCCTGGATGTCAATGTAACGTTTTCGAAGGGTCGCACTGGCCTCTCCCACTGTCCACGCAGGACCAGAGCAAAACCAGCTGGCAAACCCCCTCAACACTGTCTGCGCCAGCAGGTAGCATTCCCTCTTCGAAGGGAGCTGCGCGACCACGCCGGTAAGAACCGGACCATCGCTGTAGTCAGGCAGCATGAGAATGGAGCGCGGCACAGGGAAACTAGATGAAACTAGGCTTTTGTTGGGGGTTCCTTGTAGCGGGGATTATATTCTTTTGGGGGATACAAGGGGCACCTCCAATTTGTGAAATGCCCATGTAGTGGGTTCCCCTAGATTGGAAACCTTTGGGGGGTTCTTCTTGCAACGCAAAGTCTCATACTTACGGCGGCCAGAAAGGAAGCTGGGTTCTTCTTGCAATGCAAAGTCTTATACTTAAGGCAGCCAGAAAGGAAAGTGTTGCCGGGCTGTGAAGCAAACTGCTGAAACCGCTGTCAGCGCTCCTCCAACAGGGCAACACGCGCATCTAGACTCATCACCTCAGGCGTCACACAATGCAAAGTCCAGACGCCTGAAAGCAAGAGCATTCAGCAGACAAATGTTCGGCCTCGTTGTGGACAATTCGAACCTGCAAAGAAACGCAAGGACCGTGTCGGAAGATGCTCTGACTGATGCTGTGCCTTGTGCATGTCATAAGTCACCCTTTGCTCTTCAACCGCCACTGTGGCCATGAAAGCAAAGAGCAAGCATCAAGTTGCAACGTTTTCAACCCCGTGTGTACATCGTGAATCGTGAGCAATGACCCACGCATGGACCAAACAACCCAAGCAACCCGTGCCCCTTCTGACCTCGTCGCGAAGGTTAGCTTGCAGTCGACCTAAAGCAGCGTTGGACCGGCAAGATTTTTAAAAGCATGCACGCGCGATTAGCATGCAAGGACGCAGTGTGGGGAACTGGGATGCTAGGCACTCTGCACGGTCTTCATGAGCTTAAGGCAGCTGCATACAGCTCTCGAAACTGCTGTTAGTACTGAGGCGGCCCTCCAAAGATCAACAGCAGCTGCAGATGCAGCGCCTCGGAACCTGTGTAGCCGATGGTAGCCTTGGCATGCCTTTTTCTGCGCAACAGTGCTGTTCGATGAGTCCATGTCTGTTCGGTGAGGCAATCACTTCTGTGGGGGGGTATTGTCGAGCTCTCACGCAGGCTGCCGAGCTGAGCACAAAGCGCCCGTTGGACTGCAGAAATGACGAATTTCGGAGCTTGCGCAGAAAGCTGACCTTACCCCTGCTTGGCGGCTTCAACATGCCAATTTGCGTGGCAAATCTCTACAGCAACAGCTACACGGGCATCAAGAAGTGGGGCATACCAAGTAAGCTGGCGTGCGAACTTCACAGGGCTATTTCACAAGCACAGCCAGCTGTAGGCTCCCAGAGCCCAGCGTAGCTTCTAAGCAGCTCCCTGCTCATATACAAGAGAAACGGTACATTGTGGCCCTGTTTACAGGTGCTCGGGGAAGGCACTCGCAGACATCAACTAGGCTTCGGCTGTGCCGATCAGTGTCCCCAAAGTAGCAAAAGTGTGTTGTTTTAATCATCTGTGGGAAAGGTGTTGCGTTGCCGCCCCGACTGGCCTGGCTAGTGTTCGAGTCTGTACGACACACTGAGAGATGGAGATGTGAATGGCACTGGTTCCGCTGGGATCCATTCCGGAGAGGCATGCGGCTTGCATACCTCAGCAAAAACTGATTGGCCCTACTTGGAGTTTCATGCTTACGGCACGAGTAAAAGTTTCCCTACCTCTGACTCACTCTCGACTTGCAGGTAAGTATACCAGAACAAGAACTTGAGATGTTCCCCCTCATAATAACAGTCCTTACATAGGGATTCTTGTACCAATCCCTACTAAGGACTGTTAGTAAGTATAAGGAGGAAGATCCCAAACAACAACCTTCAAGCCTTCAAGTGTCTGGAATGTCTGAAGGTTGAGTCGACTCAGTACATCATGACGTTTGCTGGGACAGATCATCTGCTCCTCATCAAGCGGCACAAAATCTCTGATAGCTGCCCCTTTGCCGAAATGCCCACCTGCCGTCACTGGTGCAGGGGGGTTACAGACGCGCGGACACTTCCAAGAACAAAAGATGCTGACAGTTGCAATACCACAACCTGCCCAGCCTCTCTCTGTAAGGTCTGTACACCAGCAGGCTAACCCAGTGCGAACACCTGAGCAGCACACGTCGCAGGTTAAGTCCAGATCAGCAACTCCCGGAGCCCCAGTGCCCACAAAACGATCCTGAAATATGCTTGCACAATGTGCGGAAACCCTAAACCCTAAACCCTAAACCCTGAACCCTAAACCCTAAACCCTAAACCCTAAACCCTAAACCCTAAACCCTAAACCCTAAACCCTAAACCCTAAACCCTAAACCCTAAACCCTAAACCCTAAACACAATCAAGGCCCCTCAACACACCAGGGCGCCCCGGCGAAACAAGATTGCGCAGCGGAGGCTGCCTGGGCATGCAAAGGCTCTTGAACCTCTTGGCTTGAGGGTACATAGGGTTTAGGGCTTAGGGTTTCGGGTTTAGGGCTTAGGGCTTAGGGTTTAGGGTTTAGGGTTTAGGGTTTAGGGTTTAGGGTTTAGGGTTTAGGGTTTAGGGTTTAGGGTTTAGGGTTTAGAGTTTAGGGTTGAAGGTGGGGGGATAAGGGGGTACAAGGGGGGGTACAAGGGGGGGTACAAGGGGGGGTACAAGGGGGGGTACAAGGGGGGGTACAAGGGGGGGTACAAGGGGGGAAGAGGGGAAGGGGCTGGTGAGAGGACTTACCTACATGTGGGGGTCTCCGAGAATAGGGGTACCCAGGGTCCTGTAAGGCTTGCCGTATCTTGGGGTGCAAATTTGGGGTACCCCCCCTAATTATTTTGGGAAGTACCCCACACGTTGCTTAGGAAACCTTCTTTGGTTGCACCTTGTGCTGCTGATCCAGAGATTTGACAACCTCGGCGCTGCAAGTTTGGCAGGTCATGGTCGGAGGTGTCGGTAGAGTCACCCGGTAACAGATGCCAGGGACATGAGCGCTGCACCACTTCTGACATCACTGCTGCGCCCCTGTCTCCTTGCAGACTTCAATGATCAGGGCCACGAGAAGGCTTCGATTCCAGATGGCAATGTCTTGCAACGGACATCAGCTGCACAGTCTCTCGGCCTTATTCAAATGAGTCAGGATGTGCTTGAACACCTCTCTGGGGTCCTGCAGAGAAGCCGTGGGATCAAGGAATGAACACCAGCACTCATCATCACCCATCACGCGGGTCGCCCGCTGGAATGATGACGCATGAAGGCTCTCACTCTACATGAACTCATCATGACCCACCACTCAAGCACGTTGCGTCTCATGGGCTGCCAGACTGGCCCACCTCTCTGCCACCGGCGGCACCACCCCTCAGAGCCATCAACAAATCGAATTCCATTAATGCCAGTCATTGCTCAAAGCTGGACTCTGGTTGTTTTCGAGACTCAGCTCCAGGCGTGGCATTCAACTGGGTCTCCACATTCCGAATTGCCTTTCAACCGAACGTACAGGTATAAATTAACAGAACTAGACGCACAAAAATCAAGCTCTCAGGGTACGTCGTGAGTCTACCAGAGTCCACTACAGGTCGCTTACACGCGGCTAAAACTTACCGTTGGTTAGTAGGGGTTAGTAGGGAATCGGGGAATGAGGTACCCTATATAATCCCTTAAAGGGTCTAAATACAGGGGCCCTACTTCCCCCATTCCCCCTGCTAGCCCTAAAGCCTAAACCCTCAACCCTCAACCCTCAACCCTACAAAGGGTTCTGCGTCCCTCCCACGGCCTGGCAAAGGTGGGGCCATTCTTCACCACGAGTGTTTTCCAACATCTTTTGGACCTGGCCGCTGTAGGGTTTAGGGTTTAGGGTTCAGGGTTTAGGGTTTAGGGTTTAAGGCTTGGGGTTTGGGGTTTGGGGTTTGGGGTTTGGGGTTTGGGGTTTGGGGTTTAGGGTTTAGGGTTTAGGGCTCACTGAGGGGCAACGGGCAGCAAGCCTGAGTACTTGGAGGTGCACTAGGGTTTAGGGTTTGGGGTTCAGGGTTTAGGGTTTAGGGTTCAGGGTTTAGGGTTTAGGGTTTGGGGTTTGGGGTCTGGGATTTAGGGTTTACTTGGAGGTTCAAAGGTAGTTCTAAGTAGGGTTCTAAGTGCCCTAAGTAAGGCTAGAAGTAGAGTTACCCTACTTTTAACCCCACCTATAACAACCCATGAACCTCCAAGTAGTCATGAGAGAATTCGGGGCCCGAGAGACTGGTCGCTTTTTGGAGCCACGCAGAAACCAAACCACAGATCAGAAACGGCAGGACGTACAAATTTAAATGTCGAGGCCGTGGGGCTCGACGAAGTCAGCGAAGCACTAGGACTAGGCTGCTGCTGGCAAGCGATTCTCTGCATACTGCCCAGCCATCCGACTAATGGTCTGATGTATGCGAAGTCGCGGAGCCAGGATTGCAAACTCCTGGAGCTGCAAGAGATTCAACTCAAACCTAACCCCGAAACCCCTTCCCCCCCCCCCCCCCCACAACCGAAGCTCAAAAAGACCTGTGCTGCTGTAGGACTTGACTATGACGAGCATACCGGAGA
This sequence comes from Symbiodinium natans, assembly GCA_905221605.1. Taxonomy (NCBI): domain Eukaryota; class Dinophyceae; order Suessiales; family Symbiodiniaceae; genus Symbiodinium; species Symbiodinium natans. Next base: position 108,786 of record CAJNDS010000314.1, on the reverse strand, counting down.
TTAGGAACCCTTTGGGCCGAACCGCCTGTGGAAGGAGCTTGCCATCACCATCGTAGTCAGCCTCCGTGTGCCATCTTTTTGCCAGCTGCGCTGGCGTCAGCGTTCGAGTTCCAAACAGTCCGAAAGGTCCTCGGGGCTCGTGGAGGAGATCTTGCGAAGTCACCTCAGACCGGCTGGTTCTTAGTAGGGAATGAGGGAACGAGGGTACCCTATTTCATCCCTTAGAGGGCATTTTTAAGGCCCCTATTTTCCCTTATTCCCTACTAAGAACCATTGTGGGCCTCATGCTCCAGGGACAGCTTCACCCATCGCAGCAGCTCGGCGCTGGTGACGAAGCCATCTGCGTCCGTGTCGACGACTCGAAAGGCCAAATCTGCCAGCTGCGGTGTATCCAAGGGCGCACCCTGCACCTTTACTCCCCTTAGAACCTTCACAAAAACAATATGTTCAATATCCTCTTGGGTTTTATATAAACAAAAATAAAAAATAATTCCCAAGGGGGATATAGGCACGGTTGCAAGCAGCAAGAGGGCGCCCCGAATGAACTCGTGGGCACCGATGTTTCCATTTTGGTCGAAGTCCAGGACACGAAAGACAGCGGGAACCACGTGCTGAGTCAGCTCACGGACTGCCTGGGCCCGTGCTTCGACAGGAGCAGCCGCCTGCCCTTGCGTTTGGCTGTGCACCTCCAGGACCAGATCCTCAGCACACGCTACAAGGCGAAATTGGGGGGATGCATATATATATATATATATATACATTTTTCTATATACATATATATGTATATACATATATATGTATATACATATAAGTATTTCAAAGCGTATGAAGGGTAGGGTAGGTCCACTGCCTTCGGCTTCTCTTCTTCATCAGGGGGCTTCTTGCCAAGGTCTTTTTTGACGAACATGGACATGCTTCAGAACACTGAATCCTGCCTCTGGCTGTTCTGAGCCCTCCGTAATATTCTGGCGCACACTGTGCACGATGTGCGTGGATTCGGACGACGCCGTCTTGCCCCTAGCACTTGCGACCCAGCAGCGATCATCTTGTGAACCGCACACTTGAACTCATCCAGGGTCATTACGCCAGAGGCATCAGAGTAGCACGCAAACGTAAAGCGCCCGACCCACTCGAAGAGGTGAAAGAAGAACGGACGCTGCAAGTCATGGAAGGACACCTTCAGGGTTTAGGGTTTAGGGTTTAGGGTTTAGGGTTTAGGGTTCAGGGTTCAGGGTTCAGGGTTCAGGGTTCAGGGTTCAGTGTCTGCCGGCGGACGGTTTCTCAAGAGGGATAGGGCACTTCGGGTGCCCATAAAACGAGCTGAACTGCAAAAGCAACAGAGCACCCAACGGAGTTCTCCTGAAAGACACCCTAAACCCTAAACCCTAAACCCTAAACCCCAAACCCTAAACCCTAAACCCTAAACCCTAAACCTTAAACCCTAAACCCTAAACCTTAAACCCTAAACATGACATGCGCCGCTAAGCCCTAACCCCAAAATGAACGGCGGTATGCTTTTCCGGCGGTTGCGAACAAGCGCTTCACGCGCCGGGTTAGCCGATCCGCCGAAAACTGGTGCCGGCGCGCGGGGGCGCATTCTGCACCCCCCGACGGCCCAGGGCGGTCGGCTCCCGATAAGGGTGGAAGAGGGTGGGACAGAAAAGCGGGCGAAGCGGCTTAATGCGGCGACAGCTACGGCGGTCGACGCTTCACATGTCCTAACGCACAAGGAATGTGCTACACGACATGCGCCGCTAAGCCCTAACCCCAAAATGAACGGCGGTATGCTTTTCCGGCGGTTGCGAACAAGCGCTTCACGCGCCGGGTTAGCTGATCCGCCGAAAACTGGTGCCGGCGCGCGGGGGCGCATTCTGCACCCGCCCGGCGCACCCAGCCCCCATAAAAGCGACGGCACTAACGAAACTCCCACGAGTCAGAAACCGCCGCGAGGTCGTCGCCAGCCATGTCGGACGCGTACTCGACGTCCACCGCCGCCTTGGCCAGGACCATCATAATGGCCTCGTCGGGGACGTCGACCCACTCCCAGCCGAGCTCCTGGGCCTTGGAGAGGTCGTCGCGGGAAACGGCGTCGGAAACATTGGCTTTCGACGGGACCCGGCGGAACTGGGGGAACCAGGCGAACCTGGCCGCCGACGCCCAAAAGGCCGCTAACACGCCGTTAACCGACGTGTCCCTGCCGTACCCCTTCAGCAGGGCGAACTGGCCGGCGACATTGTCGATGTACGCCAGCCAGAATCGGGGTAGCCGACGGCCGAACGCGACGAGGGCGAAGACCTGGGCGAGGATCTCCAAGACGTAGATGAACGCCTTGCGAGCGGCGAAGTGCTTGAGAAACCACGACGGGACCCTGCCTCTGCTGTAGAGGACGCGGGCGCCGACGCGGAGCACAAAGCCCCAACCGTTGTTCCAACGGTCACGCGGGGACGCCCGGGCCGACGTCGGGACGAAACCCGCTTTGTGCACCAGGTCGCCCTCCTGGAAGAACGCGTCGGCGTAGAGGACGGCGAAGGGCTCCGAGTCCGGCGCAAAGGGGAAGAACCGAGGCTGTACTCGTCGAAGAAGGGCGGCCAGGGCCCGCAGCGCCGACCTGAGCCCAACTGACAGCTCGTCGTCCGACGTCGCCGAAGTGTCGGACGCCCGGGCGTAGACCGGCTTGAGGGCTGCCTTCCCGACGGCGCCGAAGGTGGCCTGGGTCAGGAAGGTGAGCTTCCCCGCTAGGCGCTGGGCCGCCGCCGGCGCGAGCCTGTTGGAGACCAGGGCAGACTCGATGGCGGCGAGCAGCCGGCTCTCCGTTGGTCGCAACTCGACCCCGTCGCGGCGCACCTGGAATGTGACGCCCTGTACGACGTGGGCAGTGCCCGGCTCCTGGGCCTTGGACGGCTTCGTCCGGAGCCCCAGCAGGGCGAACAGGTCCGCGAAGCCGTCGAACGCCGACTGCGCCGTCTCCGGGAAGTCCACGGCGTTGAAGTCGTCGACGTAGTGGCCCCCGACGATGAGCAGGAACTGGCGCAGCAGGACCTGCAACGCGTCGCCTGCCCTGTTTTCACCTCGCCAGATGCCTGGTATGTCCGCCGCGCCAAGATCTCGACGAGCGACGCCGGGGTGTAGAGCTTGGACGTCGTGTGTTCGTGCCACATGCGCGCCAGGACCTCTTCGGCGCCCAGCAGCACATGGGTGGGGAATCGGCGACGTTGGCCGCCGAGCAGGCGGGCATTGAACGCCTCCACCTGCGCCGCCCACGCCGGGAACAACTTGGGCGGCCTCTCGTCGACCCTAGGCGGGGGGGCCGGCGCTGGACCTGCCGCCGCGGCGGGCGCCACCGGCGTTGGCGGAGCCGAGTGTAGCTCCCACTGGCGACGGGCCTCCATCCAGCAGTGGGTCAGGATGGCCTGGACCACCGGGGCCACCTCGTCGGCGGCCTTGTGCCGCGTGCCGGCGACGTCGACGCCATTGAGGAACGGCTGGACGACGACCTTCACAAAGTCCTCGGCCGTCGTCGCCACCAGTGCAAGCGTCGACGTGCGGTCGATGGCCCGCGCCTTCAGGTAGGCGACGGTGTCAGGTCCCGCCCCCGCCTGGGTCGTGAGCTCGTCGAAGCCGATGATCGCCGAGGCCACCGTGGGGATGGCCGCCGCCGCCGCGCCAGCCATGTTGGGCAACGGCTGAAAGCTACGACTCACGACGAACCTCGGAAAACTGGCGGTCGGCAACAAAGGGGGTGGTAGGCCGCGGAAGGGGGGGGGGGGGGGCCAAAGGGCGCTCAGAACCGACGCAGTCAAGGCAAGCACGACGCAGTCGAGACCATTTTGGGCGACACGGCGCGTCAATCAAAAATACCGACGCGACGGCGCTTTCAGCGCCCCCTCGGCGGGAAACAAATAGGGCAGAGCACCTCCGGCGACGGGGGCCATTCCAGCCTCCCCCTTAGGGCGTTCGCCGTCGCCATGCGGCCGCACGCCAAACACCTGGGATCCGCCGTCAGGTAAGGCGACGGGGATTGCAGGTGCACCTGCGCCACGCGGCCCGACGGGGTCCGCTCGACGATCGCCGGGCGGCCAATCCAGTCACGGAGCTCCGGCGGGTACATGCCACGGATCGCCGACCACGTCGGTGGCGACGGACCGTCCGCCCCAAACCGGGCCCGCAGCGACGCCAGCGGCGCATCCGGGGACCACATCGACGTCGTCGAAGGCTGCGGGCAGAAGGGCCGAGGATCTTCTGCATAAAGGCAGCCCGGCGGCCTGGGCGGCGCCGTCGGTACGGCCCGGTCCTCCCGGAGAGCTCCCACCAATGGCGGAGCGCAAGCGCCGCCGCCGGAGACATCGCCGGCGGGCAGGGCCCGCGTCCCACGAAACCAGCTGCGGACGACGGCGCCGGGCCCGGCGGCAAAGGGGCGCACGCCCAAGCCAACCTCACCTCCACGGGGAGTCCGACGTTGACGCCTCGACGCTCTCCCCTCCGTCTGCGAATACCTCGTCGACGAGAGGAGGTCGTCGGGGTCCAGGAGGGATGGGTCGGAGTCGCCGCCCTCCGACTCCTCCGACGACTCTGCATCAGCGAAGTCGTCGCTGAGCATGCCCTCGTCGGCTCCGTCGACGGGCTCCTCCTCGTCGGGGCCGCTGCTCGGGGTCCTCTCGCCGTCCATCTCCGACTGAATCGCCGCCATGGGAGCCATGGTGCAAACGACGAAGCGGCTGCGAGTTAGGGAGGGGGGCCGGCGGAACAAGAGCTCACAACAGCGACGGCGGCCCAGGAACCTCCCACAGCAGAACCGTCGGGTGGAGGGGGCGGGCAGGGGCATGCACAGACACGCCGCGTGAAACAGGACGCACCCCCCTGGATGTTTCTTACGACGAAGAAGAGCACGACGAAGCCGCGTCCGACGACTCTGAAAGGGCCGACGGGGATTCAATCTCTTCCGTCGGTTCCAACTCAGGTTGCGCCTGAGGCCGGGGCTTGAAGCACCTAAGGCACTTTACAGGCGACGGCGGTTCCGCCGACAGTCGGTAGTGCGACCTGACCCTGTGGGGAATCCACAAGGGGCCTGCCACAGGAGGCTATCCCTAGTGGATTCAGCCGCGTCGGTCCTGTGCAAACGACGTGTTCTCGCCGCCATAATGCACACCATCGACGCCTCGGGCGCCTCGGGGAGGTGGGAGGGCCAGGGCCGGCGCCAAGACGTGCACCACCTCTGGGAGCTCCCAGGCTCCAGGCGGACCGTCGGGCCCAGCCGAGCCAGCAGCCAAAGCGTCGGGGGGCGCGTCCGCAATCGGCGGGGCCCCCGCGACCTGTGAGCACAGGTGTAGCCGCTCGGGGCTCTGCTGTGTCGTCGCGGCGAGGGCCGTCGCCGGCACTTCCGGTGCCGCGGCGAGGGGCGCCGCCTGAGTATACCTCAGGATGGCCGAGGACCACCAGCGCCCGAGGAGTTGGATCACCTCGATGGGCACCCCCTTGGACGCCAAGAACGTCGCCCCGGCTACACGGGCGAGGTGTCCCCTGAACCTGGGCCGGCGTCTCCCAATCGGGTCGACGTACATGCAATCGATGCCGGCGGCACGGAGGGCCTGGAGCGCCGCCTCGACGAAAGCACCCTTGGTGAACTCACCGCCGGCGGCCCCTGGCACCAAGGGCGCGTCGAACTCGACGACCGCCGCCATGTGCAATCTGGCGAGGTGACGCACGGCCGCGTGCACGGGGCAGAGGGGGTGGGTCGCCGCGCCGCAAACGTAGCGCAAACTGCGGCGAGTGAGCTCCCTCTCCCCCCCCTGAGCCACCTTGTGGATGGGGACCGACAAGGCCACCTCTCGGTCGCCGAGCTGGAGGTCCCCCAACCGCGCCGCGGCGATCTCCACCTCCCTGAGCATGAACCAGCACGCCAGGATCAGCACGTCGACCATATGGGGTACAGCGCCGAAGACGAACGGCGCGGCGACGAAGTGGACCTGGACCACCGTCGCCAACTGGAGGAACGGGAACGCCTCCTTGAGCGTCGTCGCCGGGAGGCCCCGAAGGACCGAGCGGACGTGGCGGCGAATGGACCGCGCCACCAACGGGTCCAACGACGATCCCAGGTAGGCCTCCTGGTGCCACCTGGCTGCGTCGAAGTACCCCTGGGCGGACCGGTAGGCACCGGCCTTGAACGACGCCGCCATGACCCTCACCAGCTCGACGGTGATGGGGAAAGGCTCCATGCCCCACGCCTCGGCGAGGCGTCGCCAAGTCCTGAGGCGTGACTCGACGGGGCCCCTGGAAGACGCCGCCAGGAGGCCTTGGTCGACGAGCTCCAGCGACCTCTTTTAATAGAATTTTGGGCTTTTAGTATTCTTCTCACGCCCGTATAAATATCTTGTTTGGGCGTGTTATTAATATTATTGCCGCACGTTAAAAGACTTATTTTGTGCGGCTCACTGCGTACATTCGCGCACCCATTAAAATACAAGAATTCTGGTGCGCATTTCGTACGCCCTTTTACTTCGTTCAATCGCGAATGAATTCACGCTTCACTGCGTTCATTGTAATTCATTCTCTCATTCACTTCGTTCAACCACTTATTCTAATGGTAACACTATGAGTGAAGAGAGCTCAGGGTCCAGCGTGAAGAAACCAACCTCGCGACTCCAAGACAGATGGTGCGTCATAAGGTTTTACGTGGAGACAGTGGTTAATGTGTGTTGTCAAGGAACCCGCGGTTCTGCGGCTTGGCCGCGGCGAGGGCTGCCTGGAGCGACGCCGACGCCTCTCTCCTGCGGACCGGGACGTCGGACCGGACAGGCGCCACCACCAAGGGCTGCGCCGTCTCCGCCGCACTCGCCCGCAGGCCCACCAAGGTCACAACGTCGCTCGGGGGGACGCCGGCGGCGATCAGCGCGTCGGCGCAGGAGGCCACGTCAGCCAGCGACCTAGCGCCGCACTCGGCGAGGGCAGGAAGGCATCGCTGCAGGCCGGCGTCGGTCACTACTTTGACCAGCTCGGCAAAGGAGCCCTTCGGCGCCGACTGAGCGACGAACATCTTGAGCCAACCTAGGCGAACTAAGGTGAAACGTCGAGAACGCTCCCGCGAAGGAGGCTTACATGTGCAACGACGTGCGTCCCGGAAAATGGCGTCGGAAGAAAAGGGGGTGAAACAAGCTGCCGCACCCGACGTCGACGACGAAGATGTAGAAGGCGTCGACGACGTCCAGAGGGGTGGCCAGTCCGCCATCCGGCGTTGTCAGGCGCAGCCCGCCGACGATGCGCCCTGCCCCGGCGACGACGAAGGAGCTGGGAGGGCGGCCCGCTCCTCACGCTCCACGTCGCGTTGCGCCTGATCATACGCCGCCGTGGCGACCTGATCGACGGCGACGAGGCACTCCGGGCAGGAGTGGGGCTCATGCGCATTGTTGACGCCGAGCACGACGGGCCGAAGGCAACGGCCTTCGCCGCGGCAGTAACGCCCCGACGTGCAATGGTGGGCGCACCAACCGGCGATCTTGCGGCCCTTCCTGGCGTGGGGCACCGGTATGCGCCCGCCGCGGACGTTGCGCGGCAGCCGGCGGACGTAGAAGTACGTCGCGAACTGGCACCACCGCACCGTCGGGTCGTCGGCGGCGTTGCGCTCAATGGCCTGGAGCTCGTCGAAGTTGTCCAGGGCGAGGGCGGCGAACGCCGGGTCGTTCGGGATGTGCTCCGCCCCCGCCCCGTAGACCTCCATGCGCCGTTTGTAGTCGGCGTACTCGGGGTCGAGAGACTCGGCGAAATCGGCCCGAGTGCGAGCGTTTGCTCGCTGTTCGGCGAACGCCGCCTGCTCCAGCCGATCCCGACGCGCCGTGGTCGCCGAGGAGGCCCTCCGGGACGACGAGGAAGGCTTGGGTCTCGCCGGAGGGTCCTCCATCTGCAGGATCTCCCGGGAGATCTGATCCTGCAGATCGACGGAGGGAACCGGCGGGAAGATGCTCTTCGGCAACGCCGGTGGGGCCTTCTTGGGCGTCACCGCCGGTTCCGGCGAGGGCTCCGCCGTCTCCGTCGTTTCGGCGATGGTGTCCATGGGGGCGGTGTGGACGACCGGCGGTGCCTTCGGCCTAGCGGCCTTCGGCGTAGACGCCGCCGGCGTCGCGGGGGCCGGGCGGGTGTGCTTGGGCTCGTTCCCGCCGGCCGCCGGACCCCCGCTGGCCCCTGATCCAGCCAGTGATGTCGCCGTCGGGGACGTCGGCGTGGTACTGGTAGAGGACGTGCCGCCCGCCGCCGAAGATCTCGTCGACGGGGTCGCCGACGACGCCCACATGGGCGGCGCGGCCAACGGCGTAAACGTCGAAGGTTTCGAAGACGCCGCCGCCGCCGAAGATGTGGCCGTCGCGGTCGTCGTGCCGCCAGAAGATGCCGAAGTCGCCGAGGTCGCCGAAGTGGGACCAGCCGCCGCCGCGCCACTCGCAGCTGCCGCCGCCGACATCCTCGCCGACCCCTCAACCGTCGTGCGCTCTCCCCCCGTTGAGCCCTGTACGGGTGGGCCTTCACCGTCGAAGATGACGGGGGGGAGGCCCAGGCGCTGGCGCACCCGGACCATCAACGTCGCATGGGCCGCGACGAATTGGGTGCGCGTCTCGAAGGGCAGCGACGCGACGAAGTTGAGCGCCGACTGGGGGTCGGCGAGGATGTGCGCCAGGAAGTCGGCGACGCGCTGCTCGTCGATGGTCTGGATGGAAGACATCGCGTCGAGAGCACTACGGCAGTGAACAGAAAAGCGGGCGAAGCGGCTTAATGCGGCGACAGCTACGGCGGTCGACGCTTCACATGTCCTAACGCACAAGGAATGTGCTACACAACAACCCACATGATCCTCCAAGTACTTCCGAAAAAATTTCCGAGCACCGGCGGCATCCGCAGCTCCCTCACAGCGGCCCAAAGCTGCGAGGCCGTCAGCAGGTCCCGACCCTCGTCGAAGGCCACAATCCTGGGTTAGGGGGGTTTAGGGTTTAGGGTTTAGGGTTCAGGGTTCAGGGTTTAGGGTTTAGGGTTCAGGGTTCAGGGTTTAGGGTTTAGGGTTTAATTAGGGTTTAGAAGCTTTTGGGTGGCGGACGGATGTGTAGGCGACGTTCTGGGTTTGTGCTCGTCCGGGTTGACTGTTCAGTCTCCACGGAGGTCTACACTGTGGCGTATCACATGCGCAGCACATGCCCACGGCCTTTCTCAAAAGGCAGAGTGAGCACAGTGCGGTTTCTTTCCAGCCGCATGTACACCCTCAGCTGGTTCAGGGTTCTAAGATGTCTGGAGGCCTGGACCTAGTCCTTAGAAGCAAGGGGTCAGAAATAGGCTTGATACTGTTGCCGCGCTGCATCTCGCCTGCGAGCCGGCACCAAGCATCTTAGAAGTCGACATGGTGACGCGTGCTGCTTCAACAGAACAAAAAAACACCACTGGGAGCGGGAAGCAAGCTGCTTTTTTGCCGAAATTCCCAAGCAAGTCCTGCTCGAGGGCCGCCCGCTCTTCCTCTCCGATGGGCGACCGGGAAGTGACGTAGGGGCAAACCACCAGCCCGAAGGCTGTCAAGCTGACCCCTCCGGTGACGGTGCCTCAGTCGCTTCAGGGGCTGCCTTTAACTCTTTCTTCGAGACGTCATATCATATCAACCCTAAACCCTAAACCCTAAACCCTAAACCCTAAACCCACTCATATCATATCATTTTTAAAAAATATAATATCAATCCCTGCAAACAAGGCCGGGCCAGCGCCTTCATCGCAACGTACATCCAGTCTCCATCCTACACCATCCCCAACAAGGTCCCCCCAGAACGGCGGCCTGGGTGCAGACCCCGCGCACGCCTCCCCAGACTGCCCGCAGCAGGTACCCGGACACCCCGGGCTTCGAGGCCTTCTGCGCGCTGGCCACCGTGGACGCGCCCATGGAAAAGGGCGGCCGCGCCACGACCTGAATCGGCAACGGCCGCCAGGCACGCCGGGCACCCTGGGAGCCCAGGAAGACGCGCATCTTGCCAAGGGCCATGGCTGCTCTGACTGTGCACTGCCTTGTCTGCCAACACTAGACAGGTAGCGGAGTTGCTTTGCGGACGAGCTTGCGTGTGTTTGCGGATTTGCTGAGCCAGCCTCATGGACGCTAGTTCCTGCAGCCTTCCGAGAACACAAGCAAGCCACTTTGGCCCCCCCAATAGAACACGGCCCCCGAGCGTAAATGTGCCAGGCGGGCAACGTAGTTGCCGAAGGTGTTGGTGCACATTGCATAGATGACTTCCGGCCTCAGACGTTTGGTGCAGAATTACGGTTTGGCCAGGGGATGCTACGACAGCTCATCCTTTCAGTTGTCTGTGCGTCTCCAATCAGGAACTGCGGCCTCTCTAGAACCGTTCGCATCAGCAAGTTGCGCTCCTCCACTGGGGCAGGCGAACTGCGGGCATTTCATCGATGTGGATTCTCGGACGTGTTTCATGTATCGACTTGGCGCTGCATGCTTCTGGGCCCCTAACAACTTACTGTCGAACATGAGGCACAAGTCATACGAAGTCCTGCTGGATCATCGGGTCATCCGCATTTTCGCCCACAGTGGCCGCCTCGAAACACTTCTCGACCACCTGGTAGGTGCCGTGTCGAAGCACTGGACTGGTTTAGGGTGTTTAGAGGGTGTTTACCGAGTTTAATAGGGTTGAAAATAGCTGTTTATAAGGCCTGTGTCGGGCTTTTGTGGGTTTTTAGTGTTTCTTGGGTTTGTGGTCTAGGGTAGGCTCTTGGTCCAAGCAAAAGTCCGCACGGCACACATTGCTAGCAGTCCAGAGCTAGACTCAGGCAATCTCAGGCAAAGCCGCATTGCTCGAGAACTTTTCCTTCGAGAACTCGGCAATGTTTTGCCGGATCGTCTCGATGATACCTGGGACTCATGTCTGCGATTCTGAACCCTAAACCCTCAACCCCAAGCCCTAAACCTAAAAAAAAACCTGTAGTCCGGTGGCGGCTAGAGAATTTGGGAACTTGTGAGCCTCTTAAGTTGCGGCGAAACCTAGTGAGCTAGCTACGTTGATGCAACATTTGTGGCTACTGTTGCTCCTTCTGCCCGAGGCACGTTTCTTGTCCTCCTTGCGGCCGTGCTCGAGCATGTGCTGCACCACCTGCAGCGAGCAGGCTCAGAGACATTCTGGTCGAATTGTTTCTGCTCTTCTTTCATGATGTTGACGCCTCTCCACCTGGCTTGCTCTACACACGGACGGATGAACAGCAAGCGATTGGGCTAGACAGGAATTCAGGAGATTTACATCTCCGCACCGTCATCATTGCCTTTAATTGAGAAGGAGAGCTGGTTAGGGCAGCTACGGCACAGAAGTCCCCAGAGGACAAGAACGGCATCAGGGCACAGTTAAGGCTACTCGAGACCTGAACCTCGAACGGTCAACGTGGAGTTCTGGAGTCCCAGGAACTGTCTCTCTGTGAGTGTTTTGCGGATTTTCCTTCATCTGTGTGAACATGGCGCCCCCATCAGAAGCTACGGCAGTTTTGAAAAAAGCATGTTGCCGATGGCGGCCTCCGACTATTTGCCCCAGCCCTCGCTGACTGAGTGCAGAGCATAGTTGCCGTAGGCATCTTTTGCCAGAACGGCCACATTCATAAGGATTTTCTCCAACCTGCGGATGCCCACTTCGGGCTTGTGTGTAACTCAAAGACACCAAAACAGGGCCCAAACGTGGCGACCACCAACATGCAACTCCCCACTTCTGTTCTGAGGACACGATGCAACGGTCTTAAAAGTCGAGTTGCATTGGCTCCAGCTGCGCTGAAACGCAGTGCTCCAGAAGGCGCTGGATCACACGGCAGCCGTACCTCGGTCTCGCAAACAATGCGAAATTTGCGGAACAACCTGCTGCAGTAACCGCCCACCGAATTGCAATCAGCAAGGCCGTCTCTCAGCAGCATTTAGCACAAAGTCGCTCTCAGACGTGTGACCACGGGTATCTCACATACTCTGACCAGCCCGACCAATTGGCATATCAAGGCCCGAGAGCCAGGGCCAAGGTAAACAAGGACAAGGCAATTCACTATTTGCTTAAGAACCCCCCCAAGAAATGGAATTCATTTGCTTAAGAGCCCCCCAAGAAATGAAATTTATCTTCCTTATAAGGGCAATATCGGGGTTGATACTACACATTTTTTAGGGTTCTTAAGCAAATGGAAGTAAAAATGGTCAGAAGCAGCTTGGGAGTCAGATGCATCAGTGGAGGCATCAGCAAAGCAACCCCTTGCACAAGAAGCCTCATGCACAAAGCAGCTGAGGTCGTGGCACGTGCTTCGCAGTATCTTCAGCCTTCTGTTCCACCTGACCCAAGGATGCACAGCCAGATTTCACCCTTAGGTCCTGCCCACGCCGCAGAAATCTGCAAGGACATCTGGGTCAGGAGCAGCTTTGATGACGAAGTTGACGGAGTCCGGCGGCATCTGCTCGATGCACTTTTGAATCACCTCATACGGTACCAGAGTAAGAAAAGCAGAAACATCATGAGACCTCTGGGTAGAACGAGCCGGCTAAGTTGAGGCACCCCAACTCACCCCAGCTCATTCACAGCACCATACAAGTACCAAAGCTCGGTGCCAAGTTGGCAGGCAAGGGGCATGATTTCCATGCATGTTCCTGCAAACCATCAGAAACACGTACACCCCCCTATGCAACGTGGATATCAAGGCGAGCCGGCTGGCTATGGCTGTGATACTATGGGTAGAGACCCAACTCGAGAGACCTAACTCGAGAGACATCACAGGGTCTCCTGATGCAGGACTCGACGTGATCCTCCAGCTCCCGCGCAATCTGCTGCTGGGACTCTTTGGAGACAGCCTGAATGGCCTGAACCGTCAGCACTGTGATCATCTGGCACTCCCACGGCAAGGCCTCTGAACCCTACACCCTAAACCCTAAACCCTAAAACCTAAACCCTAAACCGCCATTCTCCCCAGGCACTTTCTGGATGACGCGGCAGCCGTACTGGTCTTGCGAGAGCGCCGCGACGTTGTCCGCCAGCGCCCGCACCAAGGCCTGCCACAGGATGCCAGAAAATGCCACAGGATGCCACCCTAAACCCTAAGTCCTAAACCCTAAACTCTAAACCCTATAACCCTAGCCCTAAACCCTATACATTCTCGCAAACGCCTAGATGGGACAACACAGCAACATTGGGCACAAAGCGGGCGAGAGGGGATTGGCTCAAGGCACATCTCCAACAGCTCCCCCTTGCAGTGTGGAGTGACACGTGACATTGCTCATCTCTGCAGACTTCCGCCTTCTTCTGCCTGGGCCGAGAGTCAAAGGGCAGACAGAAACGAGGGAAGACCAACCATGAAGATACTCCGGCATAAGGGTTTAGGGTTTCGGGTTTAGGGTTTAGGGTTTCGAAGTTTCGGATTTTCGGATTTAGGGCTTCGGATTTAGGGTTTAGGGTTTCGGCGGTTTAGGGTTTCGGTTTGAGGGCTTAGGTCCTCAAGAACCGCACCACCCGAACATCCCAAGCAACAGACCAGCCAAGTCCCGAGCTCTGTGTCTGCAGTGTCAAAAATCTTCTGGACCTGCGCTGCGAGAGGGGGCTGAGGGTTTAGGGTTTAGGGTTTAGGGTTTAGGGTTTAGGGTTTAGGGTTTAGGGTTTAGGGTTTTGGGGTTTTGGGGTTTCGGGCTGTTCGCTGCAGCAAGAGATAGGATTTTGCACCAACCCTTCAAGACGTGAGCTTCTCCGGGGGTCTCTCTTACCGCACATTATCTCAGGGCTCCCATGATGAACCAGCGGTACACGTGAACATGTATGCCGACAATGTCTGAGATCAAAGCTGAACAGATGAAAAGCAGCAAAACGAACAACCATCACACCAGCCGCTCTAAGAGGCAAAGAAAGTTGCTGAGGATCCCTGCCACATGGTTGGCGAAGACTTCCTTGGACAGTTCTGCAGCATCATCCTGAATCGCCTGCACAAGAAGGCTCATCGATACTGAAGCAAACCGAAACCAGGCTCACTGCTTCTCGTGTATGGCTTCCTAAACCCTAAACCCTAAACCCCGAACCCTAAACCCTTAACCCCCATACAACGCATCGGGCGCACCGCGTAGACCCGTTGCTTGACATCAGGCGATGCCTTCGCGGGGTCAGGGCAGGACTTGCGGCAACAAAGTTTCTTTTCTGACCTGCATCTACCTTCGTCATAGACGTGCGCGATGGAATGCAGGCTTACCATGTCAACCGTCGTCTGCTTCAGAAATCCACAGTACACTGCATAACCAACCTCATCCAACTTCTGCTGCAGAAATCGACTGCCATGCTGATCCTGGCAAGAGCTGCGAGCCATTCAGAAGCTTCCAAACTCTTCCCCCCCATGCACGGACAGTCCTTTGCGAACTCCACGACCAAATTCTCGGTCAAAACCTCCTCGAGTGTCACATCTCGCTGCTTCCGCCGAACCTTCCGAATGCCCAGGGGACCGGCAATCACATTGACTATGCCCCTAGAATTTAGCTTGCGCCGGCTATCTCAGGCTGGCCAAACCCAAGTATCTCGTCGCTTGAAGCATAGGGGTTTAGGGGTTTAGGGGTTTAGGGTTTAGGGGCTTAGGGGTTTAGGGGTTTAGGGGTTTAGGGGTTTAGGGGTTTAGGGGTTTAGGGGTTTAGGGGTTTAGGGGTTTAGGGGTTTAGGGGTTTAGGGATTTGCAGTTCCGTTGACGCCTGGTTCAACAACAGGCTGAGGTTTGCATCGTCTTCGATTGCGGCGCTCGGCTCGTCCTTTGCAGAGCTCCATGAGCGCAAGTGGCGTCAGACAAGATGGCCCCTTCAAAGCAGCAAAAGCGTGGTCACCTGAAACCTACCTCCCTAAACCGCGCTCCAATTCACACAGCAAGGCTGGTCCGATCTCAAGAGGACTGCCCTAACCCCTAAACCCTAAACCCTAAACCCTAACATGGAATGGTTCAAAAGGGAAAGGCCCTCAACTGCCCACGGCTCCCTTCACCACATCGGCGGAGGTCCTTGGCGTTCTTGCCCTGACCAAGAGATGCCACTCCCCACATGTGGCGTGCTTACCCAGAGACTCCGAAACCTCTTAACTAGGGAATGTACCTTAAATCATATTCGGGTTCCTATTATGATTTAAGGGATATTCCTTAATTCAGGGGTTTGGGAGTCTCTGGGTAAGCTGTGAGGAAGCTGCCCCGGTTTTGAGGTATTGTACAGAAAAGACCGGCATGCTTCACAGAACTGATTTTGTCGTATGCAATGGGTCAGAAACAGATTGCCTGACCCTGACAGAACCGTGCCATGTGCACCAGACATCCTTCTTGGACTCCAGCATGATGCGAGGTAGCAAGCAAGTCAAGAACCACGCGCAGTCGAAAAGAAGGATTCGCTCGCATGCTTCAAGACAGCCCAAGAATGGGAGTGTGGTCTACATGTTCTCTGCTGCCGGCTTTAGAAAACAGAAGGGCTGCAGGGTGCTGGAGGGGCTTCGGGTTTAGGGTCGGAACGGCTCCTGTTTCTCCGGCAAAGGGCTCGTTTCTTCTGCTACTCTTGCGTGGGTGTCAAATAGACAAAGTCAGCGCCTGAACCACGATCTTGTTTTGAGGTTTTTTGGACCAATAGCATAGCAGTGCTGAACATGTTCACATGGCTTTATCTCGCCATCCTGTTCCCCGTGACAGGTGGAACGTATGTGCGCATTATGCATTCACTCAATTTTCGCCTTGCACCATGTGTGTTGGGACATGTTGTGACATATCGGGACTGAAGTTAAAGTAATTGCTGCAGCCTTTCCGCGAAGCACCTCATATAGAACTGCGGACAGGAATTTCAGGCTGAACATCGGCAAGCCAAACCCGAAGCCACCAGGGGTTGCTTTTGTTCTACCTTGAGCCCGTGAAGGGCCAGCGCATTGAACTGCTGGGGGCCTTGGTCCGCCTCTTGCCCTTCGGCTCGCGGGCGTTCTTGCCTCCTCCTGCAGGAAGAAGGAGCGCAAGCGCACAGGAGTTCCGAAAGTAGGGGTTGTGCCCCTTTTTTTGAAGCTCCTACAAGAAGGGATATGGGGTTTGCGAAAATAAGGGACCCCTAATATAGACCCCCAAAGTAGTAGGGTTCCCTAAAAATGAGGACCGCAAGAAGGTACCCCTAATTTCGTAACCCCCATATGGGTGGTTGTCAAAATTATGGTCCTTTTTTGGATCCCTATTATCAAACGGCACCTAATATTTAGGGTACCCCAAAAGAGATCATATTTTTGACGACCACCCATATACCATCTTGAGGTGTACAAGGAAGTCCCCCTATTTTTGGAAAATGCCCACATGCGGAAACAGTCGTAAAAGTACTCTGCAGCAACCCAGAGGAAGAAACGGCCAGCCAACAGCCAACATGCAATCACTGGTCCACACACGCCACTGTGCAAATAAACCCTAAAAACCCTAAACCCTGAACCCTGAACCTTGAACCCTAAACCCTAAACCCTAAACCCTGAACCCTAAACCCTAAACCCTCTGTCCCACAGACGGCTCTGCCGGGATTCGTCCTCCGCCTGCCTCAGGCTTGTTGCGCGACTTCGCCTCGGACAAGCTGGAGGTTTCCGAGTTAAGGGGTGCCTTAGTGGGGTCCTTACTAGAAGGGAATCCTGGTAGTTGGGGTCATAGATTGGAGGTCCCCTATTTGCGTAAACCCGCAGATGGCAGAATCATGCAGAATCATTGTCGGGGTTGAGGGTTTTAAGGGATTTTGGGTGGAATTGAGGTTGGGGTTTGAGAGTTTGGGGGCTTTGGGGGGATGTAGGGTTTGAGAGCTGGGAGGTTTGGCGGGATTTAGGGTTTGAGGTCAGGGTTTGAGAGTTTGGGGGTCTTGGGGGATTTGGGGGATGCAGGTTCGGGTTTGAGAGTTTGGGGATTTTGAAGGATTTAGGGTTTGAGGTTAGGGTTTGAGAGTTTGGGGGCTTCGGGGAAAGGTTTTGAGGTTAGGGCTTGAGAGTTGGGTGGCTTTGAGGGATTTGGGGTTTGAGGTTAGGGCTTGCGGGTTTGGGGGTTTTGGGGGATTTAGGGTTTAGGGGATTAGGGTTTGTGGGTTGGGGGGGGGGGGGATTCTGGGGATTTAGGGTTTTAGGGGTTTCGGGCCTGGGGGTTTAGGGTTGGGGGTTTAGGGTTTGGGGTGTTGGGGTTTAGGGTTAGAGGCTTGGGGGTTTAGGATCTTGAGGTTTAGGGCTTAGGGTAGCATACTGACATCTGCAGAAGAAAGGTGTGGGGAGCTCGGGCCGGTACGTTCTTGGATGATGCAGCCGTTTGCCTGAGCATAGCTGAGCAGCTTGAGCCGGGAGAACAGATAGGGCTGACACAACATGACAAAATGTGACAATGAAATGATGTGCAGACGACTCCCTAAAAGACCAGAAAATGTAGCGGACGACACCCAAAACCCTAAACCCTCAACCCGAAACCCTAAACCCTAAATCCTAAACCCTAACCCGAAACCCTAAGGCAACATGAGGAGATACGCAGCCAAGGCACTCAGGCATTGTCGGCACAGGCATATGAGGGAACATCGGCATGGCAGGCATTCCTGTCCGAGCGCGGAGTCCATCAGAGTACCCACAGACTGGGTTTAGGGTTAAGGGTTAAGGGTTTAGGGTTTAGGGTTAAGGGTTAAGGGTTTAGGGTTTAGGGGTTTTATTCGGGTCTAGGGTTTAGGGGTTTGTTGCGCCTGGGTACATCGGCGGCGGCGGCATCATTGTGTAGGGCTGAGTAGGGTACCTCACAGAGATCTTGAGAACTTAACAGAACTTGGGGAACCAGCCGCGACAACGAGAAGCGAAGAGGTGTCTGCACAAAGCCGAGCGTAAGGACAAGGCGGAATGTACGCGTTGTAACCACCCGCTGGGGGTGGACCCGGCGCGTAGGGAAGCGGCATCCCTGCATAGGGGTTGGGATACGCTCCAAACCTGAGTGCAACAAAGATCGTGACCAAGAGCAACTTCTCCATGTGCACGTCTAGGCAGCTGTCCTGACACACCCGACTGTGTTGGTTGCTTTACTGCTTTCCGGGTCACGCCGCCAGATCCGGCGGGAGTGCCTCCAGCCGGCACACATGCAAGCAAGCTCGCCGTGACACCGCTGGCACAGATAAACACCGCCCTTCGCCTGAGGTGGAGGAGGAGCCCATCCAGCAGCCGGTGGGGACTGCGCTTGTGGCGTCCTCAGAGAGGGCTCTTGGCTCCAAGGACTCCGTGGAGCTTTGAAGGCAAAGACTTGAGGGCTTGGCTGGTTCTTCCGCTGGTTGCGTCCTCGGCCGCCCTTCCTTTGCCCCTGGAACCCGGATGAACCCGGAACAGCGGGAACACACAGGCAGCCACACACACTGGATAAAAGCTGTCACGACCGTTTGTTCACAAGCCTCGTCTCCTCCTGCGAACATTGACGTGTGAATCTTCTTTGGAGAATCACCGTCCTCAGGGACAAAGCGAGACGGAAGCAGGAGATGGAGAGAAAGGTACCATTGCCTTGCGCAAGAACTGGCACACTCAGCAACTCCCAACTCCTGATCCTGTCTAAGTCCTTCGCATCTCCATCAATAGAAAAGCTCGGGCCGGGACTTTTACGAACATGGCATCATTCATACTGATCCCAGGTTGGGCCGGGGCCGACCCTGCCACGAGACGCTGCTGCTTAAACATCAGAAAACACCCAAAAAACTGCACAAAGGGGGGGGGGGGTTTACGAAAATCAGGGACCCTGAAATATAGACCCCAAATAGTAGGATTCCCTACTAAAATGGACCGCAATAAGGTACCCCGCATATGGTAAACCCCCACATGGCTCACAAAGGCAAAGGCAAAGCCGAGGCCTGTCTCCACCTGCATAGGCTGCAAGGGCCTCGGCTTCGCAAGTCGCATGCTTTACAGGCAACCACCGTGTTTAGGGTTTAGGGTTTAGGGTTTAGGGTTTAGGGTTTAGGGTTTAGGCTTTAGGCTTTAGGCTTTAGGCTTTAGGGTTTAGGGTTTAGGGTTGGAGCATAGCTACTGCCAATAAAACTGCGCACAACGTCGGCTCTTCGGCAGTTGGCCATGTGAGAGGAACAAACTGTTATACCCTAAACCCTAAACCCTAAACCCTCAACCCTAAACCCTACACCCTAAACCCAAAAACTCTCTGCAATTCTTGTAGCTGTCGAGCTGCGGAGCGTTGTTTGTGCGAGCCGCGTTTGCAGCTCGGGCAGCCGCCTGAAGCCAAGTTGTGTCGATCCCGGGGCGAAAGCTGCAACTACAAGGCCTGCACGTGTACTTGGAGGTTCATTTGGGTATTCATAAGTGGGGTTATAAGTAGGGCAACTATACCTAGGTACTTATGAGCCTAGGTATAATTACCCATGAACCTTCAAGTACCATGAGTTCGAATACAAGTGCCGAGTTTGCAGACACTGGCGGTGGATGCCGTGCCAGCTCCTGCTTGCGACATGCACTGCCTGTGCTACTCACAGCGGCCTCAGTTCAACAAGCCCCACTAAACCCGAAACCCTAAACCCTAAGCCCTAAACCCGAAGCCCTAAACCCTAAACCCGAAACCCGAAGCCCTAAACCCTAAACCCTAAACCCTAAACCCTAAACCCTAAACCCTAAACCCTAAACCCCACTGCTGTTCTCTGAGGTGTGCCAGTGACCCTGCCCTGCATCGCTCCAGAAGAGAGCAAGTCAGCCATCCTGCACATGGCTTAGGGTTTAGGGTTTAGGGTTTAGGGTTTAGGGTTTAGGGTTTAGGGTTTAGGGTTTAGGGTTTAGGGTTTAGGGTTTAGGGTTTAGGGTTTAGGGTTTAGGGTTTTCAGTTTTCAGGGTTCAGGGTTCAGGGTTCAGGGTTTAGGGTTTAGGGTTTCAGGGTTTCAGGGTTTCAGGGTTTAGGGTTTAGGGTTTAGGGTTTAGGGTTCAGGGTTCAGGGTTCAGGGTTCAGGGTTTAGGGTTTAGGGTTTAGGGTTTAGGGTTTAGGGTCTAGGGTTTACAGTGTAGGGTTTTGACGTCTCCCCATACTACTAGGACGCTTCGACGGGCACGCGACACAGAAGTGACACGGCGCCTCTGTGGATGTGAAGGTTCCCGACCTACTTCCTTACGCTCGATTGAGCCACAATGTCACATCGAAGAGATCTGCGCAGGTTCAGGGTTTTGGGTTCAGGGTTTAGGGTTTAGAATTGAGGGTGTAGGATTTAGGGTTTAGGGTTTAGGGTTTAGGGTTAAGAGCACATGTGGTCCAGAGATGTCAAGTGTCAAGAAGGGCCTCCTCAGCAGCTTGGAGTCATAGCTGTCATAGCTCTGAATTTAAAAAAAACTCTAAACCCTGAACCTCGAAACCCTAAACCCCTAAACCCTAGGATCCTAAACCCAAGCCCCAAACCCAAAACCCCAAAGCCCCAAACCCAAAACCCACAACCCCTCCCTTCGAAGGGGCTGCGGCTCACCAAGGCTGGGGCACCCTAAACCCTAAACCCCACAAACCCTAAACCCTAAACCTTAAACCCTAAACCCTAAACTAACCCTAAACCCTAAACCCTAAACCCTAAACCCGAACCCCTTCAAAGGGCCACGGACCACCAGGGCCGGGGCCGGTTTCTCCCCGGACCTCCTCGCAAAGCCGCTGCACCTCCCAGGCTGCACTGCCATGGTAAACCCCGGCCCGTGGCAGGGTTGAGGGTTTAGGGTTTAGGGTTTGGGGTTTGGGGTTTGGGGTTTAGGGTTTAGGGTTTAGGGTTTAGGGTTTAGGGTTAAGAGCGTTAAGAGCGTTAGGGTTTAGGGTTTAAGGTTAAGAGCCGGACAAGGGTTTAGGGTCACTTCACGGGTAGCCTCTTGGCAGCAGCTTGCCCCGAGCTTGTTCTGGAACTCCTCCCAATTGCAATGGCGTCGCAAACTTGGAGGTTAATTTGGGTTGCTATAAGTAGGGTGATAAGCCGGGGAACTTTACTGATAACCTTACTTAGGGTCCTTATAGCCCTACTTAGAACTAGCCGTGAACCCCCAAGTAGCCCCCCTAACCCTAAACCCTAAACCCCTAACCCCTAAACCCTAAACCCTAAAGCTAGCCATGAACCTACAAGAAGGGGTGCAGAAACCTTGTGTGCTCTGCGAGCAGTCCTGGCAGATCCTCTCCATGTCGGCCTCCATCTCTCCATGCCTCTTTGCCTCAGCTCTTTAGGGTTTAGGGTTTAGGGCTTAGGGTTTAGGGTTTAGGGTTTAGGGTTTAGGGTTTAGGGTTTAGGGTTTAGGGTTTAGGGTTTAGGGTTTAGGGTTTAGGGTTTAGGGTACCTTCTTGGGGTCCGTATGATAATTTGCACCATGCCATCTGGGGCCTTACGATACTAGGGGTACCTTGTTGCGGTCCTGAATATGAGGGGATCCCTAGCATTTGGTGGTCTATATTCGGGGGCCCTTATTACCGAAAACCCCCATGTCAATGCTGGGACATGTAATCCAACGTTAGGTCCTTACTTATCTTACTTGGACTACGCAAACGAGGAAGCGTGAGCTTAATTTATTCTTCAATTCGATTCTTGTTCCCGGCTGGGCCCCGCGCAAGATTTTCCAGGTTCCGCAGCTCTCGTCCCAGCATGTCCTGACCAGGTACTCAACAATGTGGCGTTCAGGTCTTGTATTTGCCTTTTGTGCATCGGCAGCGTAGCCACAAACAGCACTGCTTTCTTGCATCAAACTTCCACTGAGAGGTCAGAAAGTCAGCAGGCATCTCACGTCATCGAGTTGGGCATACTCTTACAAATCTGCAGCCTGTAAAGATTTTGGCGGCGACCCAACTGTGGCTTTGGGGTTTAGGGTTTAGTTTAGGGTTCAGGGTCTAGGGTAGGTGGTGGACTGGGTCTGGGCGTGATGGAGGTCAGAGTGTAGCCACTGTCAAACACATCGAAAGCAGGCTCTCGAAACAACTCGAAGCATGAGCAAACATGCACCTGTTCGTGTTCAGACTGAATCTTTACAAAACAGCTCCGACAGGTCACACGGAGTGCCCAAGAAGCCACTCGGAAAACATGCCTGTCCAGACCTGTTCATGACATCTCACGACGTTTCAGACGTCTGGGGGGTTGGTTTCGCTGCGAACGGCACTCCACTCTTCTCGGCGGCCTTGCCTAGGCAGACTCCGCCAAAGGCTCGCGGCCCTCTTGAAGATTTCCGATCGGCTTCGTCCGGCTGGCAGGCATGTCTGCACTGATTGTCGGCCAGCCAGGGCCGAACCAGCCCCGCAGCCAAAAGTACGCGACAGCAGCTGTTCCCCAGCCTAAACCCAGGACCACCCCTGCATCGACAGCCTCGCGCCAGGGGTATGGCAAGTGTGGCACCGAGAGTGCGAGACCGGGGATGAGGATTAGAATAAGCAGCCAGCTCTTGACAAGCCTGCGGGGTGTGGCTGAGACAAGCCCAGCCACAAAAAATGGTGCCAGGAGTTTCTCCCAAAAAGGGGAATCCTGTTTCAGTTCACGTGCCCTTCGGATAAGCATGGGCGAGAAGCTCATCTGAAATGCACGCACGCCTTCCACCAGCCAAAGGGACAGGGCGATTGCTGCCTGAGCTGGCAACACACTGCACGGCTGATGCACGAACATGGCCACATGAAGGTCGTTTTTGGGGTAGCAAGGAATTGTGGCTCAACATCTGCGAGGAGCTATGGTAGAAACATCTTACATAGCACTAGGGCCCTCTGCGACGACAGCTGAAACGACTAAGGCTGTGGGCGTATCCAGCCCACTGCAGGCCAGTCAGGTCCATCCGCTTGAAGGGCTGCAGGCCACGCCCCAGCTCCATCGCGATGCAGTCAACGAAGATGTACACCCAGAGACCCACACCTTAGCTGTCGGATGCCCTCGATACCTCATGCTACTTGAACACCCTCCGCCCTTCAAGACCAAGTCGCCCCAAAACTGTGCCAGAAGAGCACATCGATGGCCGCACCCTCGCTGCTGCTCCGCCATGGCGCGGAAAGCGTGAACAATGTACGCCTGCACCTTCACAGTCGCCGGGTTGTGTTTGCAAAAGAGCAAGACCCTCGAATTCGTGAAGTATGCTGCTGGCCTTTACCGGTGTCACACTGGAGCCATAAGTCGCACTGCACACATGCAGTGGCACCAAGGCTTCCACCCCATGTCTGCAAGCTCCCATCTCATGGATAGCGAAGGTTCACACACGCAACATTCGTGAATGCTGTTTCCTGAACCAAATGGGGGGGGGGCAAACCTTAAACGCGCTTGCCCAGTACAGCCCCAACCTATGTAGCTACAGCGCCTCCAACAGCCCACGGCACTCCTGCTCGAGGGGCCTTGGTCTAAGTCTGGACTTCAAAACTGAACGGCGCCTGCCCACAGCAGGACAAAACCAACATGGCAGCTGCGTCCTGGCAGACTACAGGCCCCGTCAAGCTAAGCTAAGCTTGAAGCTTTGTCTCGTGCAAGGCGTGTCGTGCTGAAGCTCCATCGCCTCCACATAGCTACAGCACAGCTGAAAACAAGAGAAATCCAGCTGGAGTTAAATTCTCAAACGAAACAACCCCCTTTCCCATGGAGGTTGCACGCTCCGCACAACAGAAAAAAAATGAAGTCAGGGCTTGTAGTCCTACGAAGACAGAACATTAGACCCGTTGGACATGTGGGAAGAAAGGCTCACTCACCACCAAGGCTCTCGATTTTAGATTGGCGTGCGCGATTCTGATCTGGGGGTCTTGCAGGTGCCACAACTTACTGACGACAAAGCACAAAACTTCCTGGAAGGCAGTTCCATACTGAACTTGGAGTTTTTTGCTGTTTCTGAGGAACTATAGTACCCAAGAATTAAGAACTATTTCCAAGTACCCCTAAGTGTTGCTGTCCCACCTGCTGCTGGCTGTCTCGAAAGTGACACCTCCGGCCTTAGCCACGAGGTGCGAGGCTCTGCTCCCCCCCCTTCGATATATTTCTATATGGTTATGTTGTTATACTGTTTATATTGTTTTATTGCTACATTGCTATACGGTTCTACTGCTATATTGATATATTCCCATATTCTTTGTACGTGGTCCTAGCCATGAGTCGAGTACCTTCTCAAAACATGCGCAGCATTACATGCTACATAATTGTATTGTATTGTATTGTATTGTATTGTATTGTTATATTGGCAAACAGTCATACTGTGTTGTTGATAACGTTTATACATTGAATTTTATTCCCTAGCAGACAAACTCGACAGGTCGTTGAAGCAACTGCGATGTATTGTCAGCTGCCGCACTCTGATGGATCAGTGGAACATGGACTTGCAGGACCGTCAACCAATCTTGAAGCCCGGGCACGGCGGCATCAGGCACCTAATCCCTAAACCCCAACCCCTTGGGAACCTGGAAAAGGCTCCCAGAAACATGAGAAGTTCGGCTCTCAGGAAGAGACTCCGAACTCATCAGTCCAGCCCTGCAGTTTGTCAGATGTCTCCACATGGGTGGTTGTCAAAATTTTGCTACCCCTAAATATTAAATGCCGTATTATAATAGGGATCACACAAAGGGACCATACTTTTGACAACCACCTACATGTGTCCACGTCTCTCCACTCATTGCCGCGGCGCTTTAGTCACATCACCCGAGAATCTCGACGAGTCTCACAGTAACTTCAAGATTGAATCCGACACCATGTGCAGTCAGTATCGTCTTGCAATGAGTGCACAACTAAGCCCTACTGCAGTTGAGTGCGCCTGCAGCAGCAAGCCTCCAGCATGCCGATTCGCACCGCCAGATCGGCATGCTCCTGTTCAGCCTGGAGGGTCAGGACGGTTAGGATTCGCCAGGGGCCCAAACTTGACACAAGCACCCTGCAC
Organism: Symbiodinium natans; assembly: GCA_905221605.1. NCBI lineage: Eukaryota > Dinophyceae > Suessiales > Symbiodiniaceae > Symbiodinium > Symbiodinium natans. Next base: position 83,977 of record CAJNDS010000314.1, on the reverse strand, counting down.
ATGCATTCACATGCTCTTGGAAATCCAGGCCCCCTAGGCCAAGTACTCTTGCCCATTTTTCCTCCGCACCCTCGCCCACCTTGCGGAACTCGGCCGCCGTTCGCCGGGAGAGCGCCGTCCTCGGCGGAGCGGGACATATGGAAAGCCATGCTCTGAGGCTTGCCCAAAGCTGCTGTAGGTGCTGGACAACTTCTGGTCCATTCCGGTTGCTAGCGCGGCCTGCAAAAATTGAAAAAGCAAAGAATGAGCGGCTTCCAGTATTGAAGTGCTCAGGAAGCAAAGCAGCCATGGCCATCCGTGTCTTGGGCAACAGTTCTGTCCCGCCTGACTGCTGATCCAGCACGCGTACCGAGCAAGGGTTTCGTCTACCATCTCAATGTGTAAGATATTCTACCAGTTCCGCCGATTGCATGCAATCTGGCAAATTTGCATGCTTGTGGAAATGGACTGTTTCAGAGTCGCGACGATGCAAAAGCACAATTCCGCAAGCCTGTATCGTGTCAGCAATTTCTTGCCCATGTCGTGGGCTTGAGTAATTGCAACGACATGCAGCCAGAGGCACATGCGAAGTTGCTAACACGATGGTAATAAAATAGAATAATATGGAATACTATCACAACATGAAAATATAAAGCAAAACAAAGAATATTATACTAGAAATAACATGTACTAATATAAACACATTTTCATATTAGAGTCATACCAGAAATATATTGAAAACCATTGAAATACTTAAACATGAGATGAAATAATATGATAATGTAATCATAAAATCATCTTGTAATATGATCAGATAATCACATTTTCACATATTCTATAGTTCTATACTTCTACATGTCCATAAAGACAATCATGTAACAATAGAACAAGAAAACCATGCAAAAATATAATACTAACATAGTATATTAATATAACAATATAGTAGTACAATAATTGATACTAGTTTGATGCTATACAAGATTATGATAATATAAGAACATACTAGTATAATAACACAATCAAGCAATAACATATTAATACATACATATAGTAATATACTGGCATATACTCTCATAAGAACCACTATCAATATATGTTCATAAGATTGTTCAGAAAATGAATCGTTTCTCGAGCAGTGCACAGTACAGCTTACACGTCATCAGGTACATCCCTGCTCTTCAACAAAGTCAGACGGCGGGCCATTTTGCGGCATGTTCTTGCGTTGAGCCGCGTGGATGGAGCGTCGAACATAATTATTGCAACATTACAGTACTATACGAATGTACTATCAGATTCATATATTGGTATGTTTGTATACTAGTATAATATGCTGCTGGCCTGAGCTCTGGCAGGGGCCACTTCTTACCGAACAGAACTTCTGAGGCGTCTTGAGCAGTTTGCAGGCTTACAACCTCTGGGAGCGAAGGTTCTACGCTCCAGCCGCGGACGGCAGTGAAGGTGCAGAAACCGGCTGTAGCAGCGAATTCGTGCCTGACCTTGCAGAACATCTTCCTGGTCCTTGCACGCAAGGTCTAAAAACCTTAGCATGGCGACAAAGTTCCTGCCGGGATCGGCGGGTCTGCATACCACTTGCCGCCTTCGCCTGCGCATCGAATGGCAGCCAGGATCAACGACTGCTTACATGAGCTAAGTGCCAACATGTGCACAACATCCACACTCCAGTGGCTGATGTTAGCAGGCTCTCGAAGCCCAACTGCACGCGTGAGAATGGAAAGCTTCGGAAGGCTTGCATGCTTTAGCCTGGCGAGGTCATGGCACCCCAGACGTCCCAATCTCCACTGTGCACATACGCCCAGATGGTTCTCCTCACAACATGGGTCGAAAGCACCGGAGATTCTGTTCTGCAGGCATGTGCGAAGGAATCAAAGTAAGTCGACCCATCCAAAGTAGATACAGACCCTGCAACCTAAACCCTAAACCCTAAACCCTTTACCCTAAAAGTTAAAAAATGAGTCGAGCAGTAGCAAGATGTTCGTGCCAAGAGTCACTGAACCGGCGCTGCCAAACCTGATCTCGTTGGGCTTGCCGTAGGCTGCCCTACTGCAGACCCTCATCATGATGTCATCCTCGGTGCAAGACTCTGCAAGATCATCGCCAGAATTACTCAGAAGGGGCCCCTCAAGCCAGAACCTGAATCCCATCCTGAGTCCCGAATGTCCCCAGTCTTCAGAAGAGATTGAACCATTGCAACAGCACACAACCAAAGCGGACGACCTGTCACGTGTTACACGTGCATCATTCCGGCGCCCGTTCCAGCCCACACAAGCTGCGAGGGCCGCTATAAAGTTTTTGAGGTAGCACGTGTTTCTGGCTGTGTCCGCTTCGTGCTTAACCTGTCGTTGACCACTCCTTTCATACCTCTCCATGCACCGGCGTCTGAACTTTCCTAAACCCTAAACCCTAAACCCTAAACCCTAAACCCTATGTGCAAGTGCACCCCATTTGCACAGCTGGGCCAGAGCCCAAGTTCCCTCGTTCTCAGGGCATCTGAGGCAAGTCTCCGGCTTCCACGGCGTAGACTCGTCCTCTGGGCTTCAGTCGGGTTTAGGGTTTAGGGTTTAGGGTTTAGGGTTTAGGGTTTAGGGTTTAGGGTTGAGGGTTGAGGGTTGAGGGTTGAGGGTTGAGGGTTGAGGGTTGAGGGTTGAGGGTTTAGGGTTTAGGGTTTAGGGTTTAGGAGCTGCTGAACATCGCTTTAGGACGTTTCATTTTCTCATGCCGCATGCTGAAGCGTCCTTCAACTTCACCGTGTACGTGCCGAATGGGCTGAAAGCCGTTCCTGCTGTGGCTCGAATAGCCTGAGGACGCAGAAAGTTTCTCTCAACTTGCACGGTTTACGGTTTAGGGTTTAGGGTTTAGGGTTTAGGGTTTAGGGTTTAGGGTTTAGGGTTTAGGGTTTAGGGTTTAGGGTTTAGGGTTAGGGTTTAGGGTCCAAAAAACTTGTGTCATGGTGACAGCCGCTTACATCTCTACCGAAAGCAGACTGCATCTTTGCTGGGGCACCAGAACGTACTCGGGCCACTGGTGAGAAGCCAAGAAGTACAGAGCATTCCCCTTGTAAGTGCCTGCGCAAGTCGCGATTGGTCCCAAGCAAATCTACCGGGTTCTCACGCCGGCAACACATCTTTGTTGGAAGCATGGCTTTTAAACCTCAAATCTGCACCAACTCGACAGCATGGCAGGAAATGCCTGGAACCCGGTACAAATCGAACTTGTCCGAGCCCAGAAAGGACCAGCTCGGCATGCTTGACGTCCCCATCTGATTCCAGGCGCTGACTCCTCAGCATGTCGAACGCTTCATTCTCACCACCCTGCACCCTAAACCCTAAACCCTAAACCCTAAACCCGCATGGCGTTGCTGGGTCCCTGCCAGGTTGCTCTTGAAGTACATCCTGTACTTTGGCCACTTCACCTGAAGAAAAAAGGATGGTCAAACATCGGCCTCGCATGAGCATGATACTGTTCTATAAAGTCCCCTTAGAACTAGTTACAATCATGATGGGAAGTGAATGTAGAAAGATAAACGGTTGTAGCATAATAGGATTATGGTGGATTTTAGTATGTCGTGTTTCACTTTTATTATTTGCGATGACAGCTATTAATTTTTGTTCTTTCATTTGGACTCACGGGAATCTTATTCACAGGAAGCATGTGAGCGGCTAAGTGGCTGAAACAGATGATTGGGCGAGAGGAAAAAGCGTGTTGTTTGGCAGTCAAGGCACGGTTACAATGAGTGTGAATTGGGATGTTCCCTCTTATTCTAACAGCTCCTCAGTTCAATACGGATTATAGTACCCCCTATCTTATCATAATCCCTCTTAAGGACTGTTAGCAGAACGGGGAACATCCCAAGGTGTGAATGTGATGTCCTTCACTTCGTTCATCTTGTTATTGATAAAGAAGTTTACGCTCACAGGCTTCATATTGTTCACGCTGTGCTCACTAAAACCCGCCAGTGAACAAGGATACCGCCGTGAGAAAGAAGATACAGTCATAAAGGCTGAGGAAAACATGATTATTCTATGATTAAAGATGTGAGCAAGGGTACGGTGATAATAAGCGCTCTCTTAAAACACAATAGTTCATGCATTAATGGGATTTTTGGTGTGGTGTTTTTTTAGTCACTCAGTCTGGCAGAAAGCCACTGTAGGACCCCTCGGACTCTCGGCAAATGAAAGACACCGTGGACAGGCAAGAAGCGTTTCTCAGCGTGAAGCCACTGGCCACCAAGATGTTGCCTGAATGATAGCACCTTGCTTAGGGTTTTAGGGTTTAGGGTTCCTGAACCCTAAACCCTAAACCCTAAACCCTAAACCCTAAACCCTAAGCACCTTGCTTCGGAGATCAAGGCCTCTTAGCAGGCAACGCTGCTCAACTGTTCAGCCGCTACGAAACCACAGCAGCCCCTGCTCGGAGGTTCATGGGTAGTTGCAAGTGGGGTTTATAAGCAGGGCAACTATACTTAAAATCGTATTGGGGTACTTATAAGCGTACTTATAACTACTCATGATTCTCCTCATAACCTTACTTAGGGTACTGATCACCCTACTTACAACTACCCAAGAACCTCCAAGTGCAGGTCCTCGCTCTCATGAGATCCTCCAAGCTCTCAATTCGAGCCAAAGGAGCCTGCCATCGGCTCCAGCACAACCACCTGGGCACACCTTACCAGGCTCTCGCAGGGCAAATTATGACCCCCTAAGCCCTAAATCCTAAGCCCTAAGCCCTCAGCCCTAGACCCTAAGCCCTAAGCCTTAAGCCCTAAACCCTAAGCCCTAAGCCCTAAACCCTAAACTCCCCCATGGCTCGATGGCATGCTTGTTGCCACACGACTGCAACAGAATCTTGCTGGAATCTTGCTCGAGTGACTCAGCGCTGCGTCCTACTTGAAGGCTCATGGGTAGCTACAAGTCGGGCTATAAGTACCCTAAATTAGGTTGTAGCCAGCTGGAAGTATAGTTGCCCTACTCATAGCCTCACTTATGAACCTTTGAGTTCCTGGCGCATCTGCCCGCGTTGCACTGGGACATCCGGGAGTAGTCGCAGCCCAGGTGGGCACAGGTTCCACCTGTAAAGCCTGCTTGGAGGTTCATGTGGGTAATTTATATGTGGGTGTTTTTGAAGTACCGTAAGTAAGGTTTGAAGTATCACTCACAACTTCAGCAGAATCATCTCCCACAACGCAACCGAGCTGCTGTAGCACTGCTTGGTAAACGAAAGGGGATGAGAATTTCCCCACTCATCCGTATGATTGGTGCGCTGGGCAGCCCCCCTGCTCAGAGCCATCAAAGCTGTCAACTCTTCCTCAAGCTGAAGGAGGCTTAGGGTTTAGGGTTTAGGGTTTAGGGTTTAGGGTTTAGGGTTTAGGGTTTAGGGTTTAGGGTTTAGGGTTTAGGGGTTAGGGGTTTAGGGTTTAGGGTTTAGGGTTTAGGGTTTAGGGTTTAGGGTTCAGGGTTCAGGGTTTAGGGTTCAGGGCGCCAGCCGTACGATAGCACGAAAGACATCCGCGGGCCGGGCATGGACTTGAGGAACCCTACCTACCGAGTGTGCCGACAGCCATCTTGCTCTTTCTTCAATGACTTAGTTGTCCAGTAACCTGGGAGAACTAAAGGTTAACCTTTGGGATTATAAGGGGATTCTACTACCCCAAAAAGGTTAAAGGTTACCCACTCTACTATGAGCCGTCTGAGTCTCAAAAATAAGGGGTGGTGGCAGGAGGATCGATTTGGCAGAGGGGGTCAGGAAGTGCTTTGGCCGCACATGGGGAATCTGAAAAGAGTGCAGGGAAGAAAGCGGAATCATGCACCGACTGCAGCTCAGGGGCCGCCGTGTAGCTCGCTGCCGGACCATCGGCAATGGACCCCAAATGGACCTCCCGCAAGATCTCGCAAGCCGCTTATGCCACCTACCTTGACTTCCACAACCCTAAACCCTAAACCCTAAACCCTGGCTTAGCCTCCTCTGCAGACCCCGCCGTCTCATCAATCTCATCGCTGACGTTTGCAAGCTGGTGGATCGATGCGTTGCCGGCACTGTCTTCCAGCTCTTGGCTGGTGACGTTCTCCTGCAAAACAGAAGGCAACAGCAAGAAAGAGAGAGACAGAAACAGAGGAAGTTTAGGGTTTAGGGTTTAAGGTTTAGGGTTTAGGGTTTAAGGTCTAGGGTTTAGGGTTTAGGGAGAGAAAGAGAGGGAGAGCGAGCAAGAGCGAGAGAAAAGGGAGAAATGAGAATGCGTGTGCCTGAGAACAGATACAGCAGGGAGATGGAGGTGGTGACTCCCCCATTCACCCCAGGAAATGCAACAGCACCTTCACATCCACCTCCTACTTCAATTTCATCTTCTTCTCCCACAGCCTCTACGCTACGTGCAGCGCGTGAGCAAGTACGAGTTTGTTGCAGTAAGTGCGCGAATGGTGTGCGTAAAGGGCTGTGAGGGGTGAAGGTGTGAGGGAGAGAATGCGAATCGCCGCCTCAGAATGGGATCGCTGTGCACGTAGCTGAGTGGCCTTTCGGGCAATTGCTGACAGAACTGCTGAGTGGGTCTGAGTGCAACATGGCGCAACACATTCAAGACTTTTGCCGCCTGCAGCGCGCAAGGCGCATCCGCAGCACATTCCTGGTCCGCGGCGTCAGCAACAGCGAAGTTTCTGATGAAGCTTGAAGGCACCCATCTAGTTCATACGGCTACTATTCAGGGGGGGCTCTCCAACCATAGCCGTACATGCCCAAAGAGCCCAATACCTCCTAAATCACGAACACACCTTAAATCATAATATAAGGATCCTTAATACGATTTGAGGAGGTATATTCCTTATTTGCAGTACCAGAAGCAGGTGGCCAAGCTGCCAAGCCACATCATCCCACTCCGCTGGCGGTGCTTCGCTCGTGTCAGGCAGGGCAGATCCCAGGCTCGCTGCCAGGGAGAACAAAACCACGAGTGCTGATGGCATTCTAACGCTTTCAGTAGGCACTAGAGCTTCAAAGAACATAAACAGCTGCAGCGGAGTCGATGGCTTCGTGTGGCAGCTTCAAGCAAATCGCCATGTGCAAGCTGTCAAGGCCTTGAGGTTGCATGCGCTGGCTCGGCGATTCTTACAGGGCGCTTTTCCCCCAGCCAAATGAATCGCGTTGACAGAGGGATACCCTCTAGAAAAGCACTGAGCTTGGTCGCTTTGATGATGCAAGAGCTGGCTAGTCAGCTGAAAGGCCAAATTCGTATGCACACGCGAGTCGCGTGTGTCGCCAGTGATGGCAACGAAACCTGGAAGCAGCAGCACGGAACAAATCCTAATCTCAAATCTATAGTGTCTCACATCTCACATCCAACACGCACACACACATACATTTATATATATATATATATGTATGTACGTATGTATGTATATATAAATATATAATATCATCCCATATATAAAACATATCAACATATATCTATATATATATATGCTATATATAGATGTCTCTATATAGATAGATAGATAGATAGATAGATAGATAGATAGATAGATCGATATAGATAAAAGATATATAGATATGTATATATAGATGTATAGATGTATAGATATCTAGATATCTAGATATAGATATATCAACAAACCGACATCCGAGAACCGAAATCCCCGGCCGAGGCGCCAAGGCGCCGCTTGCGCCGCTGAGAATTCCTCAGGTCCGCCTCCCCGGCACCAATCACCTGGGAGGATTTTGGGGTTTAGGGTGGAGTGTTTAGGGATTAGGGTTTAGGGTTTAGGGATTTTGGCAGACGCGTTAGCAATACGTTGGAGCCTTAAGACCTTTAGAAAGCTTCCTTGGAGGTTCATCGGTAGTTATACGTGGCGTAAAGTAGGGTAACTATACTTATAACTATCCTAAATGAGAGTAAATATAACCCTACTTACAACTACCCATGATCCTTCTTGTAGGCCGTTTAAGGTGGGAGGCGACTCATCATCTGCCTTTCAACGTGCATGGCAGACACCAAGCAGGCTGTGCCGCAAAAACCCCGTGCATCTCCGCATCTCAAGCAAGGTGCGGCGCCGTGCCCAACAGCCTCCTGCTCCAAGGCCTCAGCAATAGTCACGGCTAGGGGTTTAAGGTTTAGGGTTTAGGGCTTAGGGTTTGGGGTTTAGGCTTTAGGGTTTAGGGTTTAGGGTTTAGGTGGCCCTGGGACCTCGGATCCTTCAAGCCTGTGGTGATACTCAGAGGCCCGAACGAGCGAGAGGCTGATGTTTGAGCTCCGCGGCAGCGTGGAAGTGCCTCGTAAGCTGCTCGCTCGCGTGCGCACAAGGACGAACCCTGGAGGACCCTAAACCCTAAACCCTAAACCCTAAACGAGAGCACAAGATGGTGCAACAGAAAAATCAACACCAAAGTCACAGCACACACGCGCACCACTTGGTCTCAAGGTCAGACATCTACCTGGAGGTTCCTGTACCCAAAAAAAGGTTCTAAGTATAGGTACCCTACTTATAAACCCCACTTTTAACTACCCACGAAACTCCAAGTAGCCCTAAACCCTAAACCCTAAACCCTAAACCCTAAACCCTAAACCCTAAAATGGTTCTACAGCTCGGCTTCTGAACACACACGAAAGACTCTTTCAACCGGTGCTGTTTCATGAACCCGGCCTCTGCCCTGGCCGGCGGCCTCAAGCAGATGAGCACTCTTCCCGTTGTTCCCCGAGATCTTAGGGTTTAGGGTTTAGGGTTTAGGGTTTAGGGTTTAGGGTTTAGGGTTTAGGGTTTAGGGTTTTTAAGTGCTGCCCAGGCTCCGAAGCGCGCATTCCGCTCCGGTGAATCGCATGGCTCCCACGTGGCTCATGTTTCGACTGAGAGCCGCTGTCACTACACAGCTTTAGCATCACCCTCACATATCTATGAACCGTCATGTCTAGTCTAGAATGTTCATGATGGCATATAAAAAACCGAGACCGGTAGGGCCCCCACGAAACAGGAGGTCATGACAGGAAAATGCACACAAGGCTAAGCGGGCCTTGCCCTGACTTCTGTCAGATGCAAGACCCTCTCAAGAAATCAAACGGCACATTTGACCGTCTGCAAAAATTGCCTGCAGGCAAACGGATTCGAAGCACACCGGCGAGGTCAACACAAACCGACTATTCTTCTGTGAGGCTGCTGGGAAGGATCCCGGGTCTACTGCGGAGTTCTTGGCCTCTACCATTGTGTGCCGCCCCATCCCCTGTGCGGCCGTTCGCCAGACTGACTTAAGCTTGAAGTTGTGAGGAACCCAGAGTATATAACGTAACATATGCAATAAGGGTTTAGGGTTTAGGGTTTAGGGTTACATTTTTTGTATATGTATATATACACATTGGACAAGATAGCCAGTCATCGAACGGGCTGCTCTAACCCGGCTTCTGGAAGCTTCCTGCGGGTCTCAGGGGGTTGAAGGGTCGTTGTTGGGGGTTGTGCTGTACAAGGCAAGAGATGCAAAGATGCACCGGGAAAACAATACAGGTTGCTGCTGCATGTGCGGTCTTTCTCCTTACTTGCAAATAGAGGTTGCCTGCGGGCTGCTTAGCTGCAGAGACCAACAACGGGTTGCGGCAACCTGCCACAATTAAGGCACCTCAGGAAAAGTGTGTTGCCAAGCCATTCGTTCTCATCAGTAGACTTTGAATTCCACCAACGGAGCTGCCTGGAAGCAACACAGGACTTGCAGGACTGAACTTGACTGCGTCTCAAACAAAGCTTCATCGCCCTAACCCTACACCCCTGACCCTACTCCTAAACCCTAAACCCTAAACCCCAAGCCCCAAACCCCACACCCCAAGCCCCAAGCTTGCCCTCGGCTCCTGGCCTGGCAGCTCACCTGGAAGCTCACGCCACTCGCTTCAGGCCGTTGTCAAGCTTCCTTCGTGCCCGCACGCGCTAGCAGAATGGCGGCGCCATAAACCCCCCCCAAAAAAAAAACAAACAAGAAAAAAAACAAAAACAAAACAACAACCTTAAAAACCCTCAAAAAAAAACCTTGTTTTAGAAAATAGGCCTCAAAACCCCAAAAATCCTCTTGGCAGTCCAGGACTCTCCACCTTCAGCTTGCCATCTTCCAGGGTCCAGGTCTCGTTGCAAACCTTCTCCACGAAGTCCATCTTGGGCTCGATCATCAGGATGCCTTCAACCCTGTACCCTAAACCCTAAACCCTAAACCCTTAACCCTAAACCCTAAACCCTAAAGCTGCATGCTCTGAGCATCTTGAAAAGCATTGGGAGGATTGATGAGTCACAAATTGGGGCAAAGCGCCTCCGCGGAAGTTGTTCAAGGCCTGTCAGGGCTGAAATGTCTTGGACTCTAGGGTTTAGGGTTGAGAGTTTAGGGTTTAGGGTGTAGGGTTTAGGGCTTAGGGGGAACAAGTGATTCGGCAACATGCACTCAAGACGGCTCTACCAACATACCTTCCGTGCTACAGACGTGTCCACTGATGTCCACGAACCGACGTGAGACTTAGAGGCACCCCAATCTGATGACGCGTAGCCTTTGCCAAAGCTTCAACTGTCTCCACATCCAGGTAGTTTGTGGGCTCATCCACCGCGATGAAATGAGGCTTCGTCCAGAACCTCAGCATTCAAGAGCATGAAAAGGTAGAAAGGGTTTGCAGCTTAGAGACTACTTGAAGGATCATGGGTAGCTATGAGTAGGCTTATAAGTACCCTAAATGGGGGGACAAGTATAGTTACCCTACTTAAAACCCTACCCAGGAACCTCCCCTCAAGCCAGATCATGCTCCCAAGAAACATGGCCGCAAGAGACAGGCGCACCTGACACGAAGGGCCAACCAGTACATGTTGTACTAATGTATAGCTTGAAATTTATATGACATATATAACATTTATTTATTTACATAAACATCTTATGCGTTTTGTATCATATGTTGCATGACGCATCTTACATACTTTATATCATATGGTATATATTATAAATTACATATTGTCGAACAGCGTGTGAGATGTGCAGCTCCTGTGTGCGATAAGTGCACACATTCTGCTACAAGTACAGTCTGGTGCACGTGACTGTTAGATTTTTCTTGAGACCAACAGTGGGGCGGGGAATGGTTGTAGAGATACTCCGAAAGCACCTCATAAACTGCATCCACCACAAACACGAACGAACGCGGGGTGAATGCCTTGCTGCACTCACTGCCTATGGACTGCAAAAGAAATGTGCACGGTACCTTCTGGCCAGCAGAGAATCCACGAATCTGCTGGTTGCAGCACATCTCCTCAGAAGCAGACATCAGGCCGTCATGACACGGAACACTCGCAGACGGAAATCGCAAGGCCAGCAGAGCTCAGGGGGCCATCCTGAACTGTGAAACCTTTGCAGCAGGTTCGAAAAAAGCTGCAAGTCCTCGTCAATGCCAAATGCCTCACAGTGCTTGGTGATCTCTCCTTAGCCATCCACCGTACTCTGCAAAGACATGCTGCTCCAAATTAAGGTCTCCCTCTGAAGAGTACACAAGAGGTTCCTGTTTTGGAGGGGACCATAAATCATCTCAGTAAGGTTCATCCCCCCCAATGTCGCAACTTAGAACAGTCCCCATACCGGCCCCGCATGCCAGGTTCCCTAAATTGGAGTGGCAGGGCTTCGGGTTTAGGATTGAGGGTTCCCTTTCTTGGTACTTGCTATAAACATTGGGCCGAATGTCACCCCTTAAAACCCTAAAAACCTAGATATCACATACCTTGAATAGCCAAAGAAACGCCAAGAACCCAGAATACCCTAGTTGCCCAATACCCTACATACCCTAAATACACTGAATACCCAAAATCCCCTAAACACCCTTTGCTTTCTTTGGGAAGTTCCCGCTGGGCTGCTTCGCGTCAGCGGCCTCTGGTCCAGCCCGGCAGCCTTCGACACGCTATGCACACACACAGATATATATATATATATATATATACATATTTATATTTATATTTATATATTTATATATTTATATATTTATATATTTATATATTTATAGATTTATATATTTATATATTTATATATTTATATATTTATATATTTATATATTTATATATTTATATATTTATATATTTATATATTTATATATTTATATATTTATATATTTATATATTTATATATTTATATATTTATATATTTATATATTTATATATGTATATATTTATATATTTATATATTTATATATTTATATATTTACATATTTATATATTTAATATTTATATATTTAAATATTTATATATTTATATATTTATATATTTAAATATTTATATATTTAAATAATTATATATTTATATATTTATATATTTATAAATATATATATATATATATTTATATATTTCATATTTCTATATTTCTATATTCTATATTTCATATTTCTAATATTTCTATATTTCTCTATTTCCTCTATTTCTCTATTTCTCTATTTCTATATTTATATATTTCTATATTTCTATATTTATATATTTATAATATTTATAATTTATATATTTATATATTTATATATTTATATATTTATATATTTATATATTTATATATTTATATATATTATTATATATTATACACTTATATATTATATATTTATATATGATATATTTATAAATTTTATTTATATTTATATTTGTATTTATATGTGTATTTATGTTTATATTTTATATTTATATTTAGATTTATATCTGTTTTATCTATTCATTATATTGTCTTTATTTTCATGTTCTTAATATTTATAAATAGAAATATATATATATATACATATTTTTTATTTATTTATTTACGTTTATTCATTTAATTATTTTTGTACATTTTTCATATGTGGTATGCATATATACATACATACATATTTTCATACATATTCATTTCTTCTTATGATATATATATATGTATGTACATGTATACATATATATATATACATATATATATGTATATGTGTATACACGACCTGTGCATAGAAAAAGCCAAGGCATGTTCCTTTTTTTACATACAGATGTATCTTGCTATAATACATACGTATATATACAAATCAGATCAGATCATATCACATCCGATCCTATCATATCATATCTGGCCGTGGAACCCCGCAACCCTGAAACCTTAAATTCTAGACAACCCGAACCCTAAACCCTAAACCATCAACCCTAAACCCCAAACAACCCTACACAATCTAAACCCTACACAACCCAAACCTTCAGCATGCTCCGGCTCAACTGGCTGCTTTGCCTTTGCCGCGATGCGCTCGTCGCAGGCGATGACCACCTTGTCCAAACCTAGGCGAGGAATTTCGGGTTGGAGATTCAAGCTTGAGAGGCAGGGTTTAGGCTTTGAGGCTCAGAACTTGTCTTCGACAAGTGGCTCTCAAACTAGAGCGCTCGCTCACTGCAAGAATGCGCCATGCCGTGAGTCGCAGCACAGAGAATGTGCCGTCAAAGCTGCCCATGTCCCTCAGGGTCTTCAGAGACACCATGGTGTTCCTTGGCATGCCCAGCGCGTCGCTTCAACTTGACTTCGGGCAGGTAGCTACTCTCATGTTTGAAGTGTTATGATTATAGCCGTATAACCATTCTTGTTATAGAATATACAAGTCTCTGCTTCGGATCATCCAGGCCTTCCCACTTCACCTGCAAGCCAGTCGCGGCTAGAGTCTCTGAGGAGTGAGGTCGGGGTACGGAAGCTGGTGGCCCATGGAAGCTCTTGCAAACCTCTGGTCTTTAGGGGATAGGATTGGGGGGACCCTTGGGGATATGGGCCCTCTGAGTGTGGTCCCTGTTGAAGAGAGCCAGAAGAGGGTTCAGAAGGGCTCCCCTTTCAAACCCTAAACCCTAAACACTAAACCCTAAACCCTAAACCCTAAACCCTAAGCCCGGACCTCGTAGTAGAGCTGGCTGCCCTGCTTGCTCCGACTCAGCAGCTCGCCGACCTGGTTCCCGTACTTTCCATGCCTCGGCCAGCGCGGCGTCTCGAAAATACTCCAAGGGGCCGAAAACCCTAAACCCTAAACCTTAAAACCTAAACCCTAAACCCTAAACCCTAAACCCTAAACCCTAAACCCTAAACCTCTCTCTCTCTGAAGCTGGGGGAGGGGCTGCTTGGCCAGGGTGGCGCGGCGCGCAGCCTCCTCGTCATCTTCGGGCTCGATGAGGCGCTTCTGCAGCTCCTGGTGTAGGGTTTAGGGTTTAGGGTTTAGGGTTTAGGGTTTAGGGTGTAGGGTTTAGGGATTAGGGTTTAGGGTTTAGGGTTTAGGGTTTAGGGTTTAGGGTTTAGGGTTTAGGGGCAGGGAGGAAAGAAGAGGAAAAAACGAAGAAGCACACCGTCTGTGGCGTGAGAGATCCTCGTCGTAGCCGTTCTTGAACCGCTGGGTGATGTAGGTCAAGGGAGACGTGTCCTACATCTCAGCTACATCGAGCGAGGAAGGCGGCAGAGTGCTAGCGCTTAGCTGGATTGCCCAAGTCAAGAAGCATGTCAAGAAAAAAACCTGACTGCCAGAAAGCGTCGAAGTACGGTCCGAGGGTCTTCAGATGATCCTGACACAGGTTGATGTACATACTGAAATGCCCCGAGAGATGGATCTGAAAGCACCTGCTTCATGTAGGCCACTCGCAAGTTGCAGTGGCGAATCACCTCGCTGAAGCGGAAGCGACATGCACGTGGACAGCACGGAGCTCAGAGACTTCACACCCCCTGAACCCCTAAACCCCCTCAACCCCCTAAACCCCCTAAACCCCTAAACCCCCTAAACCCCTAAACCCCTAAACCCCTAAACCCCTAAACCCCGAACCCCTAAACCCCTAATCCCCCAAACCCTACACCCTACAGCGCTGCTCTCCAACCTTGGCATCCTGTCAGATCGCTAAAATGCCTTTAACATGCTGCGAAGTCGCCTCACCAAGCTTGCCTTCCTGCAGAAAACATGGGAGTTTTCGATTATAGGGTTTAGGGTTTAGGGTTTACGGCCTAGGGTTTAGGGTTTTGGGTTTAGGGTTTATTTAGGGTTTAGGGTTTAGGGCTTAGGGTTTAGTGTTTGGGGGCGTCGGTTTACGTGTCACTTGCACCGTTGCTGTTTCGTTGGCTTCTATTCCCGGCAGCGCTGCCTTTGGAAGTGGCGGCTTGGGCCCTCAAATCTAGGACACAAAGCCCTAAGTACCCTAAGTAAGGTTATAAGTATAGCTACCCTACTTATAACCCCACTAAAACCTACCCATGAACCTCCAACTTCCCTGAATGCTCTGCCTTCTTGAGGTCTGATCCCTCACACGGCTTTTGGCAAAACGGGTGGTACCAAGATGTTGTGGCCTGGTTGGAGGTTCATGGGTAGTTTTTAGTGGGGTCATAAGTAGGGTAACTATACTTATAACCTTACTTAGGGCACTTATAACCCTACTTGTATCTACCCTTACACCTCCAGCTAGTTCCAGTTCAGGGCTCAGCCTCGCCAGGCTTTCAATGTGCGTTCAGCTTGGCAGACGACTCATACTCTCAAAGAAGCCCATCAGAAACTTACGTGACAGCTGTCCTTGCCCTCCGTGGCATTCATCTCCGAGCAGATGAGCGTCATGAGGGTTGACTTTCCACAGCCTTGACGTCACAAAACAACCCAAGCTCCGTGCAAGTACTGTCCACCCACTCCTAATCAAGGAAGCATGTGCTGATGTCATGATGTCATCTCTTCTTGCACAGCAGACACCCTAAACCCCTAAACCCTAAACCCTAAACCCTAAACCCTAAACCCTAAACCCTGAACCCTGAACCCTGAACCCTGAACCCTATGCCGCTTCCGTAGACATGTCCAGCCAGAAACACAAATGTCGCAGAGCGGCCGTTTCTTCCACAGATGGCAACACGGGAGCCCAAAGACAGCTTGCCAGCCACGTCATTGATAAGGTAGTCCTTGTCCTTGAAAGCAAGAGCACTTGCAGCAAGACAGCTAGTAAGATACTACAATAACACAACAGGATAATGATAAACAAAATGCACAAATACATGTGTATATATATAAATCATACCCTACTCTGATTCTGTAATCACAACAGTAATAATCATAGTAGTGAAAAATAAGCTACGGAAACGGCTCAGCCCCACGATGTCCGCGCCTTGCCATAGCGGAAGGACAAGTTCTTGAACTCGATGACAGCCTGCCAGGTTCAAGTTGCATACACCTGCCGACGATTCTCATCTTATTACACAAAATTTGATTATATTGTATTCATTCATTTGTAATAATGTTGTACTCTTTTGTTGTCTTCTTTTATTGTGTTGTATCTTATTACATTCTTGTAGTAATTCACAATTATAATATTCTTTCTTTTTATAGAGGTTGCTCCGTTTTGCTGCGCCTTGGAGCTTGACTTCACACCCTCGACGGAGCCAGGGATTGGGAAGGCAATCCTCAACGGCCAAAAGCGACATTCTTCATTCTTCGTGGGTTGAGGGTTGAGGGTTGAGGGTTTAGGGTTTAGGGTTCCGTTTGCTATCCGCCCCCGGAGGGTGAGCAAAGAAACCGCTTCAGCCAAGACACTTGGGAGGACCAGTGATTGGAGCTTGAACGACGGCTGCCTTCTTCTCCTCGCCTCCCTCTTCACCCTCTTCGTCCTGAAAGAGGCAGCGGAAGGCTTCACATGAAGCATTGGCTCTTGGCACCACGTTCACACGAACACCCACTGGATAGAACAAGGGATGATAATAAAAATAGTTATAATACTTGTAAACAATAATAACAACAATAATAATAATAATCATAGTAATACTAATAATAACAATAATAACAATAATAATAATAATAATAGTAATACTATGAATAATAATAATAATACTAATAATCACAATAATAACAATAATAACAATAACAATAATAGTAATAGTAACAATAGCAACAAGTCAAGAAGGGGGGGGCCTCATCCAGCTTCAAGTTGCCGGAGAGCAGCGCTTCGATGTCATCGGCCTTGATGCCCTTGGCCATGACGAAGGCGTCGAAGTTTCCGGCCTTTAGGGTTTAGGGTTTAGGGTTTAGGGTTTAGGGTTTAGGGTTTAGGGTTTAGGGTTTAGGGTTTAGGGTTTAGGGTTTAGGGTTTAGGGTTTAGGGTTTAGGGTTTAGGGTTTAGGGTTTAGGGCCGAAAACTGGTGGCCACGACTTCGATCAGCGAGCCATGTCGTCAGCAATTCTTCTTGCCATTGAGAACCGCAGCGAAGGTGGCGCACGACAGCTCGCGAAACCACATCGGCTTGAGCTTTCTTTCCTGCTTTCGAACGCACGCCGCGCGCCCGAGCTCCGAGCCCAGTGAAAAATGGCTCGAATGAGGCAAACCCAACTCCTGACTGAGTGCACGACTCTACAGTTAAGCGGAAGGTCACTCCACGCAGTAGTTGTCGACTCACATCTCCCCCTCTATCTGCGGCCCTCTCCGTGATTCTGAACGGCCCCTAAACCCTAAACCCTAAAATCCTAAATCCTAAACCCTAACCCTCTCCCCCTTGCTCTTGCAACTCGGCGGCCGTGTACACCAGGGACTTGTCCTACGCAGCCCGGCTTTCACAAGCAGCACAGCGAAGCTGGAACTGCAATACACACAATATGCAAGATCATAGTAGTCAGAGTACGTTCTGCACAAGGTAACATCTATACATATCTATATAATGAAATATCTATATATATGTATATATATACATATATACGTATGCATATATACATATACATATTATATATAATATTTCTTCACGCTATTTATTTAATTATTTATTGTATTTGTTTTGTAACATAATAGTGTTATATATTACTAGAAGTCCTTGTAGGAGATAATGTCTGTGCAGATCTTGTTGAGGAACTTGGGCTCGTGGGAGATAACCTTGCCAGCACACTTTGCCCCAAGGAGTCTCTCCCGACTGAGTTAAGGGTTTCGGGTTTAGGGGTTGGGGGTTAGGGGTTAGGGTTTAGGGTCTTGGGTTTAGGGTTTAGGGTTTAGGGTTTAGGGTTTAGGGTTTAGGGTTTAGGGTTTAGGGTTTAGGGTTTAGGGGTTAGGGTTTCTGCTCATTTCTGCCCAGCAGGTCCCCAGGAAAAGTCTCAACAGGATATGCACAAGAGGAGCCATGACGGATGACTTCGTCAAAGTGAGGAGGTAGTCGCCCAGCCAGTCCACAGACTCCTGTGACAAAACTTTAAGGGGTTTAGGGTTTTGGGTTTAGGGTTTAGGGTTTAGGGTTTAGGATTTACGGTTTAGGGTTTAGGGTTTAGGGTTTAGGGTTTATGCAACTCTCTGAGGGATTGCAAAACTGTCTTTTCGGCAGCCCAAATCACAGTACACAGTCGTACAGATCAGAGCAGCTTCATAGCATCTTGTGCTACACCCACGCAAGCCTGATCCAAGTGATTGGTGGGCTCATCCAGCAGGACAATGTCTGCGTGCTTGAGCATGGACCTGAGCTGCGTAGGCTCTACACATCAAGGCAATTATCCTGGAACGACATGCCGCTCCCCCTCACAAAGAGCGTGCTTTTAAAATCATCCCGTCCCCCTAACAAGATCTAACAAGAACACCCCCCCCTGGGAGAAAAACCCCTCTGCCCCCAAAACCCGATCCGCGGGGGGGGGGGGGGGGCG
>CAJNDS010000314.1:55421-60421 GCA_905221605.1 Symbiodinium natans | reverse complement strand
GATATGGTACCCAGTTGCAACATACTACTAAGGTACTACATTCTGAACACAGCACATTCGCAGCCCCCCTTCGCGTGCGCGAAGCTTCGGAACTGGCAAATCTCTATCTGGGGGCCTCTGACGACTCTGGGAGCGCCTTGAGGAAGCCCTCGGCCTGCGGCACGAGTCCACGAAGTGCTTCTGCAAAGTAGGGGGTTTAGGGTTTAGGGTTTAGGGTTTAGGCTTTAGGGTTTAGGGTTTAGGGCTTAGGGCTTAGGGCTTAGGGCTTAGGGTTTAGGGCTTAGGGTTTAGGGTTCAGGGTTGCCTGCTCCTTACAGCAGCCGCAAGCTTGCTGGAGGGCATGCTGGAGCTCCTTCCGAGATGATTCTCAGATGCTGAAGCAAAAACATATCACGGTCACCAAAGGCTGCAAACGTCCTCCACAACCTTGGGTCCAGGCATCTTCCTTGACTCGCATCAGGGGCAGGTCTCTCTCAAAATTGACGAGAAAAGAGGTAGAACATCAGGCTGGAAAACACACTTTTCGACTCCCGCAAAGAAGTCCGGAGGCCAGGTCCTAAACCCTAAACCCTAAACCCTAAACCCTAAACCCTAAACCCTAAACCCCTCATCATCAGATCAAGCTTCTTCTTGTGGCCCTCGCGAATGACGCTGGCGGAAACCGCCAAGAGGAACTTCTGAAGATCCCCTCGCCAGGCACAACAGATTCTCAAAAATCCTTCCACCAAAGGGCTATACTCCCCTTAGAACCTGAATAAAAATTATATTTTTAATAAGAATAGTTCCCAAGGGGGATAAAGAGGAGAGGGGGGGTGGGTCTGCGCCTGGCAAGGAACCAAACGCTGCCTGCTTCTCGAAGAAGCTGTTGACCGCCTTCACCATCTGGCAATCCTGGAGGCTCAGCAAGAAGGCGCAAGCAGGCCAGCTGTGCTTCTATGGGCTCGAGAGGGGCCACCGGACGAGAGAGATCGAGGAAAACGTACGGTTGCGGACATCCGGAGGGGAATGCAAAGTGAACTCTTGCACAGCTCCAACGGAGCTCGCTTTCGCGACTAGCATCACAAAGCATGGCGTGCCGTGCCAGTGCCAGCGTTGGGTCTCCTCCTTTGCGGCCACGTCAACCTCCTCTTGGCTTTTGGGAGATTCGCCTGGCCACATTTTGCTTGCTGACGCACAGCACAAATGAACGGGGGGGAGCAAAATGGGAAAACGTCAAGTCTCAGGGGCGATGAAGCATGCTCCGATTGACCTGCAGCGATACGAGCAGCTTCCTCATTCGAGCTCTTCGCGGGCTCGAAAGCGAAATCTGTCTTGACAGCCTTCAAGCACCACGAGCTACGAGCTATCCGTCGAGCAACCGATGCAGGCACGCAAAGAGCGCACGTCTCACATTCCGATAGTGGTCATCAAAAGGCTCTGAGCTGTGCACCTCAGGTTCTTCCGCAGGTTGTTCAGCATCACCTGCCTGGGTTGGCGCTCGCTTTGGCCCCTCCCGGCTCTGTTGAAGGCATCCGCCGGCCACGCCTTCACCAGCTCAGCAAGCGCCTCTTTCGCAACTTTCTGAAGTCCGGCACCCATGTCGCCTGCCATCATTTTGGTGCAACTACCATGAGCT
This sequence comes from Symbiodinium natans, assembly GCA_905221605.1. Taxonomy (NCBI): domain Eukaryota; class Dinophyceae; order Suessiales; family Symbiodiniaceae; genus Symbiodinium; species Symbiodinium natans. Next base: position 58,806 of record CAJNDS010000314.1, on the reverse strand, counting down.
ATGCAACAAAACAGCGCCGCTCCTGAAACCAGGGCAGGGGTGCCTGAGCGCCACTTCGCAATGCTTTCAGAAAGTTCCTGGGCGATGGTTTTCCTGAGGCACGCGAAGTCAAATAGGGTGGTTTCCACTTCCACCTCTCTGGCAAAGCAGCCCAACTACCTTTTCTTTAGCCCAAGCGACTGCATCTTGGGAGAACCGCCAGAGGTCTTCCTAGGCGAACGTGTGTTGCATGCTAGCTTGATGCGGATGCAGCCTCAATAAGAATGGGTTCCTGGGCAACCGTGTCTGACAGAGCATTACCAGAGCCTTCACGTTTGGGAGCAATCAAATCATCGCACGCTGCACTGGACTGTGCCTTGAACCACTGAAAACAAAACCTGAATCTGAAACTTTCAAGCTTCTATCTCAACACTTTCTGCAGCATATTGCCTGAAATTTCCGTGAGGCGAAATCTACAAATGATTCAAAAACACCAAGAAGCTGCGAAACGTGCTTGCTCAATCTTGCTTAAGCGTGCTCTCTCCCTCTTTCGGTTTAGCATTTCGTGACGGAAACTCAGACTGTTCGCTCTTCCCCCCCGGCCCAAACGGTGTGGTGTGGCTTGGGATTGATTGGCTGACAAATGCTGACAGGTTATGTCGTTCCTACCACGTGGGGGCCGTCAAAAGACGACATCTTTGCCATCTTAGACCTTGGCTGCACTTCGCAGGGTAGCTATAAATTTAACATTTAGCTGCCTTCTTAAGAAACCCAATAAACCCAAAAAAGCTAAGGATGTAAAGTTACAGTAAAGCACAACAAAGAGACATTGCGACAAGGGCGCTGTTTCTGTCTGGGGCAGGGCAGGGTCATGTTATGGGTCATGCCGTGCCAGCGCCTGGCATGTTCGGGAAGCAAATTTGGGTTTAGGGTTTAGGGTTTAGGGTTTAGAGTTTAGGGTTTAGGGTTTAGGGTTTAGGGTTTAAGGGGTTTAGGGGTTTAGGGGTTTAGGGTTTAGGGTTTAGGGTTTAGGGTTTAGGGTTTAGGGTTTAGGGTTTAGGGTTTAGGGTTTAGGGTTTAGGGATTAGGGTTTTAGGGTTTTAGGGTTTAGGGTTGAGGTTTTAGGGTTTTTGGGTTTAGGGTGTTAGGGTGTAGGGTGTAGGGTTTAGGGTTTTAGGGTTTAGGTGTTTAGGGTTTAGGTGTGCAAACTTCTGGAAGGGCCCTGGGCAGCCAGGCCAGACTTTGCTGGCCACACGCTTGCGGCCGGCGTCCGGGTCGCTGCGAGCACGAAGGCAGGATCAGGAATGCGCAGGCGGATCTCCGGACAAGGCTCTAGTGGTGTAAGAACCAACCCTACACCCAAAAAACCCTAAACCCTAACCCCGAAACCCAAAACCCTAAACCCTAAACCCTAGACGCCAAACCCTAAACCCTAACAGAAGAGATATGGGCCGTCCTTGGTGGAGCATCTCATCGCAGGTCATGCAGATCTTGGCCTAACCTCAGAACCCGCAGTGTCAGCCCTCTTGGATCCCTGATCGCAGTGTCTAGGCCCCGCCCGCTACTCAAACCCACTTGTAGCTACCCGACGAACCTCCAAGTACAGCCCTAAAACCCTAAAACCCCTAAACCCTAAAACCCTGAACCCTAAACCCTAAACTCAGCTGAGCGCTTCTTGTGCTCAAGGATCTTCTCGGCAACCTTGAGGAGCAGCTGCATGGACTTCTCCCGTACAATCTGCAGCCTCTTCCAGTCACCTGAGGACCTTGGCAGCCGGGCGAAAGCAAGCTGTTTAGGGTTCTTGGACAACAACCTCAATGACCTCTTTTAGATGTTTAGGGTTTGGGCTTTAGGGTTCAGGGCTTAGGGTTTCGGATTTCAAGTGGAGGGTTTCGGGTTTAGGGTTTCACCGTTTCAGGAAAGAAAAAGGGGGGGGGGGGGGTCCATTGCAGGATTTCTCTAACATACTCCCCCCAAACCTTTCCTTAAAAACGGCCCTGTCGGTCCATAGAATGCCTGTTGCCAAGCAAACACAGGGTGATCTTGGCCTTGCTGGGAGCAGGGTTTCTCTAACGTACCCCCACCAATTCCCTTCCACAGCCCCAGAAACGAAACGCGGTAGTCTCGGCCCATACAGAGGGGTCAGCAGGAGTCCTTGACCACATGAGGGTTCCAGCGGGCCCATGTCTTATGAAAGAAAGTGGATCCCTTCCTAAGTAGGCCCCTGAAACACGCAGGGTCTAAACAGGGTCTATGCCCAAGAGCCCAAGACCGTAACCTTTCAACTCCACACCGAAGCCAGAGTTGAGGGCGCCTTCTTTCTTTATTCAGGTTTGCAGCTACCCGTCATAGATAGAGCCTGTATCCCTCAGTTCATCTCCAAAAACCCAACACAACACGGGAAAGGAAGCAAACGCTTGTTGGCTGCCCGGGCTTCCAATCTCTCTCCTACTTCTGCCTCCCCCACTCCCCACGTCCCAAAGTCAAGAAAGGAAACAAGGAAAACAAATACTTCGAGGTTCGAGGGTAATTATAAGCAGGGTTCTAAGTATGTTAAGTAACTGTTACCCCACTTATATCTACCCATGAGCCTCCAAGTCCGGGAGGGGGGGGGGGGGGGGGAGTATGCTCATTCGCCATGTTGGGGCTCCCGGCCCCAGGGCAGCGGCATAGGCGCCCTGGACGAGATGCGGAAACAAGACTGTGTCTTTGCTTAACTGCCACACGCGGAAGTGGAAACATATAAGTGTATATATGTGTTTTGTGTGTATATATGTATATTTCTGTATATATATATATATATATATATATATACATATATATATATATATGTATGTGTATATATATATGTATATATAAATATACATATATGTATATGTATTTACATATATATGTATACATATATATATATATATATATATATACATATATATATGTATATATAAAACACATATGCAGTATGTGGGTGGCCTCGAAGGCCGAGATCAGCAGCTCCGGGCACCTAGGCCGTCTGTGCTTCCATCAGATTCAGGCCCGAGGCGCTTTTAGCCCGAGGAGCCCTGAGCCCTAAACCCTCAACCCTGAATGTCTGAATCCTGAACCCTGAATCCTAAACCCTAAACCCTAAACCCCAAACCCCAAACCCTAAACCCTAAACCCCCCACACACAAAACAAGAGCCGCCCTGAGCAGCGCACAGGTCGCCAAAGCGGCCCACAAGCGCCTGCGCGGCCTGGCATTCGGACATACTCTGATGCGCAGAGAGCTGCGTCCTGAAAAATGTCCCTGGGTGGTTTAGGGTTTAGGGTTTAGGGTTTAGGGTTTAGGGTTTAGGGTTTAGGGTTTAGGGTTTAGGGTTTAGGGTTTAGGGTTTAGGGTTTAGGGTTTAGGGGTTAGGGGTTAGGGTT
>CAJNDS010000314.1:0-55321 GCA_905221605.1 Symbiodinium natans | reverse complement strand
TGTGTTTGTGTGTGTTTTTTGTGTTTGTGTGTTTTTTGTGTTTTTGTGTGTGTGTGTGTGTGTGTGTGTGTGTGATGTGTGTGTGTGTGATGTGTGTGTGTGTGATGTGTGTGCGATGTGTGTGTGTGTGATGTGTGTGTGATGTGTGTGTGTGTGATGTGTGTGTGATGTGTGTGTGATGTGTGTGATGTGTGTGATGTGTGTGATGTGTGTGATGTGTGTGATGTGTGTGATGTGTGTGATGTGTGTGATATGTGTGATGTGTGTGATGTGTGTGATGTGTGTGTGTGTCGTGCGTGTGTGTGTGTGTGTGTGTGTGTGTGTGTGTGTGTGTGTGTGTGTGTGTGTGTGTGTGTGTGTGTGTGTGTGTGTGTGTGTGTGTGTGTGTGTGTGTGTGCGTGCGTGCGTGTGTGCGTGCCAGCAACTGGTTCTTGGTGGTCAACAGGTCATGCGACAGCGGGCATGCAGTCGTGCTGCACATACAGTTGGCGTACTCACCAAGGCACTCAAGGGTTGAGAGTTTGTTGCAAGCACTGCCGAAGGCACTCTCAACCCCAAGATGTGAATCTGACACCCTCGGTTGTGCACCTTGTTTATTCACTACAACTCACTGTGGAATTGGCGGCGTTCTCAGCCTTTGCAACGAGACCGAAGATGCAACAAGTGAGCATCAGCAGGTTCGCAAGCCGGATGGCCCTGGGAGGAGGCTTGGGATTGGGACTTAAGTCCTTCACCCTCAACCCCTAATGAAACCACCCATAAACCCCTAAACCCCTAAACCCTATACCCCTAAACCCTAAACCCCTAATTGAACCACCCATAAACCCCTAAACCCCTAAACCCCTAAGTCCCTATCCCGATTGCATGATTGCCAGCCTGCGCTTCGGCGGCCTTGACATCCTCCTTGGCCTCAAGTGGGGTTTAGGGTTGAGGGTTGAGGGTTTAGGGTTTAGGGTGGAGGGTTTAGGGTTTAGGGTTTAGGGTTGAGGGTTTAGGGTTTAGGGTTTAGGGTTTAGGCGAACTGTGAGGCGCTGGTCATGATGGCTTCCACCGGAGCTGCAGCATGCAGATTGCAAGCATATGGGGGTTTCCTACCTTATTCTGGTGCTTATTATCAGGGGATCCTACTACTTGGGGGTGTATGTTAAGGCTCCCTTGCTTGCGTAAACCCACATATCTACCCGCACGCTTCCATCGCAAAAGCTGGACCTTGCAGGTCAATTCCTGCAGCGATGACACACGAGCCCATCCGGGACCTTCAGATACTTCTCGTCGTTCTGGAGCTTCTTCAAAGCGTTTTCCAGGTCCTGGCGGCAGCGTGATGCCTGGGTTTGAGTACGCCGTCCAAGAACAAGCGACGCAAAACCTTGAACCCTAAACCCTAAGCCCGAAACCCTAAACCCTAAACTCCAAACCCTAAACCCCAAACCCTTCACCCCGAACGGTCCTTCTTCTTCTTCCGATTGGGCTCGTTAGCTGCCTCCTGCTCGGCATCATCGATTTTCACCTGGCAGACAGCCAGGGAGCGGATCGATGAGTAGGACTCCAACATGCTTAAACCCTAAACCCTAAACCCTAAACCCTAAACCGTGTTGAGTCGCTTGGGTGAGCCGTGTACTTCCAGGGCAAGATCTACTCACCAACAGCCATTTTGGCAAATCTTGAATCACTCAACTGGCGAACTTCCTAGTGCCAGGGAAGTTCAGCATGTCAACCTAAACCCTAAACCCGAAACCCTAAACCCTAAACCCTACTCCTTAAACCCTAACCCGAAACCCGAAACCCTAAACTGCAAGTACTCCCCATGCCTCATGGGCCGCGATAAGCTTCTTCAGCTCCTCCATGGTCGGCATCCTGACCTGGGGCGCTCACGACATCAACAAGACATGCTCCTGACAGCACAGCTCCTATTGGATGTGGGTCGCAGGACAGATGACATGAACTCCACTTGAGCACACACCCAAACAGCAACTCTTGCTGCACAAGGTCCGCACGTATGCCCAGCAAAGAAACCCGGAAACTAAGGAATGACTTGGTTCCACCTCGAACCGCAATTTGCGGACATGATCAAACAACAGCGCATGCTAGCCACATTCATCAGCGGAGGTCGAAACAGCACCTCACTCGGATGTCGAAACTTTCAGCACACGGGATTTGCTGGAGCACGGGCCCGCATTTTACTCGATGTTGTCAGGAAATAAAAACGCAACTCGCCGGGGGCTGGACCGGTTCCCTGCCAAAGCAAAGTAAAACTCAAGCCTCGCTACGCTAGACTTTGTGCCACCCCCCCCCCCCTGTCTCCCAGAATCCACATATTCAGACACTGTGCATGGCTACGCTTGTCAACTGTACAAGTGGCAGGAGTTTTGACACCGATAAGCGAAGTGCAGTTGCGACAAAGTCACACAAGACTAAAGAATTCAAGGTTAAAAGTTGAAGGCCTCTGGAACCCTAAACCCTCTGGAGTCAAAGAACCAAGAATGAAGATTTCCAAGGCCTCTGAAAACCTCCCCCTCCGGAGTTCGGCCTCTGAACGCCTCGCCTCTGGAGTTCGGTTTCTCCACTGGCGCCAGGGGTGGGGCAGGGGTAAATTTTACACCCTAAACCCTAAACCCTAAACCCTAAACCCCAAACCCTAAACTCCAACCTTGCTGAGTCGAAATCGGTGGGCGGGAGGCACGTGGTTTGAAAGACTGGGCTTCGAAGCCCACCCTCCCCCCCACCATCTCCCGCCCAACAGTCGGCCATGAGCTCCAAGACTCCAAGGGGTTTAGGGTTTAGGGTTTAGGGTTTCGGGTTTTAGGGGTTTTAAAACCATAAGCCTGACTACGGCTTAGCAAGTTAAGTCTTCGCAAGCCCATGCAAAGCCCTCCACATGACGCACATAAGACCATGTAAATGCAAAGGCTGAACTGCTGCACAGCTCACACCTGCCAACGTGCCGCACAAAAAGTTGCGCGTTTTAGCTTTGTAGCATCTATCCGTCAGAAACTTCGATCGCTCTGTCCTAAGGACAAACGAAGCATGCATAAATGATCTCACACCCATCTTTGGGTGCTTGTACGCCTGTGAGGCGCATGCAAATGTTGTTTGCTCAGGGTGAAACCTTAAATTGTTGCGCGAGTCTACAGCGATGGGTTCTGCAGCCTGCAATGATGGGAGTCGGCCAACCAGCTCAATGACAGTCTCTCAACGCAACAAGCTATGTATAAAGCACGCAAAGGCTCTGCAAAAACCTTGGTTCCTAAAGCTCCTGAGTCTGTTGAGTCGCCCTTGCAACCATTCGGCACTAGCGCTCTGCCCGGCTCAGCATTTCTAAGCCAGCAAGTAGGCACGTCTCACGCAAGCAGCGCGCCGGCTCTGGGAACGAAGTCCTGGGTTTCGAGAGAGTCCGTCAACTGCTCCAGGCAGCTGCTGCAAGGCATTGTAAAGCTCCCAAGCACCACTGAGCGATGAGCATAGTAGATCAAGCACTCACCTCCAAAGACGCCGCACTGTTCCAGCGTCTTGTCCTTGGTGTTGGATTCTCGGACTGGCCGCTGCTCTTTCACTTGTCCGGCGGAGGACTTCTGGGGTCAAACCCCTGTTTCCCAAAACAGGGTTTAGGGTTTAGGGTTTAGGGTTTAGGGTTTAGGGTTTAGGGTTTTAGGGTTAAACTCAACAGCACTGGGTTTGGCACTCGGCCAACGATCTCCTCAGGGTGAAAGCGGTTGACGCACACGGACAGGTCGCTGATGGACCCACCTGCTTAGGCTCGAAAACAAGGCGGCAATCGAACTTAGCACTCTGCAGAACCTCTAAACCCTGAACCCTAAACCCTAAACCTAATACTTCTCTAGTGCAGCCAAGTCACCATGGCGGTCGACAATCCGGTCTACTATGAAGGAGATCTTCGTGGACGGGCTGCAGTCCAGCTTGAACTCCAGTAGGTTGCAGACCTCTGCAAGGAGGTTTTGCGTTTAGGGTTTAGGGTTTAGGGTTTAGGGTTTAGGGTTCAGGGTTTAGGGTTTAGGGTTTAGGGTTTAGGGTTTAGGGTTTAGGGTTTAGAGTTTAGAGTTTAGGGTTTAGGGTTTAGGGGTTTTCGAATATAAGGGACCCCGAATCTAGTCCCCAAATAGTAGGGTTCCCCTGAAATAAGAACCATGACAAGGTACCCCCCTAATTTCGGCAACCCCGGGAAGAAACTTGGGCCACTGAAGATGCGGCCACTTTTCTTACATTATTTTTGTGATATCATGAGTAAACTATTATGATTCTTCTTCGTACATAAATAAATGTAACTAAGAGTATATTATATATATATATATATACAACTATACATTAGAAAGGAATTCCTTCGAATAGAAGCTGGGGGAAGCTGAGATCCCGGACTGGCGCTGCAAGCCTTGCAAGAGCTTCAACAGCAAGGGCAGGCCAAGTGAGAATGTATATGTGGATACACACATACGTACACGAATATATATATATATATATATATATGTATATATTTCTATATATGCATTTACTTATTTATCTATGAATTTAAACAGATACCTACATATACACAGATTCTATATATATATATACAATATACACATATGTAGATACATATATCATATTCGAATAACCATAATGACAACAATGAAATCACAGAAGAACCGCCATGCCAATCGTGCAGAACAACCATCGCCCAATTCGGGTTCTTCGGGGCTGCCAAGTAGCTTTACCGTCGCCACGACCTTCCGCTCATCGACTCTCGACTTCGGCTCAGGGTGCTTCCCCTCCCATTGGGACCTGCCGGAAGGGTTTAGGGTCTTTGGGGTCTTGGGTCTTTAGGGTCTAGGGCCTTTAGGGTTTAGGGTCGTGAGTTCTCTTCAAAAGCACGTGTTAGGGGTGTAGAGGGTCGGCCTCGTCTGCTTCTCCTCCTTTTTGGCCCCCTTTTTGCCCATGGCACCTCACTTTCGCACACGGAAACTCTTCAGAGCGCACAAGGCTGCAACGGACCGCGAATGGATGCCAAGAGAACATGCATCATGCATCGGAAGACTCATTCTCCTTGACCACTGTTCCCCCACATGACTACAACCAGCATTGATGCCAACCCTGTAGCATGAGCGAAGCAGTTCTGCAAGAGGCAAGTGCGCCTAGAAAGCCCTCGCGCTCCTTGTTTCCGCTCAGGGGCCCGTGACATTCAAAGGATGATTGTGCTCGGCCGGCCCTGAGGCAGCCATGAGCCATCGTTACATCGACAAACTGATTGCTCCTTAACTGATGTTGTAGGAGTCTTAGAACGGCGCCGTCCTGTTCTGTCCCCCCTCTCCCTCGCGCTAGGTCAAAGGAGGTGGGGTGCCAGAAATTCTGACATATGTCAGAGCACCATGGACACACCGACATGGTGGATCAAGACACCATACATCACAGCCGGCTATTGGTAACATGACAAGCTTTTCGCCATCGTCTTTAGTATGTGAGTGTATCCATGCAGCATTGCACCAGGACGTAGCTGTGCAACGGGAGATCCGCATTTTTTTTGGATTCTTTGACGCGGGTTCTGAAAGATCCCTCATGGATCCCACAGAAACTAACTGCATTTTGTCTGTTGAACACAAGTACTTGACCTCCTGGCGTTCCATGCGTGCCCCTCGAACACGTACGCTGCTGTATGTCTTAGGCAAAGCAGATGTCGCACTGCAGCTCTGGTTTGCTAATATGCAAAGACTTCCGAGACCCGACTATTTCTGGCCTCACCTCACTCCAGCAGTACCATGACCGTAAGCACCAGCCTTGGCTTCAGCCCAACTGCAAGGCAATTTGGCAAGCCACTCCTCCAAACCCGGCAAAGCAAACTCCACAGGCATGGCTCCTGGAGCGAGCGCTTCTCGGCCTTATCTCTTTCCCTTGCCCTGCACGCGGATGCGGATGCGGATACAGGCTCATGTGAATTTGGACTGGCCAGGCGAAGCAAGGCTGAACGCGCATTCCACGCCTTGCCCTTTCCTTTGCCTTTCTTCCCTTTGTCTTTGCCCTTTCCTTTTCCATCTTTTCCTTTTCCTTTGCCTTTGCCTTTGCCTTTGTCCTTTCCCTTTCCGAATCCCTTTCCTGGGCCCGCGGCAGGCGCAAGCACATGCAACTAACACACTAGAGCTCCGAGGCAAGATATGGCACATCGCCGGCCACAAACAAAGGCGCAGGTAGTGCGGGTCAAGCGTCCGTCGCCCTTCTGCTTCTTCGCCTTGCATGTATCTAGGGGAAACGCACGGGGCGACTGAAACCTGAACCAAACCGACCTTGGAAGCAGTGAGTGTGCATAGAGTTGTAAAGACGCGCAAAGACGAAGGATCCAAGGCCAGGACAGGGGGCTCCATGTCCTCATCATCGTCGTCATCCTTATGGGACTGCCGCTGTGATACGCAGGTGTGGGGGGAAGCACCTACGCACCAATCAAGGTATCCAGGTATCCTCCTCTTCCTCTCCCTCCTCGTCATCCTTGGCAGTCTGATCCAGATACAGCGAAAACGGCCTGTTGATGAAGGACCCGGTCGGGGTTCAGAAGGATTGCCGAGGCACATCGTCGTCATCCATAGGGGCCGGTGTTGCCTCTGCATGCGAAACAGAAACGAGCGTTCTATGCTTGCACATGGTGCGTCATGCCCAAGACTAGACGACTTACACGAGTTGCCTCCAGCCGACATGAACCCCAAACCCTAAACCCTAAACCCTAAACCCTAAACCCCAAGTCGAAACCCTTGCCCCAGACTCCCGACACATTACTCCCGCCTTGGGCTTGGCCTCAGCTTTGCCTCGGTCAGAGAAGTCATACACACACATATGTACATATGATATAAATATAGATTTAGATATAGACATAGATATAGATATAGATATACATATAGATATAGATATAGAGATAGAGATAGATATAGATATAGATATACATATAGATATAGAGATAGATATAGATATAAATATATATATATATATAGATAAACCGCAAGCAGAGAGTTTGAGTGCCCGGCCTGCTGGCTTGACCACCGGGTCATCCTCCGCTCCCTGCGACTTGGGGGGGGAGCGGCTGGGTAAGCAAAGGGAGCGCCTCTACTTCACCTTCCTCCGAAAAAGAAGAATAAGAATAAGAATAATAAGGACTATTATGATTACTATTATTATCACTAGTAGTATTATTACTATCATTAATATTACTAGTAGTATGGTAGTAATAATAATGAACTCAAGGCACACAAAGCTGCAGCAGCCCCTGCAGGCCTCCTCTTCTTCTTCCTCCTCCTCCATATCATCCTCCAGCTCAGCAACCGAATGGCAAGCAGCTCAAGGGTTTAGGGTTTAGGGTTTAGGGTTTAGGGTTTAGGGTTTAGGGTTTAGGGTTTAGGGTTTAGGGTTTAGGGTTTGGGGTTTGGGGTTTGGGGTTTGGGGTTTGGGGTTTGGGGTTTAGGGTTTAGTCTGGGAGCTGCAGCATACACGCATCAGTCAGTCATATCATGCAGCTGTCTTCAATAGCGAAGACTCATCTGCTAATCATGAACCCGCTTGCCTCCAAATCTGCAGGTAGCGTAGCCTCCACATAGCGGTCGAAATGGAAGTGTGTAATTATGAGTCTTGGGTCGGATCCGCCAAAAATTGCGTCTGGAAGTTGCAGAACATTGCAGAACCAAGCCTTCTTCGGCTCTGCCTTCGGCGATGCCTTCTTTGGCTCTGCCTTCGGCGATGCCTTCGGCGATGCCTTAGCCGACGGCTTCACTACCTGAGCACAGGGTGCAGGAGCTTCACGTCCATGCACGCAATACAGGACCGGCGACGCGCCTTGTCGGATTCCTTCGGCTCCTCCTCTTCGCCTTCCTCCCCTTCCAGCAGGTCGAGATCGTCGTCGTCCTGTTGGAGTTGTTCTCGTCTTGCAAGAGTGAACACAAAACGTCAAGCATGACTGCGTTCCGAGTTGCAGCTCTGCCCAAAAGTCGACCCTGCATACCCGGCTTCCTCGGAGCAAGGGTCCTCGTCTATTGCTGGCTTGGCTTTCGCCGCCTCCTTTGGCGAGGCCTTCGGGGACCCCTTCGGGGCGGCCTGCTCACACGACATCCATCAAAAATCTCAAGAATCTCAAGTCGCAGTCGCACGCACTGCCAGAGGAAACTTCAAGCGCCCCTTCCTTTGCCGCAGGTCCTCCAGACCCCAAATACCCAGGCCTTGGGCGAGGACTTGGGCTCTGCCTTCGCCTTCGGTGAGCCCTTGGCAACAGGGAGTGTCTCTAAGCAGACACTAGCAGGAGCACCTTAAACCCCAATCCCGAAACCCTACACCCTAAACCCGAAACCCTACACCCGACACCCTAAACCCTACTAGTGAGCACCAGACTGCCATTGGCGCCGCTGGAGGAGGCAGGTCATCCTGCCAGCACACATCAAAGCATCTTGCAAGAACCCCAGCGTCCCAAAAGCGACAGGCAACGCTTTACGCTTACTTGCTTGGCACAGTTCGGACAAACCCTAAACCCTATGCGGAGCTGCAGTTTGTATTATGGAAAAGAGTTGGTGTTGAAGGATAAAGGGTCAATGAACCTGGTAACCTTTGTGGCTCAAGAATGGCCACTAACAATGGCTGTTCAAAGCGAAAAGCAGTGCCCTGGGGTTTGGGGTTGGGGTTGGTGTCTGGTAAGGATATCCCCCTCCCTCCTTCGGGTGCTCTTGTTTGGATCTGTGTTGTGTTCTTCGGTTCAGGGAGTTCATTTAGGCAGCCAAGGGTTGAGATTCTTGCTTTTCCCCTTTCGGTTGCCCCCGTAGGTTATGAGCCCAAATTAGGTTCCCTGCGGTTGGGTGTTCTCTTAAGGTTTTTGGGATCAAGAAGCAATGCCTTCTCCTAAGCGATGGCTCCAGCCTTCCTCGGATGGTGGTCAGAATGGTGGAGCTGGAAATGGTGCAGCTGAGTCTCTGGGTGAAAGGGCGGTGCTGGAAGAGGTAATGCCTGGCGCTGAAGAACATCTGGATGAAGCCTTGGTTGCAGAAGGCCCCAATGTGGGTATGAATCCCAATGCGGATATGGTTAGCAATTCTGAAGCTGAAATACGTGCTGTCTCTGTATCGCCAAAGCCTGGTGAAAAAAGGAACTGGGACGCGACTGGTGGTATAGACCGTGAAATGGAGGTGACTGTTTTACGCGTGTTGCAAAAGCATGGGTATCAGCCGTCGACTTCAACTTCGGGCCGAATGGTGGATCAAGGGTCTCAGACCAATCTGAGTGGAGAGGTGCTGCAAGCTGCCAGGAGGCCTCTGAACAAGATTGAAGGGGATCCCTCGGTGAGTTCCCTAGGTGGTGGAAGCGGTTACGAACAGAAGGGTGCGGACAGCTTTGAAGCTGCACCAACTGCTGAATACGCCATGGGGGAGGAGGAGATCTTACAGATGGAGGCTGAAAGGTTGCGCCAGTTGTCAGAAGAAGAGGATGAGATGCGTCAAGTCTCTGAAATGGATGGTTTTCGGAGAGATGAGCATCTGATCAAAGCGTGTGATGGGACAACGTGGGAATGGCACTTCCACGAAGATGGGAGACAATATTACTACTGCCTGGATACGCAGGAAAGCAAGTGGACATTGCCGGCTGTAGGTGAAAAGATGAAGAGTGATGAGGTGGTTGGGTCTCCTTCGGGCAATGAGCTGGAAATGGAGGCTGCACTGGGTTCTTCATCATCTACTCCGACGCCTGAGTCTACGAGGGCATTCCAGGGTAGTGTAAATAGTGTAGGTGAAAAGGATTTTTCCTCTACTATCAGGGATAGCGGTTTTAGGGCTGGTGGTGACGCCCAGACCTCGGGTTCTCCTGATGAGGAAGGAATTTCTGGAATCCGAGCAGACATCGCTGGGGAACATCTGGATCGGGAAGAAATGAAAGCGCTTTCTGAGGGTGTGGCAGCAGTGGAATCGGTGGGTCCAGAGGAAAAAATGCCCAATGCGGAGATTGGAACTGTGTCGGCTGCGGAAGAGCGAGTGGTGGATGTGGTACCTGTCGTTCAGGAAGGTGGTCCTGGAGATTTGGATGACGGAGGGAAAAAGTTGTGCGTTACGACTGAGGAGGTCTCTTCGTTTGGTGCCAAGAATCTTGCCATTCAAGGGAAAAAAGAAGCTTCTGGAATAGCTGGAGACACGGCTGATCTGAAAGATGAGGCCTGGAGCGCCAATGAAGCGCGGGTCAATGTGCCGGATAGTACCTGGAGTGCGGAGGAAGCACGGGTTGAGGCGCATATGGTGTCACGTTCCGCGGACGACTGCAACAATGGGGCGCAGGTCTCCGTAGCAGCTGACGACGGAGGTTCACAGGTGGACGCACTGGTGCAACCTGAAGTTAGCAGCGAGGAACGAAATGGCAAAGACTACACCGGAGCCAATGTGGCAGCTGTGGTCAACGATAGTGGTGATTCTCTTTTGGAAACCATGGAGCCAAAGGAGCCTGCGGTGGAAGAAAATGTGCCTGCCGCGGATGAGCAATCCAACAGCCCTGCAGTGGAAGAAGATTTGCCTGCTGCAGAAGGTTTGACAAAAGACTCCAATGGTGGGTCCACTCCCACGAAGGGGGAAGTATTGCCGTCTGAAAGCTTGCCGGAAGTCGACACCGAGCGAACTGTAACAGATGAGGCAAAGCCATTGGCTGGAAAAAAGGAAGGTCCTGAACCCCTTGAGCACAAGGTGGATGATCTTGTGGGACTCGTGCAGGAGCAGGACAAGCAGCTTGACCCAAAGGTGGAAACAAGGGATGTTCCAGGAGCCGATGATACAGAGATGGTTTCTGAAGAACAGGCAAAGGAAGTGCCCAATGAGGGAGCCTTGGTGACACCTGGGGAGCATTGTTATCAAGCAGGAGATAGGATCACTGCTCTGGTGCGTTGCATCAATGTATATGGAGCCTTTTTGGAACACGGTGATCTGAATGTGCTGATTCCTGAAGAAGGGAAAAACACACCTTCTTTCAAAATTGGTGACACTGTCTGCACGACAGTGAAGAGGGTGGATGATGATGGCACTGTGATTTTAGATTCCTACCTGGTTTTTGAAGAGGACGAGGAGGACTCTTCTCCAGCGCAGCGCAAATGGAAAGACGGCGGCTGGGATGCATGGTGGGGAAATTCATGGTGTGATGGTCAATGGTACCAAGATTCCAACGGTCAATGGGACTGGAAATGGGAGGAAGAGCAATCCGATGAGTGGTTTGCTGATCAGGAGTTATCCTCAGAAGAACAAGAGGAAAGGCAACTCTATGGAGAAAAGATCTATAGAGCTCTTCTGGAGGATGGAAAGGCTGATAAGGCCTACGTGGGCAAAATCACTGGGATGTTGCTGAGTCGTACAATAGATGTGGTTATGGAGTGTGTTGCAGATCATGCATTCCTGAATGCGGAAGCTCGGCGTGCATATGGCATCTTGCAAAGTGATGGTTGGAAGCCCGATGGTACAGAAGGCGCAGGCTTGGGAAAGACAACCACCTTTTCCCGAAAGCAGTACCACAACGCGCTCTACGAACTGGCACGTAAGAAGAGGAGATTTAGTGGACCAGTTGTGGGTGAAGCGGTGGCAATGTTGCTGAGTCAAGGCAAAGATGAACTTTGGAATGCGCTTTGGCTGGATACCAAGCGGTTTTTGCAGGAGCTTGATGGTGCAGTTGAATCCATGAGTAAGAGAGAAAATAAGCCAATGGAAGCCTACATGGATGCCGATCAGTATAAGAAGGCTCACCTGACGCCAAAAACTGTGTCACCAGGGTACAGCAAGCTGTGCAAGTTTTTCAATCAGGGAAGGTGTCGCAATGGAGATGAGTGTTCCTATGAACATCGTCGTTATGGTGAAGGTTGGCCAGGAGGAGGACCAACTGAGCCAAAGAACAGCCAAAAAGCTGGAGACGAGGATGGGGACATTGGCGACCCTCCTACAGAAGAAGGCACAGTGGATGAGGCACAGCAGGAGCGGGAGGATTCAGCTTTCAGAGCCAAGTACAACTTTGGTAAAGGTGCATCAAAGGGTGAGTCTGTGTCAGTCGAGCCAAAGAGGCAAATGTGTCTGTATTACAACCAAGGAGGTTGTAAATATGGAAATTCTTGCAGATATTCGCACGACGAAAAAGCGGTTTTGGAAGGGACTTGGGAACCCGGCAGATCCTGGGACAATGCTTCTCGGAAAGCCATAAGGGACGCAGGGTTCCATCATTGCTGCTTCGACTACTACCTCAAAGGGAGATGTCGCGTGCGATATGGTTGCAAGTATTCCCACGACGAAATGTCTGAAGAGCGACTGGCCCAACTGAAGCATCTGGCGAATGTGGCGAACCATGTTTCGTTTCAAAGAGGAAGAGGATTGGAGATTTCCGACAGGAACACCTTTCAACCACCGGTAAGTGGGGGAGCGGAATCTTCATCATCTTCGGCACCACAGGCGTTGCAAATGACCAATGTGTCAAAGAAAACAGGTGAGGGTGATACACTGGATGGAGCAGATGGAGATGTCCAAAAGGATTCGGTGGCAGAGTCTACCACGGTACGTCTTCAGAATCCAGAAGAGCCAATAGAAAATTGGATGGCTCGCAACAAACACTTGTGGGTGTATACACCTCACGTAAGTGACGTGATGATCAAGCTTGGTGTAACCAATGTCAGAGAGCTACAAGAGTATATCTTCGTGGAGGATTTGGTGGAAAAAGGGGTTAACAAGGTGACGGCCTGCAAAATTCTGCAATTGGTGGGTGGTGTTCATTACCGGCCAATGTCGCCGGATGTGGCTGTTTCTACCAACGCATCGGTACGCATGGAGCAATCTTCTGGAAGCCGAGAAGCTGGAAGAGGTGGGGTGAGAACTATCTCTCAGGTGCGTGAAGCTGAAGGTCCTGGTACAAAGGAGATGCCGCGAGGGTCTTATCGAGAGATTTTCGACACAGGCAAGTACCGTGACGCTTGGACGCTTGCGCAGAGATCCCCGCTGCGCGTGCAGAGGTTGCGATTGGTGGGAGTTGGAATGCCACCGGTGAACCCGCCAACAAAGGCGTATCGGTCAAGATCAAACCCTGTTAGAAGGGGAAGGCCCTTGCTGGATAAAAAACAGGTGCGACTGGTGCCACGCTCTCGCTCACAACGGCGTGTGCAGCCGGAGGAAGTGGTGGAAAAGCCAAAGCCGCTGGAACCAGTAAAGCCTCGTGGTGGTTTGTCGTACCCATTCAGCAGAGCGTGGGCAGATTTGGTGGATGATGATGATCAGACAGGAGCTCTGGTCTCCTATGCTGATTCCTCAGGTGATTCAAGCGAGGAAGAAACCAACAGCGCGCGACACCTGCGGGAAACCTTTTTGCGAGAAAGGGATTCACAAAGAACTGAGACACGTGGCAATGCTCCACTTACTGGTTCTTCAAGCTCCAATGATGGGCAGAAAAAATCGGTTCACCTTGGCGAAGGGCGCGACAAAGCGTCGCGGGGGGAGACCCGCCAAGAAGTGACTTCTCAAGTTTTTTCGCTACCACAACCTTCTCGTCGAACTGAGCAGTCTCAAAAAAGAGCAAGGGATGGCTCAGTTATAGTTGGTTCGCTGGCGGTGGGCTCCACGGATGAGGTTTTACCTGGGCAAGGTGTTGCTGGACAGGTGAATGTATCTGAAAGCGCTCAAGTTCTTCCTGGGCAAGAAGTGGCTGGACAGGAGACGGCGCTGGAAGGAGCAGTGCAAATTTCTGGCGAGGAGACTGACCAAAAAGAGGGAGAAGGTGGGAGCAATGAACTCCGTGGCTCCGTGGTGATGGTGTGAAGATATTGGATGTTTGTCCGGTGAAGAAGGACCATCAGCAATTGCTTACTAAAGGCCTTCTGAAGCGGATTTATTGGAAGGTTGCTGTCGGCAAGTTGCCTGTGGGGCAAAGGGACTGTCAGAAGGGGTCCGATAAAATGGATCGAAATTTGGTTATTAGCATGTCATCCGAAGGTGCAAGCGAACAGGAATTGAACCTGGCACTGGTGGACGATGCTGATCAGTCAATGGATGATGGTACATTGGTGGTTATGGTGTATGACCCACGAACGCTGATTCAGTCGCCAACAACTGATTGGGTTATGCGTCGCGGTTTGACCGATCGCACCATCTGGCCGGCAATAGCGACTGCAGCACAGAGGATATGTGCTGAAATGGTTCAAGTGGATGAACTGAATGCCCAGCTGGAGACTGGGACACTCCTTTTTCAAAGGAGAGATCAATGACATTATGGTGATTTGCATCATTCGTTCCATGAAAATCCGTGCTTGCCGGCGGTGGGAAATTATCCTCTCTCGGTGATGGGTGCATTGCTGTCTCCTGGTCTGGAAGGGGAATTCAGAAATACTGAAAAGTTTGGAACTGCTATGGAGGCAATTGCCTACGATTGGAGTCGCAGTCCAGGCATGGAAGTTCACGTTGAACTTATGGCGAGGGTAGCCAAATTGGTTGCTCCGTTCCTTACCCTAGGAGGCCAAGGGTCAGTGGTGAATTCAGAATTTCTCTGGCAGCGCGGGAGGGATCAAATGATGGAGTTCCTTCAGGCGGCGACTTGTGCTGATCAATTGGAGGTTCTCTGGAAAAGGATGGACGACGATGCTGACGAGGAAGTGGATCCTTCAGGGATGGTGCTGGAGACTCTCGGACAGCAAGATGCGGTACTTGAACAAGGGATCAATGAATCCCCTATTCCCATTGAAGATGCTGGAAGTGAGACAATTGGTGACACTGGAAGGGATGGCAAAGCGCCAGAAGTTTCTCCAGAAGAGGAGACATCCAGTGGTTCATCAAGATTGGCTGGCACAAGAATGTTCTTGTGGTCGGTGTATTCTCGTGTCGCTTCCAACTGGGATTTCTCTACGCAGGACCGCACTACTGGTAGGATCTTTGACAGCACGAAGGGGTATCCTGGTGAAGGACCGGACAATGGTGATGATTTTTCCTCTAAGAGGAACTTACCCTGGATCTCTGAAGATTACCTCGACGAAGTGGTGTCAAAAAAGATGGAAAGGTCTTCAGATATGGATGGGTTGGATGGGTTTGTTCCGGAAAGTGAGGGACAGTCGGAAAAGGTAGAGGTGGAGAATGTTACTGCCTCTAGAATTCTTATGGCTCTTTGGAAAAAGGGATATAGAGCTGGGTATAGGAGGTTGTGTCGTTCGAATGTATCTGGATCCAAGGTTGGAGCAATGAATCATCCAATCAAAAAGGTGCGGAAGATCGGCACTAGAAAGGCCTTCTTGAAAATGTTCAATGTTTTTGGATCGTCTCAGCGTGGCTCAGGAGCTGGTGGAAAACCAATCATGAAGGTGGTAGGACCAAGGCCAGGTTTTCCAGCTGTACTCAAAGCATCAAATACTGATAGCACCTTGGGTGAAGGGAGCAGTTCTCAGGTACATGGCAATGTTCATGTAGAGCAGAATCGCCCTATGGACCGGTACGAGGCGGAGCGTCTGGAGAAGAGGAAGAAAGGCTTCTGCTATTGGTTCAGCAGGGGAAAAGATCGCTGCAAATTTGGTGAGAGTTGCAAATTCATCCATTCAGAAGATGATGTGGTGCTACAATCGTATTGGTGCAAGTACTATGTGGCTGGGAGACACTGCTTCTCTGGAGAGAACTGTAAGTTCTCACACAATGCAACTGGTGTAAGGTGTATCCAGTTTGCTCAGTCTGGGAAGTGCCGTTATGGGGACAAGTGTGTCTTTGAGCATGGTGATCCGCTGGATGAACAGAGGCCAAGGTCTCCAAGGACGCCCCCAAGGGATGGTCCAAGGAGAAGTTCTGGTACAAGAGGTGGAGGAAAGGAGATTTCTCCTGAACGGTATGATGAAGAAGAGGAGGATTTCATGGTGTATGACGACGATACCAGGATGGGAGAACTGCTGATGGAGGCGATTTCATATATGTCTAATGGCAAGTCAGATTTAGCTCGTGCAGAGGCGGACCCAGTGTTCAAACTCCTGAAGTTCAATGGAGACACTGAACAGATGGATACAGAATGGTGTTCATGGACCACTGGTATGCTGTCCTTGCTGGAACTTCACGAAATAGTGAAGTCGTATGAGGTTTCGCTGGTGGACGTGGAAGAATGGATCAATGACCTGAGGATATGGTTCCAAAAAGAGCAAAAAGAGGTCCCTAGAAAGGGAGTCCAGTAAGGATACTCCTGCCGAAAAGGAGGTGGTTGGAACTTCGGAGACGGATGTTGCCGTTGAGGAAGAGGTGAAAAAGGCCAAAAAGAAGAGGAAAACTGCGGCTAGCGAGGATCCTTATACTCTTCTGGTTCCAAAGCCGAAGAAGATGCCGGCGAACATTGAGAAGGGTGGATCATCATCCAATGCGGTGGTTTCTGGAGGGGAAAAGGCCTCTTCGAGAATGCGCACAAAGGCAAGCGTCGTGGGAAAGACGAAGAAGAAAGAGAAAAGTCAAAGCCCCAAGAAGGAAGAGGTGGTAGTGGTGAAAGGTCCTGAGGAAAAGGATCGTTCCTCTGATGTGGATGCGCAAGCGTCTACTACTGTGGATGCAGAGCTGGGTCAATCTTGCCAAGCAATTGAGGACGCGAAGAGAGAAGGATTGGTATCCTCAATTCAAAGGTGTGTGCAGGATCCTGTTCTTACAGTATCGGACCTGGAACACGTTTTGCTGCGTCTTCACCTAAGCATCGATGCCCACCGGAAGAAGAAGAAGGGATGACTGGATGGTATTGATGAGGGAATGGTTTTTTCTCTTTCTGAAGACAAGTGCGCTGGAACAGCCAATGTGCTGAAAGTATGGTGGTTACTATTAAGGGTATGGAAATCCCTGATAGTAGAAGTTAGTAGCCTTTTGCGTAGCGAAGACCACGGTTCGTGGTGAAGAAGGCTGAAGAGTCTTCAATGACAAGAGAATCA
Organism: Symbiodinium natans; assembly: GCA_905221605.1. Taxonomy (NCBI): domain Eukaryota; class Dinophyceae; order Suessiales; family Symbiodiniaceae; genus Symbiodinium; species Symbiodinium natans. The sequence goes on along the minus strand of CAJNDS010000314.1, from coordinate 38,454 downwards.
TGGTGAAAAAAGATTCTCTATGGTAAAAGGTGTTTAGCCAATGTGCTATAAATTCGTCCTGGATGACGTTAAACCATAACATGCATTCCAAGCAGCTGGCTGCTGCCCTAATGGCAGTTTTTGGCCAAAAGTCTGCACCTCCAGTGTGTGTCCTAGGAAATCCTAGGACAGGGGGAGTGCGGAGCTGCAGTTTGTATTATGGAAAAGAGTTGGTGTTGAAGGATAAAGGGTCAATGAACCTGGTAACCTTTGTGGCTCAAGAATGGCCACTAACAACGGCTGTTCAAAGCGAAAAGCAGTGCCCTGGGGTTTGGGGTTGGGGTTGGTGTCTGGTAAGGATATCCCCCTCCCTCCTTCGGGTGCTCTTGTTTGGATCTGTGTTGTGTTCTTCGGTTCAGGGAGTTCATTTAGGCAGCCAAGGGTTGAGATTCTTGCTTTTCCCCTTTCGGTTGCCCCCGTACCCTAAACCCAAGAAACCCCAAACCCAAACCCCTAAACCCCAAAACCCTAAACCCCAAAAACCCTAAACCCCACCCTGCAAACCTGAACCATCCCACATTCCGGGAACAAGCCTCATCGAGTTCATCTGCCTCGAAGTAGCCTGTCAGGTGCACCGTAGCCTGGCAGAAGCCACACAGTGCTGCCCATAAACCCTAGACCCCAAACACTAAACCCTAAACCCTGGACCCATGTGGAAAAGCAAGCTTGAGAGCACCCAGAAAGAGAAAGGCTCAAACCAGGAACCTTTTGACGACATTGGGGGGGTACCCTTTTGGGGCTCCTCATTTTAAGGGAATCCTAAGATTTGGGGATCCATTCTTGGGGGTCCCCTGTTTTCGTAAACCCCCCAAAAAAGCCCCTAAACCCTAAACCCTCAACCCTACAAGTTCGGGACTCACACCCGGCCTTGCCCTTCACCGCAATTTTTGCCTCCTTTGCATCGAGAAACAAGTCCAGGGCGCAGAACTCCTGGCCAGCAACGTGGTCTTCCCACACACGGTTTAGGGTTTAGGGTTTTTTTGGCTTCGGGTTTAGGGTTTAGTGTTTGGGGTTTAGGGTTTAGGTTTAGGGTTTAGGGTTTAGGGTTTAGGGTTTAGGGTTTAGGGTTTAGGGTTTAGGGTTTAGGGTTTAGGGTTTAGGGTTTAGGGTTTAGGGTTTAGGGTTTAGGGCTTGTTTGGCTTAGGGTTTAGGGTTTAGTGTTTGGGGTTTAGGGTTTAGGGTGTCGGGTTTAGGGTTTAAGGTTTGATGTCACTTCCGTCACAAATCTATGCAAAAAGACAGCCTGGCCTGCCCTCCTTCCTTGAGGCAGGCGACTGCATACGTCTGACCTCAGCTAGGATGGCCCTTAAACCCCTCTGAAAAATGCTCCTGAATATGACCCCCCTTAGAGAAAACAGGGCCTACCTAGTCAGTCTGTCACAGGATTTCATTTCTGTGCTTAGCAGCTACTACAGCGCCACAGTGCCAGAACCCCCCTTTTGAAGCAACTTGCCGTACTTTCAGCTCCACCAAGAAAATTCACTGAAAATTCAAGAGGTTTCGAGCCCAATACGCTGCTACAGGCAATCCCCACCTCAACTAGTATACGATCGTCACAAGGATATCTGGGAATCATGACCCATTAGTGTCTGTCAGGTACTGGTTTTGTTCGGTCGCATTGCACAGCTTTCCGGTTGCATACAATTACCATACTAAAACCCAAGCCTCCAACTTCAAAAGCTGTGTGGTTTAGACCAACCACAGGCTGGTGGTAATGATGCAAAACTGGAAGAAGGATTGGGATTTAGTAGTTGCTGGGAGGCGGTACTATGACCCAACATAGTGCAGCATTCCGTGAGCTCTTTCCCGAGGACTCCGCCATGTGAGCATGTTTTGGGAGATTTCAGGACAAGATAGTGCAGCTGAGGCAAAGGAGACTGCCCAGCGCTTCTCCGCAATCGTACAGGCGTCTGCCGCTGATCCTTGACCCAATCGTTGAGTTGATGTCTGAGCTGTCCGCCTTCAAAGCTGCCGCAACGTGTCGCGCAGGTGAAGGAGGAAGAGCTGCTGCAGAGGGTTTCGGAGCATTCCAGGTCGCACGCGCCGCATCGATGAGATCGCCCCTTGTAGGCTTTGGTGGCCCCCTACCGAAGTCATGAGCAAGGCAGCCACGAGCATGCCGGTCCTGCCCTTGCCACCATTGCAATGGACGAGCACGCGGCTCCGCGCGCACAGATGCCGCTTCACCGGAAGCACCACGCGTGACAAGTACTCTTGTGAGTTCCAGGGGATCCACTTGTCACGAAGGTCTAGATACATCCACACCATTCCTTCCTCCTCGACGCAGGCACGCAAATTCTGGCAGCTCATGGCTTCGAGCTCATTCGACGAGAGCAACGTAACCACTATGTCCACACCGTAGTGATGCTTCAGCTGTGACACATCTGCACTGAGGCTGCGGAAAGATCTCCTCGTGCGACGGCCAGGCGCATGGGACATCAGGATTTCGCTCCCGCTGTCCAAGCGAAGAACATCTGTCTGGTAGAGGGTCACTTCTTCAGAGCCTCCTGAATACGCTTTCGGGGACCTGTGCCCCAAGATCCAAGTGGTGCCAAGAAAGGACACGCCACCTAAAGCCACCAAGTACGAAAGGACCGCACAGCACGTGCAAACAAAATCCCCACAGCAACCTGATACGACGAGGCCACATATAAAGAATAGCAGCGACATGGCCGGCAGGAGTACAAGGGGATGTGTCCAACATCTTGGACCTGACTGCTCCACCTCCTGGTAAGCAGCATTGATACCTGTCATCGTTCGACAATTTGGCCGGATGTGGCTTCCATGTCTTCCATCAACCCCAGGCCATCACCTAGCCAAGGAACAACTGGCACGAGGACGATGGCAAGATATTGCAAGTGACCGGAGTTGCTGAGCTTGAGGTTCGGAAGTTGGGCGCTGCAAAATCGAGTCGCACGCACGTCCGACAGAATGCTGCGAACTCTACCAAGGCCCTACCGGTTGCGCTCAGCGCCCGACCCGTCTGCTCCACCAGAACTTTGGAAGAGGCTCCACTGGGAGTGTCGGGCGCTAGGCAGGCCTGTAAGATGGTGCATCCCGCTCGCAATCCCGTCACATCACGCGTAGACCCATTCTAGGGTTTGTCACAACAATCACCCCGTGCTTCATGCCCAGAAGCAGTACTCTAAGCTGACAGTGCACGATGCCGAGAAGTAACGCCGGCTTTTAGTGCAACACACGCGCGAAGACACACACACACACACACACACACACACAACATAGCTTCGCGTGTATGTGGACATAAACTGGTCTGGAGCTCATGACTCCACGCCTGGGACAAGTGAAGCAGCTCTCCCGCCTTTGTCTCGACCTGTGTTCAATCGTCATTGTATGGAGCTTCAAAGCTGTTGGGCTCGGCGACACTCACGGGCCTTCTTGGTCTCACCTGGAGCCACAATACAGCCCCAGAACATGTCCTTAGAGACGGAGCTGCCAAGGAGAAGCGCTATTTAAACTTCTAAGGGTGTGCATCACTTCGACTCAGCATTTTAGTGCAGTCAAGAAGCAGCAAGTCCCCAAAGCACAAGCTGATGGGAAGGAAAGTTGAGCCAGGACAAACGACTGCGCGGGCGAGAAAACCTTCGAGACGTGTTGCTACTAGTAGCAACGGCTCTTAGCATGTTCATTGGTGGCCTACGGTGTAATCTAATTCTTTGCATGTCCGAACAGAGTCCTTCACCTTGCCGAAAGCAGAGAGAAAAGCAGAGAAAGAAATGATTGAATAGCAGAGACTGTGCAAACTCATCTTGGGCCGTCTGCAAGCGCACCAAGCCTTTACCAGTCACCAGCCTACCCCCAGCCTTTGTAAGCAAACAGCGCGGAGCCTCCCTGCACGAGAGATGAAAAGAAACCGGGGCCGAGGCAGCGTGGGCCTCGCTTGACGGGTGTAGCAGCTCTTTCGCAGGGAGCCAAACGGCAGCAGAATGAACTCTATGATATATGTATATATAATAAAACTGTAATATAGATACATATATATATATATGTATAATGTATAATACTACATGTATATTATATAATACATATATATATATATATATATATCGAATGAACTCTGCTTCACAAGGCACATTATTGAGGCTGAAAAGCCACGCGGTTCACATTGCAGTGGAGAGTGTCTGCTCCGCACTCCTAGGGAGGTGACCACGAAAGGTCCGTGGGAGTGCTGCTGCAGTTACAGCACGAACTTGCAGCGCTTCTGACTGTTCACCGGCTCCACACGCTGTACAGTACATTATTTTTTACCTGTTGAAAAAACACAGCATTTCTGGCTGCTCAAACAAGATGCCCGCCTACCTTCCGTTCCGTGTGCAAAGTTTATGAATGTTGCCAAGAAGCAAAAAACGACTTGGGGGGGTGAGGGAGCGGAAGGAAAGCTATTGGAGGGAGTCCACAGCCCCGAACCGCAGACTCTAAACCTGAACTTGTTTAGCATAGACTGATCTGTGCTGCCTTCCTTATGCGAGGAGGGTCTCAACTGAGCTTGCCAATCTTTCCCAAGAACCATGTGGAGGTTGCCTGCTGCGGCACTTGTTCGGTCCGTTTTCCAACTTGATCGCAGACTCAACTCACACCAGCACTGCAGATTGCAAGCATTAGTGGATTCTTCGAACTTAAGGCAAGCGGAATCTTGCCAGAAGCGAAAATATTAATAATAGAAAAGGGCTTGCAACCCTTCGCACGCGCGTTAACGGCGGCCGTACTTTGGACTGCTTTACAAAAAGCAGTCAGGGCCTGGCCCAAAAAGGCCCCAGGGTGCATGTAAAGCCTCCATACGGAGTAACGTGCGGGGTTTAGGGTTTAGGGTTTAGGGTTTAGGGTTTGGGGTTTGGGGTTTGGGGTTTGGGGTTTAGGGTTTATGATTGCGAGCTCTGCACTCGCAGCTCAAAGAACGCAATCCTTCCAGCCACGCTCCACTATCACTCGATCGAAGCCGGCCAGCAGCTCTTGGGCCTTGAAGAAGCACATGGAAAGTGTCTGGCGCTTCTGCGCAAAGAAGCGCCGAGACCACGTTACACAAGTCATTTCCAAGTCTGCTCTGCTATGTCTCTCGCATGCTGGATGCAGTAAACTTGCAACGAAAAGGTCTGCAAGGAATCTCGAAGTTTGGAGAATTTTCTGGGGGAGATATCTCAGTGCCATTACCTCCAGGCCTCCACGGGGAAGCGCCGCCGTGGCGGTGGTTTCCGTGAGGCCTCAGTTTCCGGAGAGGGGGACGCTCTTGCCGGAGCCTTTTGGCTCCAGAACTGACCCTCAATTCAGGGGCAGCTGGGGCTACAAAATGACAACGCATCTGGAAGGACACTCGGGCATTATCCCTCATGGGTTTTCAAACTTTGACTTCAGCGCAATGCAAGGTAGCAGACCAACCTGCCACTATCCGATTTGCTAGTAGGTCGCCTGCAGCCTTCAGCATGTAGAACAGAGACTGAACACGTCTCGACAAAACAAGAGCTATCCTGAGTCCTGAGTTGTCAACATATGTTTCAAGTTTTAGTGTCCAAGTGGCCAAGACCCGGTCAAGCAGAAGTCCTGTCTCGACCACTTGTAAACGGCTCTGCAATGCCTTCTCCTGCAGATGTTCAGGCTTTGATGGGGGGATTGCTTGAGGATGCTTGGGGTTTAAAGGGTAAGACGTCATTGTTTTGACCTGGAGGTCTTAGCGTAAGGTTTGGGGACTTGGCACGATTGAGAGTTCTCGGCTTTGGCGACAAGAAAGAACTAGGAACGGTTTGGCGCTATCTGAGCTGGCATCTGACAGCCTCACCCCCACAAAGAGCAGCCACGGATGTCTTCCTGAGTCATCCTGTCAGGTTTCCCTCGCCTGGCTCTTTTGGAATCTTTGTGGCCCGGCTGGACTGCCCGGCGCTCACTTTGTTTGCGGTTAAGATGTTTACACCCCTGGCAAGTTCCAACTCACTGAGGCAGTCGAGTCCTGCGGCAGCAACGCCGCCAGGCGGAGGACCGCGCGCAGAAGAGCAGGGCGCCGCCTGCCAAACTTGGGTCTTGCCATGTCTTGCCCACAGGCGTAAGAGACTCCTTGGCTTCTTTCCGCCATGCTGTTGCTGTCATCCTTCACGAGGACGGGCATGAGGCGATGACGTGGGTGATGCTTGTGTTCTTATTCTGCGGGTGCTCCTGTCATTGGGTTGCCTGGCTTTGAAATGTTGAAGAATGCGTGATGACGAGTGACGCGGAAGCACGTACTGGGCTGACGGTCCCACAAACCCTCACAAAAGTCGCGTCAGCTTCTACAACCTCTCGGTCGCGACTGCATGTCCTGCCTGTTTAGTAGCTGCAGGCGCACGTCGCTGAAAACCTGAAGGTTTTAGGGCTTGAGCGGGTCATCTTCGAATCACGCCGGAGACCGAAAAAAGGTTCGAAGAGCAGGAAAGACCACAAGAGGGGGCGAAAGAGTCCACTTTGTAAAGTCTCTGCGCCCGGCTGGAGACTCCAGCAACTCCACTAGGTACTTCAGCTGCTCCTGGCACCAGCTCAGAGGGATTTCCCCGTAACCCTTGTATACCCTTGACATCGTTTGACATGGACTCCCAAAACAGAGGGCCCGCCGCGGTCCTCAATGTCCTCTGTGCGCTGCATGGTAGCGAGCCTGCGAACTTGGGGGGTAAAATACTTGCCTTGAAGTACAGACATGCTCCAACCTGGTCGCCAACTGCGCCGCAAGCTCGTACCTCGAGGAACATCAAACAAGTCTTCCATCTGCACACACATGCGAAGGAGTTGCTGGCGGCGGTGTTTAGAATAGCTCGACACGCCACGAGTGTGTTGGAAAAGACTTGGGGGCCAAGCCAGTTCATCCAGAAGCTCAGTGCCAGCGAACTGACAGGACAGCACCTGTGCCAGCTGCGCAGCAATCTACATTTCAGGGCGGCATAGGTTGAGAAACAATGCAACCGATTGCTAGTTGCTTCGTGAGGGCGCGTTCAATTTTGCAACTTCGCGTCCCAGGGCCGCGACAGCCAGGATCGCATGAGAATCATCCTGGCTGCGGGCGTTCTGTAGTCACTGTAGTCACATCCACGTCAGGTTCAGTGAAGGCAGAGTAGAGCGTGGGCGGGCGCACGGAAAGCTCGTGGAAGCGACTTGGCCGCTGGACTCGGCGCGGAGCTGAGCCTGACTGACATCAAGAATGACTCCAGTGACTCCAGCCACTACGAAGCGCCACCCTGAACCCTTAAAGCCCTGAACGCCCCGAACCCTCTGAAGACGTCGCAGGTAACACATAAGCACTCACAGGTGGCGTGCCGGGCTTCGCACTCGGAAGTCTTGGGTCTCCGGACCAGTAAGCAGGCCACGGTTCAAAACCTCCAGAAGCCCAGTGCTTCGCCAATGGAAACACTGGTTTTGGGGTGGATAAGCGAAGGGGCGTACCGTCTGTTTATCTCGGAGTGACTTTCGGACTTTGGACTTTCGGGAGGTCTAGGGGGGGCAGGGGGGACAGGGGGTATTCGTGTTTACTGTCATGCGCACCATCGAAGCAAAATCCGCGCCTGCACCAGGTTTCGCGCGAAGGCCTTGTCCTACGCGGACATGGACGAAAAGCATTGGCACAGCCTAGCAAGCCTAGGGCCCAGTGCACGTCACATGCCCGATTGTGCCATGAGCCCCAGATGCACATGTCAGGTGCGGGGTGATGCGGGGAACGTGTCAGGGGATCAAGTATTTAAGAATTCTGCCTTACATTCTGGCCTCCATGGTTTCAAGCGTCTTGGCAGCCGTGGCCTTAGTTGTCCACAAGGACGCAGCAAGACGTCTTGAACAACTCACGACTCACATCGCCCTAACAAACTGGCCGTAGAGGGACAAAGCCCTGGCGCTTGGCTACGATGCTCGAGTGCAGGCTTAAGTGCCTGACGAAGAAACGCTTGGCATCTACGCCTCAGCAAGCGTTGCTGCAACTTTGGAGATAAAGCCACTCACCAAGACACTGGGAACTGATAGGATTGGACAGGATTGGTGTGCTCACTTTTTGTCAGTCTTCAGTTCAGCAACACAATGAGCACGAATGCCGATATCCACACACGCTGATGGATGCTGGGACCCTCGACGCTTGCAGATCAAGCGGATGATGAGCTCGCCTCTGCCTGGGCGATGCCAGATGCTTTCACAATGTGGTCCTGGCTGCCCTCAACCCTAAACCCTAAACCCTATACCCTATAAACCCTATACCGCTTATACCCTATAAACCTTCGGCCTGAGATGCTGACTTGCCAGCAAGTTTTGCTGTCTCTTCATGAGGTTGAAGAGCCTTTCACACATGTGGCCAACCAGATCATCGCCTGCGGCCAGACACAGCAAGACACACCTTGCGCCGCGTTCTGCTCCACCTGCCTCTCCAAGACTCTAAGACTTCCACAATGTGGGGGTTTCCCAAATTACGGGTACCTCATTGGGGTCCTTGCTATAAAGGATATCGTATGGGCCCCTTAGTTTCGTAAACTTCCATGTGTTCAGGGGCCTCTTCCCAACTTCTCGCCCGTGGACGCAAGCTGTGCCATGAGACGCAAGGCAGTGGAGGCCACCTGCGAGTTATACAAGCCAAGGTGCCCCCAAGTGTGCCCCAAGTGGGAGTTTACGAACATAGGGGACCGCAAATATGGACCCCCGAATAGTAGGATCCCATTACAAGAAGGAACCCATTAAGGTACCCCTGCTATCGTAAACCCCCAAGGTTTGTCAGCTGCGATGAAGATCCGAGCCAAGCCGCCTCCTCCTCCTCGCGCAACAAGGCCTGTAAAACTAGCACAGCAGCGTCCACTTGCAGGCATATCCCTGTGCTGCAACCCATGTGAGATGCCACATACTTCAAGAACAGATATACTTGGAGGTTCATGGGTAGTTAGAAGTGGGGTGACAAGTAGGGTAACTATACCTAACGACTTCGAACCCTAATTAGGGTACTCATACCCCTACTTACAACTTCCCATAGTAGGGCAACTATACCTATGACTTCTTCTAACCCTATTTAGGGTACTTATACCCCTAGTTATAACTACCCATCATCCTCCAAGTACACCAAGCCAGGAGTTCCAAAGCCAGGAGTTCCGAAGGCACCTGCCTTCATGGCCGCTTCGAAGAGCCTGTCTCGGACCTCTTGCATGCCACGCTGTGCCCGGCTGATGTTTCGCTGCCCCTAAACCCTAAACCCCAAACCCTAAACCCTAAACCCCAAACCCTAAACCCTAAACCCCAGAGGGCCTGCGGCTCCACCACCCGCTCGGGGCACCTGACTTTCAAGGCGAAGAGGCAAAGAGGGCGAAAGAGCAAAGAGCGCTCTGAAAAGCACTCCGAGAGCCCCTCCGAGAGGTCTCAGATCCAAGGCAGCAGCTTGTCCAGAAGCAGCTCAACCCAGCCTAAGCCAGGATGGCCCTTAAGAACCCTCTGAAAAAAAAACACTCCTGAAGATGATCCGCTTAAACCCACTAAGGGAAAATCTAGAATATCCCGAAGACCTACCTGGTACCCCAACAGGAGAGATGCACACCAGACTCGTTCAAGAGCAAGTCTGGGCCATCAAACACAAATGTGAGGAGAATCGCGAGTTCACTTCTGTCGAGTTTACCTGTGACCAAAAAACAGAACTGTGCACTCCAGACATGCCTACGGCCGTTAGCCATCATTGCTGACGCTTTCCGTGGCTCAACACATCTCCAGCAACATGCACACACTGAGATTGGGCGTTCGCTGCAGCCGGAAAAGACAATGAGGCACAACAGGTTTCGTAAACTACATGTACTTCTCCACGCGCTTGCGAATTCATGAATTGCCTGGGCAAGCCAAAACATGCCCAAGCCATGAAGAGTTTGACCTGTGATCAGCCAACATGTGGCACCGGTGACCGATTCCCGGTCTTGACCTTGTAGTTCTGAGGGTTTTTGGTGATCCGGTTACTGGTTCAGGAATAGAACGGTCAGGGCTTGCGCTACCTCCAACAACTTCATGAAAGCCGTGTCAGAGAGGTTGTGAGCCATGATGCTCGAAACTTGGCTTGTTGAGCGTGTTCTGTGGTGGGTGAGGAATAATAAGAGGCGCCTACGTTACCTCTGGCCTGAAAACGTTTCGGAATGTGACTCTGGCTCGCCGACAGCCTGCTAACCTTCTCAAGCAGCAGTCACTGTCCTCATGGATTCGAGCACGGCCAACATGGATTCACTCTGGAGTCTTAGAGCCCGGCTAAAGCATTTCAGCAAGACTTCCTTGCTGCGCTCCTGTCTGGGAAGCATCACATGTATGGCAATCGTCCGCAGTGAAAACATGGAAGGAAGCTCTCCCTGGCGCCTGCCCACCTACATCCGACATGGCACTGATGACTGCATCTGCAATCCCCTCCACAGGAAGGTCACCTCAATTGAAGCACTCAGCACCTTGCAGCATCTGTGCCAATGCAATCCAATTTGCGCATACATTCGTGCAAACGTCACATGCTTGCGGGCAGCAGCTGATACCAGTAATTTTCCCTTCGGGCTTGAGGCGAAGATGGTGGTGAGTACACCTAACGATGTTCATGCTCAATGGTCTGGGATTTCGATCTCCCTCATACTGTGATTGCTCCAAAGGCAAGTCCACATTTCAACCTCTCAACAAACTGAGCTGTTCAGCACCCAGCTCTGGTTCGTTCAACCGGAAGTTGCTTTCTCAACACGTCAACGAAAGACCCTCCAATATGGCAATGCTGGAGAGCCGAGCTCCCGGCTCGCAAGCTTTGAGGCTTCTTGCAGAAGCATGGCATTGGCCTTTGGCTTTTCCGGAGTACCTCTACCTCTTCTTCGAAGACTTTGACTTTGGGCAGGATGTGAGAAATAAGTAGGAAAAGTATGTCAGAAACTACATACTCCATGTGTGTGTGTGTGTGTGTCTTTCGACGGTGGCCATCTCAGTCGCGTCTCAACAAACATTCTCAATGCTGTGCAGGGTCGCAACTTGACAATGACGCGATGCCTGATCAGCTTCCTTCTGGATGGTGGGTTCTCCATCATCCAAGCAGTATAGCGCCTAGGCGAACTCGCAGGAAAGGGTCCACATTTGCACACATCTCAAGCTCTTTCACCCTAAACCCTGAACTCTGAACCTGAACCCTAAACCCGAAACAGAACTTCGAGGGCGCCGCCCCTGGCAGCAGCTCGGGTATCAGTTTGCGCAGGCCTCTCCGGGGCAGTCGTGACGTGTAGGGATCGGCGATATTATCTCTGCGGGGTCGGTTTTGACATGTCGGCTCGTGCTTTTGACATGCCGGCGCAACAGGCGGTCTTTTGGCATATCGGCGCGTGTTCTTGGCAGGTCGGCGTGTGCTTTTGCAGTGTTTTTTAGTATGTCGGAGGCAGCCGAGTTTTGCCACGTCGGCGCTTGTTTTTTGCATGTGGGCGTGTAGTTCTGGTATGTCGGCGCGTACTGTTGGCATGTCGGCGGGTCCTTTTTCAAGCTTCAAATTTATCACTTTCAAATTCCCCAACAAACTCTGGGTCATTCCTCCTAAAATACTTGAATTCCTCATAGTGAAATTCTGTTTTCTGTTTAACTCTGTCTGCGTGTGTTTTTCCATTCCGCTCGTGTTTTTTGCCATGTGGGCACGTTGTCTTTGTGCATGTCGGCGCGTGCTTTTTGGTATGTCGGCGCGCAGTTTCGGCATGTCGGCAGAAACCCTTCTGGCATGTCTGCGCCTTTTGTTTGCAGGTCGGCGGGAACCATTGCTTTTGGCAGGTCGGCGCCTTTTTTTTGCATGTCGGCGGAAATCTACTTCTGATATGTCGGCCCGCTTGTTGCCATGTCGGCGTGGCGTCCCCTGAGGGACCACATGAACCCCAAAATTGGGGTCCTCTACCCTGTGCTAATAACCTCATTAGGGCCTCAGAGTACTGGGGCATGTGAACCCCAAACCCTTTTGCAGCTTGTTTGACTTATCCTGAAGCTGTCCCTAAACCCTAAACCCTAAACCCTGCTGTGTCTTCCAGCCTCCCGGTGAGCCAATGCTGACTCCTGCACGGAGGCGCACGGGGCGTCCCGAAAACACAGTACAGTCGGGGGGTACCCCGGTACCCTGTCTCGGACGTCGGAGTCGTCTTACAAGGCAAAGGATACCAGTATTTCCGGGCCGGGGGGGGGATAGGAGAAATAGACACAGAATAGCCTCCCAAACCAACAAAAGCAGCCAAGCATGCCAATTCACGGCCTTCAGAGGCCGGTGCGCTTCGCTTGGGCATCCTCGGCCCCGAAGGAGAAACTGTGTTCTGTCGTTAGGGTTTAGGGTTTAGGGTTGTGGGTTTAGGGCTTAGGGTTTAGGGCTTAGGGTTTAGGGTTTAGGGTTTAGGGGTTAGGGTTTAGGGTTTAGGGTTTAGGGTTTAGGGTTTAGGGTTCAGGGTTTAGGCTTTAGGGTTTAGGGCTGCTTGGAGGTTCATGGGTAGTTATACGTGGGCTTGTAAGTAGGGTATTTATACTTCTAAACCTATTTAGGACATTTATCACCCTGCCAAAAACTACCCATGAAACCTCCAAGTATACAAGTAGAGGGGAAGCTGCAAGGATTCTTCCTTGAGGGCATGGCCAGGCAGGCATCGATCTTTGCGATGCCTCGCCTGCAGCAGGAAGCGACATGGGCCTACCGGGACTCTCTCGCCGTGGGTCGTCGTTGCTGCTGTTGCAGGGCTCAAGGGCTTGAAGGCCATGCACATTAGGGTTTAGGGTTGAGGGTTTAGGGTTTAGGGTTTAGGTTATTAGGGTTTTAGGGTTTAGGGCTGACATCCACGTGACAACTGGAAGACTACCTATGTGGCACTGCATATCACAACAGAGCTACATGCCACTTGCTGCAACATACCGGCTGCATCCAGCCAGCCTACTACGAGCATCTCCCCTTCACGTGCGGAGCCCTGCCTGAATTCTTGAAAGAGAGCACGCCGCTCTCGAGGTCAACCTGCTCACCAGGGTCACTGAACCGCAACTACTGCTGGTGCACGGCAACTTCTGACATGTTGCAGCATGCGGAAAATGTAGAAAATTGTAGAAAGGTGCAAGCCGCCAGCCAACATAATCTTGCCTGGAGCTTCACGGACTCCAGCAGCCACTTCAAGGCGGTCATCCTCATGTGGCAATCTTATTTTCGGGCGTAGGGTTTAGGGCTTAGGGCTTAGGGTGTAGGGTCTCGCGAACCGCGGAAACCCTTTCAACACTTCGCCTCCTGCACCACATTCGTCTGAGAAGCGGGCCGTACATTTGCATCCTGAAACATAGCGTCTGACACGCAGAGGGACTGCTGGTCAATGTCAGTGCTACATACCCAAAGAGCCCAATACCCCTTAATTAAGGAATATACCTTAAACTATAAAGGGATCCTAATTATGATTTAAGGTATATTCCTAAGGTATATTCCTTAATTAAGGGGTATTGGGCTCTCTGGGTAGTGCTAGTAATGATAGGGCTGAGGGGATGCCCAGCCGACTGGAAAACACCAGCGGGGGGGCATTCAGCTTTTTCAACCCTGCAACACCTCCTCGAATGTCCCCGCATTTTTTCAGGGACTCGAGTGGCTGAGCGACCGCATTGCGGGTGCTCGGCAGAGTTGAACTACAGGCGCAGGAGGACGCGCGACTCATGGCCTGCACGGACTTGCGGGGCACAGACTCCATTTGTAGGTTCAGGGGTAGTCATAAGTAGGGGTTCTGCCGGCTCCACTCACTGCGGCAATCAGGCTTCTTTCTCTCAAACGCTGTCCCCGAGAGAACTCAAGCAAGCAACCCTTGAGACCAGGCTGCCGGTATACGTACCCTAAATATGGTTTGAGGTATAGTTACCCTACTTCCAACCCCACTTATCACTACCCATGAACCTCCAAGTATCCCCATTGCATCCCAGTGAAATCGCCGGCGGGGCCTGTCTCTTGCTCGCTGCGGCAGACCCAGCAGAGCCAGTACCCCAGCGCAAGCAAGACCAGGGCGAGCAGACCCTGGCCAAGACTTTTCTTTCTCGAAAACTCCATCACATGCTCGGACAGAGGGCACGTAAAGCTCAGCCCCTCACGGCAGAGTACAGAGCCGCTCGAGATCGGCGGGTCAAGTGGCTAAAGACATGCCGCACATGAAGATCGCCTGAACAGCACGACACTGAAAGTTGTAGAGCTCGGCCCTTACAACGGAGTACAGAGATGCTCGAGATCCACGAGTCGAGTGGCTAAAGAAATGCCGCAGCCGCGAATGAAGATCGCCTGAACAGCACTGCACGCAAAGCTCAGCCCTCACAACAGAGTAATGTTGGACCTGCTTTAATAAGTTACCGCCCCCCCCCTCAACAGTCGCGACCCTGAATAAAACAAGACCCCAAACAGTCGGGGGGGGGGGGGTTCAGGCTGAACAGAGCAGGTCGTTGAGTAGCAGGCTCAGGCAAGCTACAGGTGCCTGAGGCACCATTTTTGAAAGTTTCTGAGCCCAGAGGAGGCTTGTGAGCAAGCAGGACGTGCAGAGAAATGAGCTCTCTTCAGGGTTTTGGAACCAGATCTCAAACTAAGAACTTGACCTCAAAACCATTAAAAAAAACAGGCCCGGCCCGAAATCTTTTCATTATAGCGGACCCCCAAAACAGAGGGTCCAGATCCTGAATAGCCGGAAAACTTTTCATAATAGCGGCCCCCTAGAAGATTGCGGGTGCAACATTACAGAGCCGCTCGAGATCCACGAGTCGAGTGGCTAAAGAAATGCCGCATATGAAGATCGCCTGCACAGCACTGCTCGAACGCTGCTGGACAATGCTGGAACATGCAGCTTCTTCTCTCGCGATAGTGCGCACTCTTACTCGGAGGGTCATACAAGTAGCTATAACAGAGGTTATAAGTACCCTAAATGGGGTTATAAGTATAGTTACCCTACTTGCAACCACTTCTAACTACCTATGAACCTCCGTGTATGCACTCATGATGGTGGGCCTGGAAGATCTGGAAGGTCGAAGATAGGAAGACCAACGCCACCAGTTGCTGTCATACTCGTGAATGTAGCAGACGTCCATGTCGACGTTGACACACTACTACTCGATGTTGTTAAGGAAACAGTTGTACTGAAAGTAGCTGAGGTGATTGAAGTTGTCGTTGGTGAAGTTGAAGTTACCGTGGTTCGCGTCACCGAGCTTTGGGTTGCTGTGGTCGTGGCGGTACTAGAAGTGGCCAACTGCAAGTCACATCCATCCAACTGCGCAAACGAAAAGAAAAACGTGCGAGCAACATCTGCCGGCGCTTCAGATCCAAACGCTAGCTCAATCTCATCAGCATGTCCTGTCAGATCAGTCCAAAGCAAGCATGATGGGCTCTGGGGAAGGGCTGTCGCGGCAGTCTCTCTTGACAGCTGCTAGAGGCCAAACCGGCTACAACGGTCGCTTCTAGAACCCGTCTCATAACGAGTTTAGGGTTTAGGGCTTATAGAGTGCTTAAATAGTGCCATGCAAGGAACTGTAGACCAGCGTCACCGTCTTCCGCAGCTGCTCTCCGGTGAGCTCCCGAATGTAGGTCGGGTTGTCGGGGCCCAGGTCAGCCCCCGATCTCTCCTTGCAAAAGAACTGACATTGTCCCAGCACCAGACAGCTTTGACGGGAGGGATATTGTTATGTTGTTGTTGTCCTTATTGTTGCTATTCTTAGTATTATCATTATTCTTATGCGATTTTTACTTTTCTTCTGATCAGAATATTTATATGCTGGACAGACTCTTCTTAGACAATCTAGCAAAAATATGCCCAAAGAAACGGGGGCTTCCGATAATAGGGGTACCCTTTTCCTATAAATTTATAAAAAGGAATATACTATCCTGGGGGTAGATTGGGGGTACCCTTATTGTGGGAAACCCAAACAGGCTTCTTTAACCTGGCACAGACGCGGCCGAGACGACCTTCTGCCAATACTCGGTGACATTGCCCATCCTCTCAAAACCTATCTCGGTGTCCTGGGACCAGTATGCCAAGTGAGGCCCGTACGTCACGACGTACTCCCTCAGAGAGCTCCTCGAGTCTGTCTCAAGGTCGCAGAGCAAGATTGGAAAAAAGTTCAGGCGAATCGGCTTGTCTGCAACATCCGAGATCAGGATGCGCACTCGAAGCACTTGGCCACCAAACTGATTGATGGAAACGAACTCCCCGTCCAAGCCGTTCCACTGGGGATCTGCCGGATGGTATGCGCTTACCGCATGCATGGAGATCTTCACATCCCGGACATCAACTCCCTGCCATCGTTGGCTCACCAGAAACACCAGGCCCTCGCTGCCACCATCCGGCCCCTTGCCTGCCAAGTTGTTGTGCAGTATCGCCTTGATGGGATAGCTTTGTAGCCCGTGGCGGCAGGCAGTAGGTGCTGAGGAGTGCAGTGGGCTGCTGGCAGTGGCAGCAGCGAGCTCGCTCAAGCTGACTTTGGATCCATGCTGCGGAGTCCTCAGGCACAAGATGCTGGCTTGCGATACGAAGGGACCCCTCATGTAGACCCCCAAGTAGTCGGATCCCCTGATAAATCTTATAACAAGGACCCATAAGGTAACCCTAGTATGGTAAACCCCACATAGCAAGCATGGTGTGATGCAACCATGGAAAGCAGCTGTAGTGAGAAAACGGAACTGGGCGATGGGCGCCGGATGTTGATGTGCCGTGGCCGAGGAGGCGATGGCCGAGGTACAGACCATGAGCAGCACAACCGCGAAAACAATCCTTAAGTCCCGGCACTCTCCGAGCTTCTATGCAGTTGTTCGTTCTTGCAGTTGGAAAGCAGTCGAACCCAGTCAACCATCTGTGCTGTTCAGCATGGAACCGTGTTGCTAAGAACGGAAGTATGTTGCTTTGTGTGGGAAGCAGAGGCAATACCTGTGACGACAGCGTCAAGCGTCGCACCCACGACAAGCAAGCCTCTCCATGTGCTGCCAAGAAGCTGGCAGACAAAGCTCCATGAAAAGGGAAATCGGGCATGTGCCGGTTGATCCCAGGCCTCCTGGAGACCTGTGCGATCACCTGGGATTTTCCAGCCAGAGACAGCATACGAACATGCGGACCTGATTGACATTCTGCTGGAACTGACATGCCTTCCAGCTCAGCACAGAGCAGAGATGTTCGGGCACACACGGCTCCATGCACAAGTTTGGGATCTAGGGCTTCGACAAAAGGTTAGACGGACATGCGGAGTCCCCGCAAGTGGGCAATGACGCGGTTAGGGGCTGCACCCCTCGACGCAGCTGTCGCATCTGAAGCGTCTGATCAGCTTTGGGACGTTTCGAAACTAAAACAAGGTCATACCTGTCGGGCGCGTGATCCTCAAGACTGTTCTCTTCTTTTGGAGCTGCGGATCCTTGCTGGAGTGCGAGACTACGGAGACCGTCGGAGGACTCGAGCGCGCGATTTCTAACGAGAGCGGGTGTCTGCGTTCAGCTCCACATTGCCATGAAGCCCTTAAGTCTACCAAGGCACTGGAAATGAGAGACTGCTGCTCTTCAGCAGACTCTAGTCTTCCCGCCATCGCGCCCGCACCTTCTAGCAGGCCAACGTCAAGACACTGTCAACATATCATAACATTTTGCATCCGATTGCAATCCGATCCAGCACCATAAGGGCGAAGGGCCTTTTTGTCGGTGTCGACATACATGCAACGGAGATGAACCACTGTTTGTTGCTGGTGTCTTGTTGTTTCTGCCTGATGCTGCGCGGAAGTTACCTGTCCTTGAAAACGAGGCCTTGCCAGAGCCAGGTGGCAGCAGATGCAGCAGCAAGTCATGATGGCACGACATACAGCCTTGACATTGAGCTTTCACGCAAGCCTTGAACGCTCGTAATCCCTTAGCTTCTCAATCCCTTAATTAACCCCTTTAAGCCCACCCCAAGAGAAGTATGAGGCTAACACAGGTTAGCGGTCCAACTCCCTCAACGGTTCTGCAAAAAGGGCCTCGGAGCGCTGCTCGCCCCCTGCACGGCAGCAGCGCGCCACCGTGGCAGCCGCCTCTCCCAAGGCCGTCTGCAGTCTCTTCTGATGTTGCTTCTGGGTTTAGTTTAGGGTTGAGGAACACCGGGGTAAAGGGATTCTGGTGCGCGCGCATGGCCTTCGGACTTGAGCCCCGAGCAGTGTCCACATGCTAATCTTCTCTGTACCGTCCTAGGGAATGTCCTGCGAGGCAATGCTTACGCAGAGCCTCTCTTGCCCCCACGAAGAAACCGGGCCCCAGAGTGCCAAGCGCCTCGGCTATCGCCTTCTGCGTTCGTTCTGGGCGGTCTGCCGCAGAACGTCGGATGTGCTCCAAGAGGCTTTCCAGACACTCCTGGGCCTGAGATTCCCAGGTTGCAGAAGTTGCAGGCAGCTCAAGGTAGGAGCCAGGACCTACAGCAGCGGGGGGTGGCACCTTCAAGCGGAAGTCGCGATTCTCGCTGGCAAGGATGCCAAAGAGGCCCTCCAAGTAGTGAGGGAGGAAGGAAATCATGTCCACCTGCAAGCAGTCATGCAGACGTAGATGATGTGAATATTGGTTAGTGTTTATATATGTACACATATATATATATATATGTATATTTAGTTCTTTCTTTCTCTATGAATGTATGTATTTATTTACTTATATCTATCTATTTATGTTTATAAAGCTGCAGATCATGGGCATGCACGTCATGGTCGTGACCGGTGCCTGTGGCAAGGAATCCAAGAGAACAATCCAACCGAGCACCAGCTGGCGAACCTTCGACCAGCGTATCGGACCGATTCCAGACTCAAGGGGTTTAGGGTTTAGGGTTTAGGGGTTTAGGGTTTAGGGTTAAGAAGCTTTAGGAGGCCACCACTTTTCAGATGCACACGCAGCTCAGTAGACGCGTTGCTGAAGGAGCTTTGTGGGTTCTCTGGGCCATCCAAGACAAGCATAACGCGAGGTTGCCATCCAGATTGAGACAAGCGTCGTTTGGATTGAGTATGTGGATTCTGCAGGTGATCAGTGGAATCAGCCTTGGCAAGGCAAGGGCGTCGCAGTTTATCGCGCTCGTACCCAGCTCCTTGCACAAGCTCCGATCAACTGACAAAGCCGCTCGTAGTACCGGTTCATGTAGGCTACAAGGATAGGCATGCCTAAAGGGACCAGGGGTTGGGGCCAACATGCTCACGGCCGGGATGCGCGGCAAAGTCAAAATGGCGCTGCTCCATGACAATGTCACGGATGAGACGGTCCAGGCATTGGGCACCCTCCTTTATGGTCTGCTCGATGTCTGTGTAGAGCCTGCAGAGGATCAGAGCATAAGCACTGTAAATCTTGTTGTCAAGCTTAAGTTGCCCAGCTACACATGCCACATGACTTCTGAACTCAAAGGATTGCAGGCTAACTGTGCTTGCCTGCAGAGACCATCGAAGACAGCACTCATGTTTCGAAGAATCCCAGCCCGGATTACTTTGGCAATGTTGTAGAAAGCTTCGCAAGCTTTGTACCTGACCATAGAGTCCTGTCACGCGAGCAAAAGAATCTCAGACTGGGGTTGCCGTGGCCCTAAACCCATCCTAAACCCTAAACCCTAAACCCTACCCCTCCTCATCCGAGAAGCAGACCAGGACCGGGTCCATGAGCGACTCGGCATGCTGTTGCGCGCGGGCCTCTCCACGAATCGAAGCCGTCGGAGTGCCGCGGTCATCGTCTTGCTTGGGCTTGCTAACTTTTCAGCTCCTTCTCCATGGCAAAGGTCACGATGCTCAGGGCGATGAGCCCTGTGGTCCGCTGGTGTGGCCTTGGAGCCAGCTGCAGCAGCCCTGCAAGTTGAACTAGCAGATGAAGCGCCAGGAAACCAACAAGGGTAGGTGCACAAGAGTTTTCACTTGGGAAGAATCCATCAAAAAATGACCGAGATTGCCTGCAGGCCTGCAAATTCAAGGGCTATGGATGGCCATAGCTGCACTCCGAGAGAGAGAGAGAGCAACAAAGAGAGAGAGAGAGAGAGAGAGAACAAAAAAATATGAAACAAAAAACAAAGGGGGGGGGCCCACAGCCAGAGAAACCAGAGAGGGGCAGGCAAGAGGCACGCAGAGGAAGGAAGAGGAAAGCGGGGAAGCCGGGGAGGCCAGAGGGCTGACAGAGTGTCCGTGCGTTCGCTCGTTCTTGGGGAAGTGGTTTAGGGTTTAGGGTTTGGGGAGGTTTAGGGTTTGGGGTTTAGGGTTTAGGGTTTAGGGTTTAGGGTTTAGGGTTTAGGGTTTAGGGTTTAGGGTTTAGGGTTTAGGGTTCAGGGTTTAGGGTTTAGGGTTTAGGGTTTAGGGTTTAGGGTTTAGGGTTTAGGGTTTAGGGCTTAGGGTTTAGGGTTTAGGGTTTAGGGTTTAGGGTTTAGGGCTTAGGGTTTAGGGTTTAGGGTTTAGGGTAAGCTGCGATCACAAGATTGCCCCCTGCATGGCCGGGTGCATGGGAAAGGAACTGGCACTTGCGTTGAAGTGCAAGGACCGGGCCAGGCACTGGTGCAGAAGTCCTTCACGGTAGCTTCTGGACTGGTTGCTGCGAATCGGACCATCACTTTATCATGAAGTCCTGAACAATGTATGCGATCAGTCTGGTGACCTTCTCATTCTCGTTGAAGCTGATGTTTGCTCCAGCCTCCCCATCTCACGCAAAACGATGCAAAATCAGTATGTGCCAGGACTGAAATTCCCTTCTCGCATTGGTGAACACAAGCCTGCGCTGTTATGAACCCATGTTGTTGCTTGTGATATTCAAGGTCCATGCTCGTTTAATGGCGACGCGTTGGGAATCCACGAACGAAATGCTTTCGATGGCATCTTCGAGTGATCTTCAGAATTGCTTGCATCCTCTACTTGTGCATAATATGGTTGGTGCCGTGCTAGAAACATCGCAGACACACCCCACACACACTCACACACACGAACATCTCACACATTTCTCACACACTCCTGAGCCGTGTACTGGCCCAAGAAAGGTGCGGAGGCTGTCGAACATGTCCTTTTCGGCCTCCCAGCAGATGCTTGAACCACAAGAATGCATCTAGCGAGGCTCCCCCACTTCGCACGATAATAGGCAAACCCCAAGTGCTGTGAGGTATTAGAAAGGTAGGTACTTGACTCAAAGCAAGAGAAGGGGAGAAGAAAATGGCTGCATAGAAAAAAACAGGCTACAAGTAGCCGAATGAGGTAGAACCAACCATAGCCGAACCCTACTGGTAAGCTCACTCAAAGCTACCTCCACACACTTCCAAGTATGTTCATATAACGCTTCAATAACATGTTCAGTGTAAAGCGGTTTTTGTTGCTTTTGTCAACGGCAGAGTCGAATGGGCCAGTAGAGTACCAGATTTTTTCTGCTGCCAAAACTTGAGACGAGCCGCCTTCTTCCTTTTGTTGTCATCTTTCTCCCCCAAATTGACGAGAATGCCTTGCCAAGTTGACAGGGCATGGTTGCACGATGACTTCGCTCTGGGAATACGCGGCGGGTCACCTCGCAAAGCTTCATCCGCCATAAAGCGAGTGAGTCCAGAGCGAAACTAGCTGAAGCATGAGTTGATGTGTTCAAACAATTTTGATCGGAAAAACAAAACCTGTCGGGCAAGAACAAGACGTGTCTCCGATCATCCATAGTCACATACAGCTGGAGCCAAGAAGATCAACATGCCCAGCAGAACTCATCATTGCCTACAAGCATACAAAGCCTGTGCGAAAACGTAGGCAGTAGTGTTTTTGGCTGTGGCTAGGGTAGATGCGGTCAAATTCTGATCTTTGCAGAGGCAGCATGTGCTCTTCGTCACACTCAGCCACACGTATCCACCCATTCATGGGTGCACGCTGTCCGAGGGCAGGCCGGGAACCTCATCGAACGAAACTGGCTTGGATCAAGCCTTGTCGCCTCTGTGCACGGAGTTGCTCGGAGACGATTCGACTCCCATGCCCGAGCACCACTTCAAACATATGCGGGCTGCTCTGACCTCTCCGGCACCAGCGCATTGCACTTGTGTTGTACCGAGCTGCCACATCTCTGCGTCTCTTTTCAGGCTTCTGGTTGACACCTTTCAGATCCCATGTTAGCCTGTTAGGACTGCTGATCCAAGCTCAGAGTGCCCAAGATGTACAGGGTGTTGGGCTGGACCACGCTGGCCACTGTGAACCAACGGCTTATCGATTTCAATCAGGTGAAACCTGCGGAACCTCCACACACCATGGATCGGCGTGGAGTGCTCCACTAACGTCGGCGGGAGAACAAGTCGCACCCATGGGCCTGGCCACAGTCTTCGCCCCGCTCGACACTCACACAACCCTGCTTACGATACTTACACCAGTCTTACACCACTCTTGCGCCGGTGTAAACCCAAGGTTGCAGACCGCAGGGCCCATAGCACAATGATGCACGGTTTGACTTCTCATGTCAGCTACTTGTAGGTTCATGGGTAGTTTTAAGTCTTACAAGTAGGGTTATACGTACCCTGGATATGGGTTCAGGTATAGTCGGTATAGTTACCCTACTTACAACCCCACTTATCACTACCCATGAACCTCCAAGCACTGTTCCTTTGCCCATCCCGACACGCAGCGGGACCTGTGAGGCTTCACTGGCCCCGGTCACGCCCGGGCTGATGCAGCTTCTGATGCAAGTGCGGCGGCCTGGGCACAGCACGTGCAGTCTTGGTGACAGGCCTCTCAAGCATGGGAAGTACATGGTAGAAGCCTTCTGACCCTGCACCCTAAACCCTAAACCCTAAACCTGATGAGTTGAAAAGTCAGGGATCGGACCATCTCAGTCACGCGGCGCTCCTCCTCGGACATGGCCCTCGAGTGGGAGTGGGACTTGCGGTTCAAGCTTCTTCACACAGTTCGTCGCATCTGGCGAACTGCAGTGTCTCTCTCTACGGGCTCCTTTCTGCGCAGAGCGCAATAATCTCAAGTATCGGTGGCGTCTCAGCGCTGCTTCGCTTGAGCACTCTTCCTTTGGAGCATGTGAAGCCAAACATTTGTGTTATCCTTCAGCTCTGAGCAGGAAAAACTGGGAAGTGAAATGACAGGCTGGAGCTAGAGAATGGCTACAGTCGCTGTTTCCACATCAGGCCCGTCATCTCACAGGGGAGAGCAGCTACGATTCTTCAGTTCTTGTCTGGAGGTCCTTGGCCCGGCAGCGCATATGCTGCACCCAGGGACTTCAAGACTTTTGCTGCCTGCCTCCACCCCGCCCCCCCGTGCTCTGCGCAGGCAAGCTGCGAAAGGGCGTGTATCTTCCACTTTCGTCATACGGCCGAATGCAGTTCGAAAGTTGTGCAGGACCCGACCACACCATCTCGATCTCGTAATACAACCTTAAGGTGGAGGAAGAGCACTCTTGCGACATCGCCTATGCAGCTAACGTGACGATGCAGCCGGGGCACGTGGAATTCGGCGGAATATCCTTTCAAGCAGAATCAGACAGCGACTACTTGAAGTCAAGAGCCCAGGACTAACATAAGCACTTTCCAAAGGAAACCTATGCACGAGAGCCTGATCCTCCATAGGTTCCATCACGCTCCTGCTCTGAGCATGCCGCATAGCAACAGCTTCGGAATGATTCAGTTTCTTTGCAGGTTCTTCAACTCCTACGCATGAAAAACAAACATTGCCTGTGCACCTAACCGTGTCTCCTCCCCTTCTGGCCAAAGGCAAACCTTAGTGGAAAACGAGTGCGGGGTTCTGAGGCACGATGCGCCATTCCTTGTTTTGGCATCTTGCCAAGCTTGAAAGACAGGTACTAGGATATCTTCGGACAAGGAGCTCCGGGGGAACAACTACCCGTCGTATCTCTCCCGGGCGCATACCCAGAAGCGCATCGGTCAGCGAAGGCGGGTCGTAAGGCGTCAGAGGCGTCTGCACGAAACGCACGCAGCAAAGCCTTTCACAGTCTCGTGCTGCGTGGCCCCAGCCTTTCCGACTTTGATTCTCTTGGGGTCCTGGTAAGGCCCGACTTCCTTAGGCGGAAGCACTTTGCACCGCACGTAAACCTTGGGAAGAAGAGAAAAAGAAGGATCAACTGAAAACAATCAAGAAGAACAATGGTAGCAAGCGCTGGCAGTCTTCTGAGGGTAATGTCTAGGAAACATCTAAGAAGTACAGTAGCAAGAGGCACAACAATGATCAAGTCCAGCCCACACAACCACAATCACAACCACAACAATGGCGGCGGCAGCGGCAGAGGCGGCGGCGGCAGCAGCAGCAGCAGCAGCAGCAGGAGCAGCAGCAGCTACAAGAAGCAACAACATCGATGATCATTCGTAGCATTCACAAGAATAGCCATGACGAGTTCTCAGCTATCATCATGATTCTTTCTGTAGCAATGATGCGGACAATGACACAGATGCTGGTGCTCAGTGCAGCGCCATCCGGCCGACCAGTGTGAGCTCCCACGGCAGGCCCTCCTCGAAGTTCTCCAGCCAGGCCCGGTGCTTCACCCTGCAATTCTGAGGAGCACAGGAGCTTAAGGTTGAGGCTTGAGGGCTCAGGGTTGAAGAGCTTCAAGGTCCGTCCCTGCCTAACAAGGTCTCCCATCTGCGTTGCGTCGCACTTGCCCTCTCGCAACACCTGCAGTTCGGGGCCAAGCAACCTCTCACACTATGACCGCCATGATCATTCACTGGTGGCGTTCTTGCTCTGGAGGTGACTCCCCAACCCTCTTCTCCGCAGTGTGCCTGATAGTCCATCTTGGCATACTGAGTCTTCCCAGTTCGCAACACTGTCAGATCCTGGGTCAATTCCTCCTCAGCATTGGCCTCCGCGGTGCAGCCATGCGAACACTGCAGTTCCCTGTTGCCCACGACTTTCAAGAGCTACACACAGAGTATGTCGAGGCACTCCCGGCGCAGCGTCAAGCAACAGGGATCCGGCAACACCTGCCAGCCTCGGCAGCTGCTAATACTTACGAAGGATCCCCTTCTGTCGGAACTTGTCCATACATCGGGATGCCAGAGAGTCCGCACACGAAGGCCAAGTGGCGCGGCACGTCTGCTGCTTTCCTGCACTGGTCTGCCTGGCGCGTCGGGTGCGTGCTACGAAGCCCCTTCTCTCAGAGGCTCTCCATGACTGCAACACCTGGCGTGAGGAAGGCCAGTGGAAGCCATGCTGCGGAGCCCAGAAGTGCCAGCGCAGGCCTTGCCACAAGAGGCGACATCTCGTGTTCCCCCCCACCCTCTGTGCACACAGGTGAGAAGGATGCTCATCACTCGAGGCTGAAGCACTATTCTTCTCCGCTCCATGGCTGAAGCCCAGGGTGTGGAACTTTGAGCCAAGATCAAGCGCTGCAGACCAAGGGCGACACAAGCCATCAAAAGCACAGGGACGCAAGGAGGAGGGTGACGGCCAAGGTCTGATAATCCCTGATAGAGGTCCAGAGTTGCCAGGAAGAAGGGTTCATGTAGGTTTATGGCCTAGAAGAGGGATGGTGAAAAACAAGAACGATCGCGAGCTGCCAAGCAGCGAGCTGCTTTCGTGAGATTGCAAGAAAGCCTCTGAACTGTCAGTTTAAAGATGCTAGATTGGGAGCCCTCCGAAGAAGATTGGCTCTCCCTGAGGCACCGGCACACGGCGAGCCGGGGAGGAGCTCGAACCACTCTCGTTGTTGGCGGAGCCCTTGAGGCAGGGTGTACATATCTGCACGTGCTGCCCCACTCCAAAACCAACGCACGCAGACATGCGCACCCTACACCCTGAACCCTAAACCCTAAACCCTAGACCCTTCAAGTCTGCTGGGTGTGTTTCTCAACGCATGCCCGGCGCTGCTACAAAACGAGCGGCGTCTGGCGTCGCAATCACTTCGCCGACCACAGGCATCGACCTGGAGGGGTCAGAGCGAGCTGCCCAAATAGAACAAGGCGAACTGACACAAAGAATCGTGGAGGAAGGTAAGGCAAGTAAGGCAAGCAGGGCAACGGCCTCTCAAGCATCTGGACGTGTGACCGTCTGTGGAGTATATCATCTGCACACCTTCGACGGCTGCGGCTAAGCTCCGTGCGAATAGGGATGTCCATCTCCAGGCGCCAGGCCCTGCGACCACGGTGAAAGCCCGAAGCTGTGCGCGCTTAAGGCCTCCGGCTCGCCTGATAGAGACCCTTGCCGGCACCAAAAGAAAGACAGCTGAACCAGGTAAGAACCTGAGCGTTCGCTGCACACAGGAGAAGCCCTGCGGCCCTGTAATTGGAAGAAAAACTGACATGCTGGCATCGAAAGTAGCCGAGCTGTGTCTAGGCCGCGGGCAACGAGGCTGCCGAGGAAAACATAGCGAAGCGGTCCATCACCTTCGCCGAGGATCAATCTCGGATACCGCTTACGCGCAAAAAGATTCGACTTTTTTAAACGCACACACACACAGAGACACACACACACACACACTTCTTTGGCGAAAAGGCTGTCTAAAATGGCAAGCCCCCAATAGCAATATTGGAGCGCGGGCGACGTTCGCGGACGAAGGCTGCTTTCCGCCGGTGCGCCGCTGCACTCCCCTCAACTCCAAACCTCCTAAACCCCTTAAAACACTCTTAAAACCATAAAACTTACCCCAAAAACGTGTACGAAGTGCACGAAATACAGTCACGAACCAACACGGGCTAGTTCATGTCATTCACGTCCGTCCTGTACTCTCTTATTCGTCTCTGTCTTCGCTTCGATGCAGAAAACAAAAGAGAGTCAATTATAAAGGGCCTTGAAGAGGGCACGCCCTTTTCCCTGTATCGTTCTACAATCATAAGAATGTGAGGGGGACAGGAATAAAGAACTGTGAGTGTCGTATCATTCCTCTTGCAATAAGAATATTGGCGGAAGAATAAGATAGGCAAATGACCAGGATCATTCGCTATGCGTGCACCTATCGCACCCGTAGTGCAATAGTGAATAACACTAACGGCAATAGTCATAATGATACTAGTACAGACGGCAATTGAAACATCAAAAAGGGCGAACCCTATGTATCAGCGACAGCTGTTGAATGTCGAAACCATAGCAATGCAGGCACCAGTTGAATTCACATCAAATATTGCCTAGAGTAAGAAGACGTATTGTCAAATTGTAGTGGTAGGACCTTGCTACAAGATGCACCACTTCAGAGTGTCATGGTAAGTGATTTTCGTCTGTTTCGTCCGGTAGCAGTGGTCTTGTTCTTGAAATGTTCTTGAAGGGGTTTGACCGGCGGGTTGGGAGCGCGTGTGGTGGCGCAACTCGCGTCAGACTCTCAGACACTCAGACACCTAGGGGTCTGGGTGTCTGAAAGTCTGGGCATCTGCCCTGACGCGAAGCCCTGCCGGACACATAGGTGCCTGCCGCTGAGGCACACAACGCGATCGCGGCACGCTCACGACAGCACAGCTAGCCCAGCTGTCGCTTTTGGCACCTCGGACCTACCTGAGGACCAAGCTATGCATAAGCTCGCAGTCTCGCTGCTGCGTCGCATATGCCTCAAGCGCACACCTGGGTAGCCAGGTGATGCGCAACATGTTGGTGATATGTGCCCCGTCCGGCTGGGCTCTCGGACGCCTCGGCCCCTCCACCCATGCGGATGACGTATCGCAAGAAATTGATGCTGTAAGCCACCTCAAACAAGCTGCAGGAGACTTTGTTCACTTCTGCAATGCCGCATTGAAGTGCAATACTGCCAGGGGCCCCGCAACAAAAATCAAGTTTGCGCCACAAAAGAAGAAGAGCAAAGTCCTGGTCGAACTTTTTTAGGCCAGCAACGATCAGATTCCAGCGAGTCTCCGCACAAGGCTAATGTTTGAATAGTCTGCGTGAACACAAACGGCCTTCGCTCATTGCGCATTTGGGGGTTTAGGAAAATAGGGGACCCTAGTATAGACCCCCAAGCTGTAGGATCCCCTTAGAATCAGGACCCCAAGAAGGCACCCCTAGCATTGTAAACCCGCATTTGGGGGCGTCTGAATGAATGTCCATCCTGTGGGTGTAGAGCGCGCCGTAGTACCCGCACGCAGGAATGCTGAGCTCAATGATGAGCCTCAGAGAGACCGAGGGGACGTGCCCACTTCGGGTGCATACGGAAGCAACGCAATGAACACAACTCTGAACACTTGACTAGGGCTTGGGCTGGCTGCACCCCGACCAAAGCTCATCCGGAGAGTTTGGATCACCTCCGCTCGAACTTCTTGTGTGCCATCTCACGGAGGCTCGACTGGTTCTGAGCTCTTGCATGCGACAAGCTGCTACAGCCAGATAGCAACTGCCCAAGCCTGGATCGGTGTACTGACCCAGCAGCAATCTCGCAATGAAGGCGCAGATATAATAGGTCGAGCCTCGAGCTACATGCTTAAGAAGTTGTTTCAACGTCTAACGTAGCGGAGCAGAACACAACACAGCGGAACGTCTGGGCTGCCAGACTGATGACAGACAGCATCACCACCCGTTTGACAGCCTCCCAGAATTTTGAGGAAGACCACCAACAGTTGTACGTTGGCTTGTCTGCATAGCACAACAGCTGTAACAACTATAACAAGAGCTTCCTTTCTTGCTGGAATCTGTGCGTAGCAAGGACATTTGCGCAGCTATGGACTGCGCGAAGCATCCCTGTAACATTTAGCTATGATTAGGGCTCGCAGCTAAAGGCGAGTGGAACAAATTATGATGCCCTCTCCGTTCGCACTCCCGGGGGGAAGAAGGCACCAAGAACTGCAAGTCACCGCACATCTCTCATGGATGGCACAGAAATTCCGGCGAGCGAATCTCCCATCTGCAGCCAGTGCTGCGGCACAAGGCAGCAGGCGAGCAGAAGCGCTCACTCCCTTTAAGTTGCAAAGAGTCTAACTGTGCAAAAGAAGACTTCGTCAGCAGCCACTTTCGCGCAAATGCGGGCTCACAAGGAATTATCTGCAGCGCGCCGAACCTCTGATATCAACCACCCTCTCGCGTTAAGGCCTGCTTCAGACTCACTGAGGCATTCAACCGTCTATCCAAGGACAAAGTCGCTCATGCTCTGCCAGCAGCATCCGAAAGGAGCGACAGGACCTCGCTCGCATCGCGAAAACGTCATGTCAATGTGGCCAACCTTTTATGGGCTATACACATGAGAGCAGACAGCAGCTTTCTGTTTCGACGCATTCGCACGCTGAATGCGCACCTCCTTGTGCGACTCGCCCTTCTTCTTCAGCATGACAACCTCTGCACGTGAACTCTATCTCACTGCTAAGCACTCAAGTTGCCCCAAAAGCCTCTTGAGCAGTCTTGCCGGCCGAGTTCTTCAGTGCTGGGTTGGCACCCTGCTCCAACAGCAACTTGACCTGACCCGGGAGCAGATGTCGCTTAACGCGACGCGGAATACGTCTCGGATTACCCCTAAGCTCTGAAAAAAGAACTGGGCAGCTGACCATCTTGGCGTTGCCCACCTCCGCGGCCTTGTGCAGTGGGTACGTGCTGCTGAAGAAGGACTTCTTGACAGTGTTGATGCCGGAGAAGCCTGTCAAAGAACGCTCAAGATCCACTACTTGTTCACTTTTTACTCTCGCAGCTGGGCATCTTATCCGAAGCTGGCACTGCAAACGCAAGCCCGGCCCACAGCGACAAGGCCCTCAAGCCCCTTCGGGGCCCTTCATTTGCCCACATGCGCATCATTGCACATACGCGCGCTGCCTTGCTTCTTAAGCCATGCCATCACTTCGTTCTTGTGCAGCGCCAACTCCTGCGACCCATTTCGGAAGGCAGGAACTCACCAGCCAAGAGCTCACATGAGCTCATGCGTTCATGCTAGCAATGGTATCGCTCCTCCTGGCGCTTCTTCTCAGCCTGAGCGGCAGCGGCCGCCTCCGTCTCAGCGGCTTCCTTGGCTTCCTCAGGAGGCGACTAAGCCGGTTTAGGGTTTAGGGCTTTACAGGGTTTAGGGTTTAGCGTCCAGGAGGTCGGAATAATTACCAGAAGCATTCCGCGATGGCTACGAGAACCTATCCTGACTAATAAGGCCCCCTAAAGTATTTTAATCTCCAACCACCTGCCACCAATCCCCTCTATCATGTATCGCTCGGAGCGCCTTCTCGCGACGCTCGGCCTCCAGGCGCGCACGCTGGGCCTCCTCACAGAGGACCACAAGGTGTCATATCAGTTAGCCGTGTTACTTGTATATACTTTTATCAGGTGGCCCCTGACATTTTAGGGTACCCAAAAAGGGACGATCATTTTGAGAACTGACCATATCAGGTTGATCGACCTCCAGGCCCTGAAGTGCGCATCTGCAAGCAAGTTGTGAGAACAAATCAGATGTCTCCACATGCCCGAACTCCCCTAGAATCTCCGAGGAAAATATGATGATAGTGGCTGCGACTGAGGCAGGGCATAGCCTCGCCTACACATACCTGGGCTTCGAGTGGCTAAGATGGCATCGCAGCGCCAGGCGCCTCTTCTTCCTTGCGACGGCGCTCCTCGGCTTCCTTCTCTTGCTGTTGGCGGAGCGCCTCCTTCACAGACATATGAATCAAATGACTGCAAAGATGCACTGAAAGATCCGAAATATCCGAAAAAAATCGAACAAGCTCGTGGACAAACTTGAAGCAGGCACTTGCACAACCTAGTGATGCTCTAGCGACAAACATCTCCAGCGTCCTGCTTTTCAGCTGCTTCACGTGCTTTGCTGCGCTTCTCTTCCTCCTCCTTTGCTGCCTAACATCCGACTCAGGGGAAACAAAGTCGACTCAATACTTCCAACCTGGAATACCTTTTGCTCTGAGTCGCCTGTTCTTCTGCGACACGCTTGGCAAGATCTTCCATGCTGACCTGTCAGGCAATTGATACAAAAAAGCTTCGCTTTTTGCGAGGCGCTCGACGAGAAATGTTGGCACGCATGCTGTACAGTATTCAATTCTATTTCAGCCGGGCTCCCTCCCTCCCTCCCTGCTTTGCCTTGACAGTGTTGGCAGACGGGTTTGGAGGGTTGCAGGCGGAGGCGCAGCTGAAGTCGAACATCTTGGCCTTAGGATGCTGGTAGTTGGGGACGGCTTGCTGCGCGTTTCTCACACAAGTTTGTGTTTGAGACCAACGCAGCACACTCCGAGGAACAGGCGAAGCAGATGTGCACAAAGAAGGTCCAAGGAGGCAGGATTTGGATGGCTTGAACACTCTTTGGCAGGATATTGTCACACTCATTGCAAAGTCAGAGGTTTCGATCGCATGTCACAGAGGCAAACGCAAGATACAGTCTAGACCCGCGGCAGCAAATCAAAAAACAAGACCCTTGCACACAGAAGATCCAACCACTACTTTCGGCGAGCCAAATGGGACCTTGATGACGTTCGCATCACCGGTTGGCACGCCGAAGGTGATTCCAAACTCCTCTGCAGCTACCACCAATATTTGGCATAAATTGGCATAAACCAATCAACCATTGGCAGCAACGGCAACGGAAACGGCAGCAGCATGACAACTCAGCAGCAGCAGCATGACAACTCAGCAGTAGCAGCAGCAGCAGCAGCAGCGGCAACCACAACAACAACGGCAGCAGCGTCAACGGAAGCAATGTCAACAATGCAAGGAAAACAACAGGCCACAAGAACCAGGCCAACACGGTTGCTCGGACCTTCATTGGAGACTCGGAAATTTGACCGGCAGGCCACCAGGGCAAGTTGATGTCTGCAGGGTTGCGCGTTCACAAGTTGATGCGTGATAATTTTTTGTGCAGACATAGAACATGTGACCATGTATATCATATCTGGCCTGCGGCTCAAGAAAGATTGGCAAGACGTGCAACATTCGGACACCAGCTCCTCCGCTTGTAGCCTGCGTAAATCGGCCGTGCCCTGGGCAGGAAATCCGAACGCATGATAAGGGCAAGTGTCAACACATGAAGGCGGCATCAGATTCAGCCCCTTTGATCTACCATGCTCCTTTCCAGAACAGCCGGATTTCTGATCGGCAATAAAGCGGCCTGTGACAGACCAGAAGTTGGCAGACCCAGCACCATGCGAACGGCGACCTGCCATCACCAAAACAGCTCAACTCCCACGGCCTCTCCTTGGTGCATCCGAAAGAAGACTCGACAGCGTGAGGCCGCGGCATGGGCTCGTGTCAAAAGGCTAGGCCGACGGCTTCTCAGCACGGCACCTCCCTGTGCAGAGCAGGCACTCGGGTTTTGGGGACTCTGTGCGTACCGGATGTCATACTCAACAATGCCGAGCTGAACTGAAGCGGCCTGGCTGGACAAGCGCGGTTGCGCCCAAGGCACTGCAACATCCTGCCGGAACATGATGTCTTCACAATCGTGTCCGCAAGCCCAAAAAAACTTGAAGCTGCGAAGTCGCTGCAAGACCTCCTGACAACAGCATCACGTGTTGACCAGGGGGTCTGACGTCCAAACCGGGATCAACCACAAAAACTCTCAACAATGAGAAACGTGGAACATGCGAGCACATCCTCCATCTCTGCAGGCATTTCTACGACAGCAGCTGCAACGGTGCTGCTTGGCGGAACGACCTGCACCCAAGCTTCTGATTTCACGGGCTTGGAAAACCAGCGTCTTCCAAAGGACAGGCTCCATGCCTGGCTGCTTCCGGTCGAAGGCTGCGCTGGAGAAGGGTTTATTGCCTCCCGACTTCGAAATCAGGTCTATTCTATGATGGATATTGCATGAGTATGATGGATATTATTGGATGGATACTAATGATAGATATTATACCAATCATGTAAGTCTGTCACAACTGCGGTTCTAGTCAAGTCCACGCATCAAGTTTTGCCATTCCTCTTCGACAGGCTGGCCCAAACCATCAGACCTCATGAGCACCAGGGAAAGACATGTTTAACACGCATGTGCCGAACGCTAGCTGCATCAGGGGTGCATCGGACTCATTGGCGTAGCAAGAGCTGACACCCTTGTGTGCCCTACTCGGGGCATGTGACATCAGCTCCACAGCGGCAGTCACAGCACCGTGCCAAGGTTATGAAACATTAAAACTCTTGTGTTCGATGCTGAAAAACTTGCAAAAAACCCTCAAAAGGTTCAGCCCACGGGGAGCGCAAAAAATCAGGCTGAAAAGCGTTCTGGATACAAATGGGCGCCCCGAAGACTCCTTCTGCTCTCACATCACACCACATCTAACATTCTCCAGAGCTTTCCGAAACCCTTTGCAGGTTCCCGGTTCATGCTCTTCAATACAAAACTACAGAAGTGAGGAGCGAGATCTGGTGGCGCGGTCAACAGCAACCAAAAGACGGCAGCCAAAACAGGAGAAGGAGCCAGTTTGGGTTGACAGACGAGACGGGGAAATGTCAAAGCCAAAAGCACGGCAGCGCGTGATTGGTCGTTGGGCGGTGAAAGGGCAACAGAGAAGGACTTGGATGGCCCGTTGACAAGGAGGGAGCACGGATGCACGGCCGATGGGCAGGGCGGGCAAGGGCAACAGGAGAGCAAGATTGGTCGACGGACATCGACAAACCGAACGAAAAACAGCAAGGAAACGAGATTGACAATTAACGGTCGACAGGTGTCCGGGCACTACACAAGGAGGAGGGAGATAAAGGGAGCGAGATTGAGTCGACGGCCGGACGCGGCCTGTGGGCTGGGCAACAAGGCGGAGATCTGGTCGGTTACTATCCATTGCAACAAAGCATGGGGGACCTGAGCGGTGAAGAAATGCAAAAGCCAAGGAGGAAGTGCGCATCTCCGAAGGTGGAAAACAATGTGTGTCTATGCTGGCTAGACTACGGAAAGCCATGGGTGTCTTGTGCCTCGTCCATGAGAGAAGGTAGCAGTCATCGTTGTTCATCAGGCGCTCATGACCCGCTAGAATATCTCCGCCGTTCTGGCCGCGCCTTTTCGGCTGAGCAGACCCCATTCTGGAGAGCATTCTGCAAAAGTGTGGTGTTGCGAGTACAAACGTAGATCTCAACATCAATGTTTAGCTAGCTCTTTTTGCAGTCAACGTCGGAATTGTTGGGTGTACGATGCCATGCCACAAGTACAGCACAGGCCGAAACAACCTCCACCAGAATGCTACAGGTACCAGGTTGTCGCCAATCTACGAAAAGATCGCTATGATTTCCCAAGACACGCGCTCTCGCAACAACCTTACACTGCATCTTCGAGGAAAGCTACCTTGTTGCCAAATGCAAGCAAGAGATGCACAACAGGCTGGCAGGCCGCTAAGTACAGGGCTCTGGCAGGCTCCCCCCGCTTGTTTTCCCGTTTTGATCCACGAGGGCCTGAAGCCTGATCCTGCAGAGTCCTCCAAGACCTGTCGGACAACAGCTCAATCAAGCTTCTCATAGAACTCCTCCTGAGGCAGTTGCAGACCCATCAAGTGAGCCTCAACAGCAGCAGGAAGAGCGAATCTCAACCTCCGACTTCTGAAGGTCACGGAATAGAGCTACTTTTCCCCGCATGGACAAACAGAAAAGACCGCGAAGGTCTCCACAAAGGTCTCCCTACCTCACATACAACTTTGCGCAGCTGAACCAGGGATTCTGGAGCCGTCTTGTTTGCAGGCGGAGGGCCGGGCTCGCAATTAGAAGCTGCCATTACATGTTTAGGAGAAACAAGCACGCGAAAAAATAATACAGTTTCAATGCAGGGATGGTCCTTTTTTCTTTTGGATAGTGGGTCCTAACTGCCTCTCCCATCACTCATTGTAAACCATGGAAACATGTGTAAAACCTGCCAGCACTTGCTATTCGTCCGCGTAGGGGCATTCGCAACCGTCCGCACCGCTCGTAATGCACCGGAAATGTCCACGATTGCTGCTGCGCCGACAAACAGGGCACTGGCATTTTTTGTGCAAATCCTCGCAATTGTCATTGTGGTTGGACCCTCCGTCGCATCTCCATCAATGTCAACAGTCACAAGTAACAAGTACAGGGCCTGTAGTAATCGCGACTTATTTCCACAGCTGCTACATGCTCGTATATATGAATGAAATCTCAAATAGGATCTCAAACTTTATTTCTTATTTGCCTTGTGGACCGCATGCAACACTCACATCACGTATGCGATGGCTAAGGTCCGGGCAAAATGCTCACTAACAAAACGGGGCTGACAGAATCTGCCCATTCTGGGCCAGTACCGTAAAGTTCATATGCTTAGGGCAACGCAACATGAACTCGACCAACGCTCTTGCTGTCCATTTTTCACTGAGGGGCGAAGGCGTCCATGCCTGAGTAACGAAGAATCCCAGACCGTCCAGGCGAGAGCCTTTGAACAAGTCTGGACCTCCACACCCCATGCCTGAGTAACGAAGAATCCCAGACCGTCCAGGCGAGAGCCTTTGAACAAGTCTGGACCTCCACACCCCGACTTCAAGTTAAAAAGGGAATGGGCGGGCGGGCAAACAAAATTCCTCGAGAGGATTCGGAGTAAGGGGGAAAACCCACCTCCCACCCTGGGCCCAAAGATTGCCATGCATCTTCACTGTTCAACTGTGACATGAAGGCATGAAGCAAGTTGGGAAGAAATCAAAGTAAAACTCGCATGTTGAAATTACCAATGTAATTTCAAAACACAGCTTTTGAAAATAAAACTTCATCACCTTCGGTGAGTTCCGTCTTATTTCCACAGCTGCTACATGCTCGTATATATGAATGAAATCTCAAATAGGATCTCAAATTTTATTTCTTATTTGCCTTGTGGACCGCATGCAACACTCACATCACGTATGCGATGGCTAAGGTCCGGGCAAAATGCTCACTAACAAAACGGGGCTGACAGAATCTGCCCATTCTGGGCCAGTACCGTAAAGTTCATATGCTTAGGGCAACGCAACATGAACTCGACCAACGCTCTTGCTGTCCATTTTTCACTGAGGGGCGAAGGCGTCCATGCCTGAGTAACGAAGAATCCCAGACCGTCCAGGCGAGAGCCTTTGAACAAGTCTGGACCTCCACACCCCTCGAACAGGTACAGCTGCATCAAGGCTTGAGTGAGCGGAGTCGAGTTCTGGCTGCACTTGGGAGGTTGCGCACGTCTCTCCTGGAAGGAGCATCGGCGGGGTTGCACTGACTGGCAACCCATTCGAACCAGAAGCATATGTCATGGGACTCTTCCAGTTCTATGAGCTTGGAAAGAAGTGCAGCAGCCACTTCACCATCGGCGCGCCCGCCGATTAGGCACGCAAGAGCAGCTTCATTGTCGCAGAAGAGAACCACATCGTGGTGCCGAGTATTCCTGAGAAGGTGTTCAGCACCACGAATGGCGGCAAAAAGCTCCAACTCGTATATGATTCCTTCCTTGTCTTGGCTTCCGAACGGAACAAGGTCCTCGCCTGACAACCACTCAGAGAACCACTCCAAGATCTGACCAGCAGAATCGTACATGATGCCTCCGAGTCCGCCTCCTTCGGCCTCGTGAGAGGCATCTGTGAAAATGCACAGCTTCTTCCTTACTTTCGCCTCTATGCGTCGAGGCTCTCCCAGGAGGACTCTGTCACGAAGAAACAGCAAAGCATGAAGGAGATCGCCTTTCACAGCAACCTGTTTCTTTCGAGCACTGGCACGAGTGAGAGTGAGGAAACACTGCTTAGACCGCCGACCAAAGACTTGATTGTCGGCGAACATCAAACGACCACGCAGCACGGCCACTTCATGCGCGCTGGCCAATCCTGTGTTGACCATCTTGTCGATCAGTGCGGCAACGTCCTTCTTGCGATGTTCGGTGTTGCTTACCGACAGAAGACCAGCCTTTATGTCACTAAAGGAGACTACCACGCCTAGAACCCGAGCCAGGCAACTGAAACCTGCATCCTTGTCTGACGAGGTTTCCCAACCAAGGAGGGTAAACAGAGAGTGCTGCACCCAATGAAGGTGCTCCGATTCGTCGCGGCCCGACACAAGGAAGAAATCGTCAAAGAAGCAGGTCCAGTGCATGAGAAAAAGCACAACTCCTATGAGCCAGATCGCATAGGAACATCGGCAAAAGCCTTGTACCGCGGCTCTGGCCCCGAAGGGCAACACGAGAGTGCGATAAACTGCAGGAGCTTTGCGAACGGGATC
Organism: Symbiodinium natans; assembly: GCA_905221605.1. Lineage (NCBI taxonomy): Eukaryota > Dinophyceae > Suessiales > Symbiodiniaceae > Symbiodinium > Symbiodinium natans. Next base: position 1,512 of record CAJNDS010000314.1, on the reverse strand, counting down.
ATATACGCAGAGGTAAGCATCAGGGAGTGAAGCGGCAGAAATGGGAAGTTGTTTGTAAGCCTTCCTAAGGTCTATTGTTCGAGCAAACAAGTCCTCAGGGCTCGAGGCAGCAGGACGAGCGAGGATGCGGGCACAAATGCCGGAAGCGATGACGTCGATGCTGTGCGGGTCGATGCTCTCTTCACTAGAGTTGGTCAGGTTCACCTGACTTTCTGTATAGTCGTCGATGGGACGGACTCGATCGACCACCGTGCCATCAGCCTTAGTGCTGGTCTGCTTGACCCCGAAACGTCGGGTCAGGACGGAGCCAGCTGGGGGAGGCTCCTGCAGTGGACCTTGCAACCATCCCTTTTGGGCCTCCTCAAGGGTCAAGCGATGAACCTCATGGGCAATTTCATCAACGGGAGTAGCCTTGCAGGAGTTCCAGATGGCCTTGCCAACTTCAGCGGAAGACTCACGGACCTCGGCAGGGGTGAGAGTGGCGAAGGTGTTCTTGCGTGGCATGACATTGGACACGGGCAAGGGCCCCATCAAATCAAAACCACAAACAAAATTCCTCGAGAGGATTCGGAGTAAGGGGGAAAACCCACCTCCCACCCTGGGCCCAAAGATTGCCATGCATCTTCACTGTTCAACTGTGACATGAAGGCATGAAGCAAGTTGGGAAGAAATCAAAGTAAAACTCGCATGTTGAAATTACCAATGTAATTTCAAAACACAGCTTTTGAAAATAAAACTTCATCACCTTCGGTGAGTTCCGTCATTCACTGTACGCCTGTCGGTAGGTCCTCCGGTAGCCTACCGGTAGGCCAACCGTAGGCCTACGGGTAGCCTACCCACAAGCCTATCGTAGGCGTAGCGGTCAGCTACCCACAGGCCTAACCGCAAATCTACCCGTGGGCAGGGCCTACCGGTCGGCTACCCACAGGCCTACCGCCGGTAGGCTACCCACAAACTCTACCCGTAGGTCTACGGATAGCCTACCCACAGGCCTACCCGTAGGCGTACCGGTAGGCTACCCACAGGCCTACTCGTAAGCCGAGGGTCGTATTCTTCGCAAGAACCCGAAACCTTCGATCTCAGCCAAAAAGAGCTGATGGTATAGCTCCGCCCCCATTTGATGTGTTGTGGCTTTGCCTGTGCGTCGCCTACGGGTAGGCCTGTGGGTAGCCTACCTGGCCTGTGGGTACGCTACTCTACCCGTAGGCCTACGGTAGGCCTACCGGTAGGCTACCCTCGGCCTAAGTAGGCCTATACGTAGGCTCCCCATAGGCCTACGTGGCACGGACCTTTATGTTCTATTTGGCGCAGGGCTCTGTTTACCTTTATCCCATACTGAAATCGATACATATATATATATACATACTTATGTCCCATTTGGCTTTTGCTCTTGGTTATAAAATAATTTGCATATACCTTTACTTTACATGTCCGTTATTATACTTCAGAGCTTTCGTTTTCTCTCCGTGCACTTCGTCAAGAGATTCCCCAGGCCGAGATACCAGACATACC
>CAJNDS010000313.1:975893-999726 GCA_905221605.1 Symbiodinium natans | reverse complement strand
AACACACAAAAGGAAGCTTCTTTTCCTTGTTGAATGAAGAATGAAAAAGAAGAAAAGAGATAGGGGAAGAAATTGAAGAGCTCCACTGCCTATTGGTTCATTCCATTTCCTCTCTTTCTATGTGTTGTTTTCCTTGTCGTTTCAGAAAGCAAGCAAAATAAGGGCAAGGGGGCTTCCTGAAGAGGAGAGAGGGCACCTATCTGCGAAGAGGTCTTGGCCTTTTTAAGAATAGAGGGAAAAGGGAACAAGGAAGGGAGAGATGAAAGACAAAGAAGAGTGCCATCTTCTTTGCGCCTTGTTGTGTTCCTCCGTCTCCTTGTTTCTTGTCTCCTCTCTTCTGTTCAGTACCCTTCCAGAAAATTAAAATGGCCTCCTTGTTGTCTCTCCTCTCTCACTTCCCTTTCCCTTCTCTCCTTCTGTTTCCGTTTAACTGACAAAGCACAAGACAGGTATGATAAAGCAGTGGAAGGTAAAGCAGAGGGTGACTCCTTGCGCTTGGACCTTGCCGTACTTCATCATGTCCCTCTTCTCGGCCTATCTCTTCTGCTCTTTTCCTTACTCTTCTCCTTTTCATAAATTCTTCCTCTTTAGTTGTTCTTATTTCGAAAAGAAAGAGGGAAGGGAGAGATAAGGGAGGGAGGATAGATAAAGAAGAGTGCCATCTTCTCAGCGCCTCGTTTTGTCTCTCCCTCTTCTCTATTCATCTCTCGTCTATTCTTTTCTTTGCTATTCCATTGAAATTGGATTCCTGTTATCTCTCCCCTCTCCTTCTCTCTCGCTCCTCTTCTCCTGTTCCCCTCTAAATGACAAAAAACACAAGAAAGGAAGAACAAGAGGGGCATGTGTTGCAATAAAGCAGGAAGGGAATTGAAGAGCTCCTCTCGCTACTTTCTCATGCCCTTTCCTTTCTATCTACCACAATCTACCACACCAAACCACGACTCTCAGCTTCCAAATATACTTCATCATGGGGAGAAGGGACATACTTCATCACAGACTTGGCCCACAGGGAGAGGGGATATACTTCATCACGCTGCTGGGGGGCTGGATCACAAACATGGCCCACGGGGCGAGGGGACATACTTCAGCCACAAAGAGAGGGAACCTACTTCATCACGCTGGTGGGAGGCTGGATCACAAACCTGGCCTACGGGGAGAGGGGACATGCTTCATCACAAATTTGGCCCACGGGGAGAGGGGACATACTTCATCACAAATTTGGCCCGCGGGGAGAAGGGACATACTTCATCACCGACTTGGCTCACAGGAGGCGCCAAAATAATCTAAATAATCTAATTATTCAAATCCATTGGTTCCTCTGGAAACCCATTTAAATTATTCAAATACCTGGATTTAAATATTTTAGTTCTGGGGCCTCCCATCAGAAGGGAATAGGGAGAGACAAGGGAGAGATGATCAATATAGAGCTTTGCGCTTTATTTTGTCACTTGTCACTCCGTCTCCTTGCTTCCTGTCTCTTCTCTTCTTTCCAGTACCCTTCCAGAAAAATGGCATCCTTGTTCTCTCTCCCCTCTCACATCCCTTTCCCTTCTCTTTTTCTGTTACTTTTTGACTGATGAACAACAAGAAAGGAACTTGCAGGATAAAACAGTGGCAGGGTAAGCAGAGGTTGCGCGTGGACCTTGCCGTACTTCATCATATCCCTCTTCTCAACCTATCTCTTCTGCTCCTTTCCTTACTCTTCTCCTTTTCATAATTATTCCTCTTTAGTTGTTCTTATCTGGAAAAGAAAGAGGGAAGGGAGAGATAAGGGAGGGAGGATAGATAAAGAAGAGCGCCATCTTCTCTGCGCCTTGTTTTGTCTCTCCCTCTTCTCTATTCATCTCTCTTCTATTCTTTTCTTTGCTGTTCTATTGAAATTGGATTCCCTGTATCTCTCCTCTGTCCTTCTCTCTCGCTCCTCTTCTCCTGTCCCCCTCTAAACGATTGCTCTTTACAGATAGGTGCCCTCCCTCCTCTTCAGGAAATCTCTTTTCGCTTATTTTGCTTTTTTGAAGCGAATAAAACAACGGATAAGAGAGGAAAGGGAATGACTAAGTAAAGACAGGAGCTCTTCAATAGGTGCCCTCCCTCCTCTTCAGGAAATCTCTTTTCCCGTATTTTGCTTTTTGAAGCGAAGAAAACAACAGATAAGAAGAGAGGAAAGGGAATGACTAAGTAAAGAGAGGAGCTCTTCAATTTCCCTCCCTTTTTCTGATGTGACGTTTCCTTCTTGGGCGGTGCCCTTCTTTCTCCCTTGAAGATGCAGAAAACGATCAGGAAGGACACCCGTTCCATCGCCCATATATAGACAGAGATAAATCATGAGCATCAGCTGGGTTTGCTGCCGATCCAAAATGGGCGTCCCTTTTAATCGCTTTCTGTGTCTTGAAACAAGCAAAAGGGGCACCCTTACTAAGTGTTTTCTTGTGGTGTCACTTTTCTTCGCTTGAAGATGCAGAAAACGATCCAAAAAGGACACCCGTTCCATCGCCCATGTATGGGGAGAGAGATAAATCATGAGCATCAGCTGGGTTTGCTGCCAATCCAAAATGGGCGCCCCTTTTAATCGCTTGCTGTGTCTTCAAACGAGCAAAAGGGACACCCTAAGTGTTTTCTTGTGGTGCCCTTTTCTTCGCTTGAAGATGCAGAACACGATCTTAAAGGACACCTGTTCCATCGCCCATATATAGGGAGAGAGAGAGAGAGAGAAATCATGAGCATCAGCTGGGTTGGCTGCCAATCCAAAACGGGCGTCCCTTTTAATCGCTTTCTGTGTCTTCAAACGAGCAAAAGGGACACCCGAAGTGCTTTCTTGTGGGGTGTCCCTTTTCCTCGCTTGAAGATGCAGAAAACGATCAAAAAGGACACCCATTCCATCGCCCATATATAGAGAGAGAGAGAGAGAGAGAAAAAAATCATGAGCATCAGCTGGGTTGGCTGCCAATCCAAAATGGACGTCCCTTTTAATCGCTTTCTGTGTCTTCAAACGAACAAAAGAAAACACTTAGGTTCCTCACTTGAAGATGCAGGAAACGGCCCAACAAGGACACCCGTTCCATCGCCCATATATGGAGAGAGAGAGAGGGCGAAAGGAAAAAATCATGAGCATCAGCTGGGTTTGCTTACATGTTCATTGTTATTCCTTTTGTTTTTCCTAACGGAAATGAACAAGAGAAGAGAAAAATAAGAACCAGAGGAAAGATGAAAACGAGCACCATCTTCTCTTTGCCTGATTTTGCATTTCGCCTGTCCTCATTTCTCTTCCATTCTTTTCATTGCTCTTCCATTTAGAGTTGCATTCCTGTTGATCTCTCCTCTCTCCTTTCTCTCTCCCTTCTCTTCTCTTGTTCTCCTTTAAATCTCAAAAACACACAGTGAGGAAGACAAGCTTCGAGGCGCTGGAGCCGTGCCGTTTTCAGGCATCGGCTTGGTCAACGAGTTGCTATTTGTTGTCCGCAAAGTTAGTGTCTTAAGATTGTTCACCGATTGTTGTATGATGGTCACTGATTATCCGAGAAGTTTTCGCGGGTCTTTTGCAATGGGTGCTGTCGTTGCTTTTTTTTGTGGGCTCCTTCTCGGCGGGGCAGTGGCTTCTGCGGTCATGGGAGTGTCCGTGACGGAGGTGGACTGTAGCGGGTTGTGCGGCTGCATGATTCCAATGCTTGCGGTAAAGGCATGTGTCTCAAGGTGATTTTCTGCGGGAGTGTTTTCTGCACGAGACGGTTCAGGGCACTGCAGGACTCGCGTCCACTTCAGTTTGTGAAGAAGAGTACGAAGTTCGACAGATTGTCGAACCGACGTCTGTACGCGTTGAATGATAATGTAGATGTCTTGAAAGAGTTAGGGCATCTTCATGAGAAGAAGCCTCTTTCAGTAGCAGTGATCTTTGCCGACGCACACCAAGCAACAATTGTGCACGACAGCTGGCGAGACTTGGCGTCGGCCGAAGCAGTTTCCCGAGTCAGGAAGACAAGCTCCGAGGCGCCGCAGCCGTGCCGTCTTCAGGCATCGGCTTGGTCGACCAGTTGCTATTGGTTGCCCGCAAAAACAGTGTCTTAAGATTGTTCACCGATTGTTGTATGATGGTCACTGATTACGCGAGACGTTTTCGCAGGTCTTTTGCAATGGGTGCCGTCGTTGCTTTTTTTTTGGTCGGCTCCTTATCGGCGGGGCAGTGGCTTCTGCGGTCATGGGTGCGTCCGTTGCGGAGGTGGACTGTAGCGGGTTGTGCGGTTGTATGATTCCAATGCTTGCGGTAAAGGCAGTGATTTTCTGCGGGGGTGTTTTCTGCACGAGACGGTTCAGGGCACTGCAGGACTCGCGTCCACTTCAGTTTGTGAAGAGGAGTACGAAGTTTTACAGGTTGTCGAACCGACGTCTGTACGCGTTGAATGATAATGTAGATGTCTTGAAAGAGTTAGGGCATCTTCATGAGAAGATGCCTCTTTCAGTAGCAGTGATCTTTGCCGATCCACACCAAGCAACAATTGGGCACGACAGCTGACAGGACACTTCAATGTGCGCACAACGGTGCGCAGCCCGACCCGAGAGACCGCTTGGATCATCCCCCACGCAAGAGCAGAAGTGATAGCTAGTATTCGTTGCCAACATCTGACTGCGTCTGTACGTTCACATCAAAAAAGAGTAAATTATAAATCGTAAACCCTAAACCCTAAGAGAACGAAATTGGTGAATTTGTGCTTCAGGTTTCTTGGATTTAGTTTGTTTATAGGTTTTTAAATACAAAACAAGAGAGAACGTCAAATAATACATAAAGGTCCATGCCACATATATATATATATATATATATATATATACCTTAGATAGTTTCTATATACCTAAGCCGCCCCTAAATGACCCCCAAATAATTCTAGGGTCTCATATAAGGGTCCCTCCTTTAGTCCCTTGAGGGTATTCGGGCTGGGGATCCTTCTGGTACGGGGTTTAGGGCTTGCGGTTTAGGGTTTGGGGTTTGGGGTGCGACCACCACAGCAGCTTGCCAAGCACCTTCCGGAACTTCGCATGAGCCTCCTCAGTGAGAGGCTGCGACGGTCCAGGCTGAGTCGCAGGTTCAAGGTGCGATGCAAGGTCCGGCGCAGCAAAAGTACCCGTCGCCACATTCATATTGCGTGCGAGGCGGGTGGAAGCACATGTCCAGGTACTGCCGATCAACAGACAACTCCAGCTGACACCCTGTGGGCTTAGGGTTTTAAGGCTCAGGATCTAGGGTTGAGGGTCGAAACCCCCTAAATTCTGGGCCCTAGGGTTTTAAGGCTCAGAATCGTGGATTCCGGGATCTGTTGGAGGCCATTTCAGAGATCCGCGCGAGCATGCCGTCGAGTCCAAGTACATTCGCGCACTCCCCGCCTTCGAAGGTGTCCCCGGCAACCAAGCATCAGAAGGTCTGACCATTGACTTGCAATGCTTAATAGTCCTGACGACTCTGTGCGTCGCCGTGTCCTTGTGCATACCCTACATTAGCTTGTGTTGCTCCCTAACTTCCCTTATCTCCCTTTTCTTTGCCCCTAATGTGCTTCGGGTGTACTATGCGCCGCGCACCTATGCGAAAGATGGTAAGGCTCTGGTTGGGTGCTTCTTCTCACTTAAGTTTTCACGGACCTCTAAGCGGCGACGCGCTCAATCGCTTGCGAAAGCCAAGCGACAGCTTCGTGCAGCCACATTTGCTTGCCTAATTAGCTTTTATTGGGAAGGATGGCTTCCCAACATCTGCCATGCGCTTGGGAGTCATGGCCATCCTCGGCTCAACAACTACCGTAGCCTTGAGGTTCGCCACGATGTTGGAATGCTTTTGCATCTTTCCGTGCAATTTCATGTCGGGTGTCGTTTACACGCACCCCCGATCCTTGCATATACGGGATACCCATCATACCTCATGCCGCCTGAAAACTCGACCTACCATATTAAATTGCCCATATGGGCGCTCCTTCTCTTTTCACCTTGCTTGGGATATCCTGGCGAAGGACCTAAGCTAGGGTTTGTCACTATCAACACTACTTCTTGCAGTAAACATCGGTATGACCTTATTGCTCTGCCAAGTTGCGATAGCAATCCTGTGCAAATCGTCTTCATGCAAGAAACTCGATTGTCCGCCAAAGGCTGTGCTGAGCTCACTCCGTTTCTGAAGCGGGAAGGGTGGGAGATCCGTGTTGGGTATCAACCCCCGGTTAAGCGTTTAAGGTCCCAGTTTACTTCCTGTCGCCAACCCCATGGCGGTCTTGCTACCCTATATCGTAATGATGTTACTGTTATAGAGGTTGCTCTTTCCGCTGATTGGGCATCGCTTGTCCCGCATTGCCAAATGCTCTGGTGCTCCTGTCAAGGTGGCGGGTTTTACGTCATTAACTGTTACCTGCCAGCTGGGGCGGATAAGCGCAGTGAAAGATGCCTACTTCTAGATAGGATTTTTGAGCTTGCGGGTTCTTACAGTAACTTCCCTTGTTTTGTGCTTGGCGATTTCCAAGATGAGCCCGGCGCATATCCTTCAATCCAGCGTGCTTTCTTGACAGGGGAGTGGGTTGACTTGTATGCAAATCAGCAGAATGCATTGCAGCGTTCTCTCGAGGCCTCTTTTTCCAAGAATGGGTGGAAAACAGGGTATGAGGTAGGTCCGGGTAAGACTCGAATTGATTATGTGTTGTGTAACCGAAAAGCCACCTTCTTGTTTCAATCCATTCGGTATCTAAGAGGCCAGTCCTTCCCTGGGCATACACCCGTCCACTGTTCACTTAACTGCGATGTCTTTAATGAACTTGTGTGGCATCTCAAACCTCACCCGAAGTGGCACTTGCCCGACAAACCCACTTCCAGGGAACAGTGGAGTCAGCGTGAAGCAATATGCCAACCTATACTGCGGCAGCACATCGAGCGTCTACTGCAAGCTGCCACTGCTCGTGACGCGGAAGTGACATGGAGCATTGCTTGCCGAATTGCGACGGACATGCTGAATGCTATTTCACAACAAAGCATACCCCCAACCCGTGGTAAAGTGCCTGAATTCCGTAAAATGCCATTGATTCCTGACACCACTTCCCCCTGTCGATTCTCCAAAGCTCATAAAATAGTTCGGTGTAAGTCATTGTTGAAAGAACTGCTATTCCGTGCCAACCATTGGCCAGAGCAGCCCAAGTACTGCTGGCTTGTAGACCTTCACAATACTGTTCGGAATCTACGTACTTGTTGTTCGCACATAGGCCTGCCTTGTACTGCCCAAACCGACTGTTGTGTGTCATTAGACGCTTCCGTCCGTGACATGATGGTAGCTGTCCAGCAGTTTGAAGACAATCTTCTCCGTAATGCTAGAAATGCACATTTGTCCCAATGGAAAGCTAAGTTGCGGATCTCTTCTAGGACTGACAAGAAAGAAGTTCACAGGTGGCTAAAAGGCTATGGCACTGGTCCTCCGAAAACGTTTGTAAGTCCAGAAGGCGGTCTTGTTGCGTCCCCAAGTGTCATGTTGCAAATGATCGAAGACCATATGCAAACAATTTACAACCACCATGCAGACGTTGACCCGCGTGATGCCTTTGAGGCCTTCCAACTGAAGTATGGTAGCGCCATGGGCTCGCTATACCGTAGCGCTGACTTGCCAAAGCTTACCCACCAAGACCTGTTTCAGCTTTTCCAGAAGCGTTCTCCTGACAAAGCATCTGGTTTAGATGGTTGGGCTACTCGGGAGCTTCTCCAGTTACCACCTTGTGGTTGGGTTGGGTTCTGCTTTTGCATGCAGATTGCAGAAGCAACAGGTGATTGGCCACAGGTCCTTAAGATGATTGCAGTATCTAGTATCGCTAAGAAACCCCTCGTCGCATCTCCCGAAGATACTAGAGCCATAGGCGTCTCTTCAGCAGTGTATTCTGTTTGGTCATCCTTGCGCTTTAAACAGCTTGCAACTTGGATGAACCAGATTTGCCCTGGTAACCGCTTAGGAGGCCTTGCCCACCGAACTGCTGATACTAGCGAGGTTGATTTGTCCCTTGCTCTTCACGACCCTGACTCCCATTTTGACCTTATTGCAGTCTTCATTGATAGGTGGAAGTGCTTCGATCTTATCTTACCCTACGTGGCTTTAAATGTTGCTGCCCAGTTGGGACTCCCCGATCAGATCTTCAGGGCTGTTCTTGGATTTTATGGTGGGCAATGCAAGTTTTTCAAGCTTGGTAATGTTTATGGGAAGCGGGTTATGTGCACTAATTCGGCTGTTCAGGGGTGCTCCATGTCCATTTTAATGATTAACTGTATGTACGCTGTCTTGTCACGTCAACTCAATACTGTTTGTCCCTCCATTAAGTTTAGCACCTTTCTAGATGATTCCAAAATTTGGACCCGAACTAGTGACACCAATGCACTGGTAGATGCCTTTAATGCCATCCACGAGTTTGATACCGGGGTCGGACAAGTTTTAAACGATGAAAAAACCATCGTCGCGACCCGTAGGAAACGAAATGCTAATCGATTTCTGTTGAAAGTCGGCAGAGCCTGCAAAGCAAAGAAACAAGCCAAGTCATTGGGTTACTCCCACCAGTTTGATAAGAGGCATTCTCCTAAGCTACAGGATGAGCGAGTCGATAAGGCCAAGGTTGCCATGCTGAAGATCTCCCAACTTCCCTTGTCTCCCGAAATGAAGGCCATTCATGTTCATGCTAACGGCCACTCTAAATGGGTATATGGGACTGAGATCCAAGGCCCTTCTAGGAATGCCTTGGCCAAGCTGAGAACTGCAACAGCAAAAGTTTTTGTCAAAAAGGCTAACAATATGAGATGTCCTTTCCTTTTGTTTGCCACGCTACAGGACCCTTGGCTGGACCCTTTTGCAAAGTGGGTGCAGCACGTTTCCTTGAAGTTACGCCGTCTCGCCTACCTCAAGCCAGAGTTGCTTCGCAAAATCTTATCTCAAGTTCGTGAGGATGCTAGAAATAGGCCTGCGCCTAAGCACAACGTAGCTAACGGTGTAGTCAGTGTTGTGGCTTACTTGTTTTTCGCGCTTGGTTGGAAAGTAGGTGACCCCAATGCCTTCAACTTGGTTTTGTCTGATGGCCGCATCATCTCCCTCAAAGCAGGTTCCAAAGACGCTTTTTTGGAAGAGTTGGCGCGGGACGTCAGGAAGTATTTACTCAACCAATCACCTTTCAGGTATGACAACCCGACTCCAGGACAGTATGGCACGCCAGATGTGTATCTTACGCGGTTTCTTCTCGACACGACCTTTGCAAAGGATGACGATTTCCAGTTCCTTCGTGGGTATCTTGATAAGCTCCCTCCGAACATACACTACACACGTGGAATTTTGTCATCGCTTCTATCTGGGTCTGTCTACAACGGACATCGCTATAGAGCGGCAGGACTACGTGACAGCGCTGCGTGCCCACAGTGTGGGAAACAGGAAACACATTGCCACATGTTCCGTGACTGCGAAGCTTTACAGGAATCCATCCCGTCCCACGGTGACGAACCTTTGTTATCCTGGGTAACGGGTATCTTTTTCGAGCCACCCCACTTCCATGACGAGCCTATGCAGGCGTGGAAACTTCCGGTGGTGGAAACGCGCTGGTGTCCACAGTCCACGATTTTTGTGGATGGCAGTGTTTTTCACCATCGGTGGGTGCCAATCCGCGCAGGTGCCTCCGCAGTTACAGTTCCCGGCCTTTTTAAACATGCTGTAGCCGTGCACGGTGCCTCTGTTAACTCTTTTCGTTGCGAGCTTTATGCTTTGATCTTGGCTATCCATCTAACAGACGGGGACATCACTGTCGCTTCTGATTGTGCTAGTGTCCTACGTCGTGCCCAATTCTTGCAGATGCATAATTTTGAATGGGATTGTCCTTACCAGTTTGAAAATCCAGATTTGTGGGATCTGTTTCTTGTTGTAGCAAGGGCACACAATGGAAGCATACGGTTTGTCAAGGTCAAAGCACACACCAAAGGAGAAACATCGCAGTGTCCTCTTCTCACCGCAGGGAATGAGCAAGTTGATGCTTTAGCGAAAGCCACAGCTAAAGCTCTTTCTTCCGATCTTATAGCAAGGTCTCGCCCTTATCTCCAGCAAGCAGTTTCCGTGCAAGTTCACTTGGTTGCTACTTTAGTTAAGCGCTCGGCAGCTTGCCAACTTGCCCCTTTTGACGAGGACGAACAGGCCTCTGCAGGACTAACACAGACTGTGATCTGTACTTGTAAGCCCCGCAGGCGGCTAAATAGCAAGCGCCCTCGGAAATGCTACAGTAATTGTCATTTAATGGGACATTCTGTTCTGCTTGGGGATGTAGAGACAAAGGTGCTGCAGATGTACAGAACGAATACTTTACCGCCTGATGTCCTCTTTGACTGTCTTCGGCGCAGATATCTCGGCTTCTTCGCGCATCTCCAGCCAGAAGGGATGCAGTTTTCAGGGTGGCAAGGGCTTAGCCTAGACCCGCTTCTTCGGGGTAGAAGACCATTGTCTCAAGCAGCTGCTGAAGCCCTTGCCAACTTTGTAAGCGAGCAGAGATGGTTCTTTTGCGACAGGCCTCAAGGGGAACGAACTCCCTGGCTGGTAGTTTTGATCGAGTTTCTTGCAGTGTATGGTTTCTTTCCTGGCTGGTTGGTCCCGGGCATGACCGCCCGCATCCTGGTGTCTCGCTTCAGAATTTTCTTCTTAAGATTGTGCAAAGGCCTTCCGACCAGTATTCATTCCGTTAAACATGTTAAATCAGCGGCAGTCTTTGGTATGAAAAGCCTTAGTGGCTTCTATGGGTCCATGAGGTGTCAACATATTCACCATCAGATGTTCATTTTTCTCCAAGCTAGCCTTGCTCAAAGCGTATGTCTCCCTGATAGGAAATCGCTTGGCCACAAGTGGACCCCCAAATTCGATGGTTTTGACGGTATCCCGCCGTATTAGTTTCCTTATTTTGTCTGGATTCACAAGCAGCCTGAAGCGGCTACTCATTGTTACTTGTCGACAGGTCGCGGCCTCAGACACACAGTGCAGCAAAAGAAGGGGTTCCCTTTTAAGGGTCCCCCTTATCCTACCTAGGAACTACGCAATTCCATACCCCCGAAACCCGAATCTAAACCCTAAACCCTAAAGCCCACACTCCTAAAGCCAGAACCCTAAACCCCACATGGTATGCAAACTCACCCTTGTTTAGAGTACAAACAAACCCTAAACCTTAAATCCTAAGTTATAAAACCTAAACCCTAGAATCCTAAACCCAGTTAGGGTTTTGTTCGGGCCAGGGACGCTGAACTGGGGCTTTCATGCTATGGTTTAGGGTTTAGGGTTTAGGGTTTAGGGTTTAGGGTTTAGGGTTTAGGGTTTAGGGTTTAGGGTTTAGGGTTTAGGGTTTAGGGTTTAGGGTTTGGGGTTTGGGGTTTAGGGTTTAGGGTTGTTTTCGTAGCGCTGGGCTTGTGGCCTTTTCGGGGGCTGCCAATTGGTGTTTGGGGTTTGGGGTGTATATCATCTCCCGTTAGTTTCAGCGCGTTCGCCTGAACGTCGTCCTAAGCTGACCGCAACTAGGGTTTAGGGTTTAGGGTTTAGGGTTTAGGCTTTAGGGTTTAGGGTTTAGGGTTTAGGGTTAGGTGCTCCACTGTGATGGTGACCACTTTGAAGCTGCGAACCTACAGCTACAGAGCTCGCATACCGAGCCCGAACGTGTTGAACAGGAGACTCTTGTGCGTGAGGTGACTACCAGGGTTTAGGGTTGATAAAGCGCTTTTGGTGTGTGGACTCCACGTGAGCCGTGGGCGTTTAGGCCCTTACACCCGAATCCTAAGAACCCCCAAGCCCCCCCCTAAGGTTGTAAAGCCCTTCAAAGAGCACCATAAGCCCGAAACCCTAAAGCCCAAGACGCTGAAGCCTGAAGCCTAACGCCCCGGAAGCCTGAACCCGAAGGCCTAAAGCCTAAACCCTAAGCCCTCAAGCCCGAAGCCTAGCGCCGAAAGCCGAAACCCTAAACCCTAGCCAAAGACCCTGATTCAAGTGTACCTGAAAGCAACGCCTGACCCTAAACCCTAAACCCTAAACCCTACACCCTAAACCCTCAAGGCCTTCATCGACACATGAGCCTAGCTTTAGGACCACTTTACTTACAAAGAGAAGCCCCACGATCCTTCTCTTGATGAGAAAACCCTAAGGTGGAACCCCCTGGGGGATACCCTACCCACCAGCCCTAAACCCTAAATGGCAATAGTTTGGGTGGTGGCCTGAAACCGAGCACCAATGAAAATTGCTGGATTGCATCGGAAACATGAGCCTTTACGTGACATCACGCCATTTCCACATGGTACTTACAGCCGCTGCTGCTAACCCCTCAACCCTAAGCCGAACACCGTAATTAAGCCGAAAACCCTAAGCCCAAAACTCAAAGTCTTAAACCTCAAGTACAGCCCCTGGTAGAAGTTGAGGTTTAAGGCTTAGGGTTTGGAGGTTAGGCTTTACGAGTTGAGGTTCCCCTAAACCCTAAACCCTAAACTCTAAACCCTAAACCCTAAACCCTGAACATCCCTAAACCCTAAACCCTAAACCCGAAACCCTAAACCCTACACCCTAAACCCTAAACCCAATTTTTAGGGTCGGACGCAAGCGCTCTCAGCCTCCTCCTCACGCTGGCGCGCCGCGAGTCTCTCCAGCTGCCGATGGAGGTCTGACGCCTCCGTGAGGATGGAATTTAGGGTTTAGGGTTTAGGGTTTAGGGTTTATAGGGCCAGGGCCAGTACCCCTTAAGTAAGGAATGCTCCTTAAAATCTAGAAGGGATCCTTCTTTTGTTTAAGGAGTATTCCTTAATTAAGGAGTATGGGGGTCTCAGGGATTTAGGGAATCTCTTACTAATCCCTAGACCTAAGGGTTTGGGGTCTACATAAGGACCTGAAAGGGTGTATGTAGTCAAACTCAGTGTCGTCGTTCGATGTCTGCTCATAGATTCTGTCGGCAGCTACATGGTCAAACATCTTCGCAGCGGTGAATCCGGAAATGACAGCTTGTGCTAGGGTGGGGGACGGGGAGGGGGGGGAGGGGGGGGGTGGTTGTTGATGATTGAATCAGGGCTTCAACACGCTGGGGTTCAGGGTTTGAGGATTCAAGGGAAGTTTAGAGGAGGGGGGGTTAGTGGTTTTAAGGGAAGTTTAGGGCAGCGCCGTGTGGAGAAGCCGTTGCGGGGTGTCTCTGTGCATGCCCCAAGCCATTTAAGTCACTAGACCCTAAGCACTCCAACCACCCTTCATCCGGTAGCCCAGTAACCATATTAGAATAAGGGCACCCTTTTTGGGGTTGGTTAGTTTGTAAGGGAGCCATGAACCCCAAAAAGGTATAGGGTACCACTGGGCTACCCAGTCCTATAGACACACTTTGAACCTTAAAGGTTTAGGGTTTAGGGTTTAGGGTTTAGGGTTTAGGGTTTAGGGTTTAGGGTTTAGGGTTTAGGGTTTAGGGTTTAGGGTTAAAATCTAAGACCCATACTTGGATCCTGAACTGCCACCGCCCTGCATGGGTTCATCAGGGCTTCCGGTTTCCAAGTCATAAGAGGTTCTGTTCTGAATGGGTTTAGGGTTTATATAGGGTTTAGGGTTTAGGGTTTAGGGTTTAGGGTTTAGGGTTTAGGGTTTAGGGTTTAGGGTTTAGGGCTGAAGTGACCCACAATGGGACCCTCACGTAGAACAAGCGCAACCTAGCCTTTGGGGTTTACAAACCTTGCGGTGGAGGGCTCGGGGGGCTGAGAGGGGTTTAAGAGTTTGGGACTCAGAGTCGAAAAGTGAGGCTCATGACTCACGTTTAGACGCGCAGGTCTTCGCAATGACTTTTGTGATCGTTTCCCCCATTTATGATTGCTTCCCCCTTCAATTTACCCACGAAAGCCTAGCACCCTAAACTCGAGAGCCCTAGATCATCAAACCCCCCAGGCCCCTGAACCACAAAACCCCTAAAGCCCTGCAGCCCTAAAACAAGCTCTGACCCCCTTCAACCCTAAACCCTAAACCCTAAACCCTAAACCCTAAACCCTAAACCCTAAACCCTAAACCCTAAACCCTAGCAACCCCAAAGCACCCAAAGCACCCAAAGCACCCAAAGCGAGGCCTCGATGTTGCCGTGGCTAGGCTGCCTCTGTCAGGTGCTGCGTAATTCGGTTCGCGCTTCAAGCCCCTCAACCCTCTAGATTAAAGATTAAACCCTAAACCCTAAACCCTAAACCCTAAACCTTAAACCCTAAACCCTAAGCCCTGAACCCTAAGGGTTTGAATCATGGTTTGTTTGGGTTGCAGGTTTAAGGCTCAGGGATTCGAACTGTTCTGACAAACCTTATGCCGCAGTCCCTTGCTTTCAACATGTGGGCAGCGCGTGGTTACGAATGCCACCACAAGCTCGAGCTTTTGAAGCCTCAAACCCCAGAGCCTTTGCCTGCACCCTGAACCCTAAACCCTAAACCCTAAACCCAAAACCCTAGACCCTAAACCCTGAACCCTAAACCCAAAACCCAAAACCCTAGACCCTAAAGCCTAAACCCTAAACCCTAAACCCTAAACCCTAGACCCTAAACCCTAGACCCTAAACCCTGAACCCTAAACCCTAAACCCTAAGCCCTTACAGTGAACCGCGAAGCCACGCCTTGCAACCGGCCGCTGCAATATGCTTCCATCTGGGCAATTGCAGGAGCAGGGGGGGTTTAGGGTTTAGGGTTTAGGGTTTAGGGTTTAGGGTTTAGGGTTTAGGGTTTAGGGTTTAGGGTTTAGGGTTTAGGGCTAGTTCTTGCAAGAGTTGTCCTCTTGTAACCCCAGCTATAGACTCCACGCCTGGCCCCTCTTCAGGGCTTTTCGGGTTCCGGCTGACTTAGAAGGCTAGCCTGAATAACCAGAACTGAAGCCCCTGGTTCTTAGTAGGGAATAAGGGTTTATACATAAATAAATAAATAAATAAATAAATAAATACATACATATATATTTTTTTGAAAGGGATTGTATCGGCCCTATAAATACACTTTAAGGGATTACATAGGGCCATCATTCCCTCATTTACTAAGAACCAGCCAGTGCATCACAGTGATTGCAGAGAGGGCGCTTCTCTCACAGAAGTCGAAGTAGGCCTGGCCCCCGCGGGTTTAGGGTTTAGGGTTTATAGGGTTTAGGGTTTAAGGTTTAGGGCGGAGGGTGTAGGCTTTAGGGTTTAGGGTTTGGGGTTCAGGGCTTAGGGCAAAGGATGCCTCCAAGACGAAACCCGGCACCCTAAACGCACTCTAAACCCCAACCCTGCCGTCCAGTTTCCCTAAGGGTTTAACTATCTGAGTTGTGCTGTTAACTCCTTGCAATTGTTTTTTTTTTTATATGAAATAGGTTCCTTTATAAGGAAAACGGGGAACTTCAACAATATCCCAAAGCACAACCCAGTTAAGGGTGAGAGGGGCGAGCCATGCTCCACAGCTTGTTGCATGCTGGGCTCTCTGTGGGCTTAGGGTTTAGGGTTTAGGGTTTAGGGTTTAGGGTTTAGGGTTTAGGGTTTAGGGTTTAGGGTTTAGGGTTTAGGGTTTAGGGTTTAGGGTTTAGGGTTTAGGGTTTAGGGTTTAGGGTTTAGGGTTTAGGGTTTAGGGTTTAGGGTTTAGGGTTTAGGGTTTAGGGTTTAGGGTTTAGGGTTTAGGGCGCGTAAACCCTGTCATATGTAGCTGGGCCCCCGAATCTAGGCTCAGCGGCTTTAGGTGTTTCAATTAGCAAGAATTGTGGGTTTAAGGGTTTTTGGGGCGTAGTTCTCCAAAGCTTCCCCTGAGTCAGAACTTGGGATACAGTGTGATGCAGCATCTTGATTCCTAGCGTCCCCGGAAAGACGAGAAGGGAATGAGGGAATGATGGCCCTATAGAACCATTCCCTACTCAGAACCGGCCAATATTTGCATTCGCCGAGAACAGTCCTCTTGGATGGGTTTGGGGCCCAGAGGATGTCCCGAAGGGTCCATGTACCTAAATCGGGAGTACTTGGGCCTTAAAGCCTTAAAGCAGCTCCTATATAGGGACTTTGGGGCCCAAGTATTCCCTATTTAGGTACATGGACCCTTTGGGTATGTCAAAAAAAAACCAGGGGCCAATTGGGCCGCATGGGGACCCGGGGCCCACAGAACTTGAAAATGGGATTTCGGTTTTAGGGTTTAGGGTTTAGGGTATAGGGTTTAGGGTTTAGGTTTAGGGTTTAGGGATGTCGGGTGTAATGTTGAGGGTTAACCAACCCCAGTAATAAGGACCCGACCTCACATGCCATGCTTCCGAGTGGGTTTGCTGAAGAGTTAGGGCTTCGGGTATAGGGTGTCTGGGGCTTAAGCTGGGGATATTGGTTATTACTGTGGGCATTATTACATTATCGTCTCGTGTAGGTATTTGCCCGAGCTATTTTTAGTTCGAGTATAAGGTTCCATACCAGGGGAAGAATTGCCCGTTTAGGGTCTGCGGAATAAGGCCCCTTGTATTGGACCCCGGCGCCCACCTTCACCGTCTGCACATGCTGCGCATGGGAGACGAGCAGAGGGTCGTGGTAGAAGGCTCGGTCCTCGAGGATTTTTGGGTTCAGGGCCCACTTTCATGTACCTTCTCAGGGTAGTCGACGATCTTTAAGCATGAGGCAAACATACACCCTCACCCAACAGGAACCCTAAACCCCAAACCCCAAACCCCCAAACCCTAAGCCCTAAACCCTAAACCAACAATTGGGAGCTTGGACATCAACAAAAACACATAGCAAGAGCCCTGGGAGCCTTGGGGTGAGAACCCTAAACCCGCAACCCGCAACCCTGAACCCGAAACCCTAAACCCTAAACCCTAACCCTACAGGGCGGGAGTTAAGCGTCACATGCTTGGCTCGGCATCTGCTTTCATACCAGAAAACGTGGCTCCGCAGGCGAAGTTCCGGGGCTTTGCGGTTGCCCTGTGAAACCGTCTTGGACATCTTCCTTAAATAGTGGTTTAGGGTTCAGGGCTTGGCGTTGGGGATCTTCCTTGAATGAAATCCTCTTGTACAAGCACAGACTGCAGAACCAACAACAAAAGGTTTCAGGAGCCCTCCTAGCGGTCCTTCAGACATTGGGAGGTTCAAAAGTGGAAGCTTCGCATTTCAAATGTGCTACTTTAACGGACCCTGGGGTTAGCTGACTATTTTGTAGCTTCCTCTACGGCTTTTGGGCTTTCACCCAAACTTCCCAAGCAATCGCCGAACGGAGTCCTTCTCAGAGGCTATCCACTGTGAAGGCTCCACGCTGACCTCTGTGAGTGAGATGCAGATGCGCGGACCTTGCGCGGCTGTGGGGCAGGGGGCACTTGAGGTGTCGATGTTTTTTGGGCATTTGGGTTGTAGAGGTGCCGGGAAGATCTCACTGAACTCTACCTAGGGGACCACATGAGCTGGGGGTCATACACCCTATGCTGCTACTAGGTAGGCCCTTGGGATTTGTCTTCCCTTATAGGGGGGCTTAAGAGGATCCCATTTAGGAATATCGTTCAAAGGGTTTAAAGGGCCATTCTAGACCGTAATGCCTATTCAGGTAACGGTCAAAGTTATGATCCCTTTTGGGGTACCCTAAATATTGGGTGCCGTACTATAATGGGGATCCAAACAGGACCATGATGTTGACAACCACCCTAATAATATGAACCAAAACCCTAAACCCTAAACCCTAAACCCTAAACCCTAAACCCTAAACCCTAAACCCTAAACCCTAAACCCTAAACCCTAAACCCTAAACCCTTTTGGGGTTGATTTGGTCCTCAAGGTACAATCCCTGAAGAAAAAATGCGCGGGCGGCCAGTGTAGGGGCGACTCCACCACCCCGAAGCCGTTTAGGGTTTAGGGTTTAGGGTTTAGGGTTTAGGGTTTAGGGTTTAGGGTTTAGGGTTTAGGGTTTAGGGTTTAGGGTTTAGGGTTTAGGGTTTAGGGTTTAGGAATTAGAGTTTTGGGTGTAGGGCGTAGGGTGTAGGATTAACACCAAATCCTGAAATTTGGGTTTGGGGCTTAGCTTATAAGAACAACAAAGAAGCAGGTTTTGGTTCTTCAGGTAGGAATTGAAAATGAAGTCAAGACTCCACGAAGCCTCAAAAGACAAATGGGTGGTTGTCAAAGTTTTGTTTGGTCCCTTTTTGGGTACCCAAAATATTAGGTTCCGTAGTATCATAGGGATCCAAAAAGGGACCATAATTTTGACAACCACCCAAATGTAAGGGGTAATCAGGGTTGCAGGTTTAGAGCTCAGACGCTCTACGCCCACTTCCCCTCTCCCCTGGCCCATGAAAGAGCCACGTCCTGGGGGCGAGGCTGTGCAAGCTGGCAGAAACCTCCGAGAACGCCTGAGGATTTCAGCGTTTCAGGCCCTAAGACTAAAACCTTAAGCCTTAAACCCACAGAGCCACCAAAAGCCCACGCGCTTCGCGCTTTGCCCTGTATCAACCCTGAACCCATCCAAACCCACAAACCCTAACCCCAAAACCCGAAACCCTAAAACCCTAACACCCTAAAACCCTAAAAACACTAAAACCCTAAAGCAACCCTAAAACCCTAAAAACCCTAAAAGCCCTAAAACCCGAAAACCCTTAAACCCTAAAAACCCTAAAAACCCTAAAAACCCTAAAACCCTAAAAACCCTAAAAACCCTAAAACCCTAAACCCTAAAACGCTAGGTCTGCTCTTAAGCTGTGGTGGAAGCGATGACCCCCAGGCAGCGTGGGAGAGATGTACTCGAGCCGACGCGCCAGGCCGGGTGCAGCATGGCGGTCGACGACCTTGCGGGCGTTGGTCTGGTCGTAGGCGAGGCAACACGACCAGCATCATCCTTGTGCTTAAGCAACCATTGTCGGGCAACGTGGGGCATGGCCTCCGCCCCGGCCAGCACGCCTACTGCGAGCTGATGTGGAAGCAGGTGTGAGCGGAGGTGCAGCAAGGCCTTTCCGACGAGACGTCGCAAAGGGTTTAGGGTTTAGGGTTTATGGTTTAGGGTTAGGGTTTAGGGTTTAAGGCTTGGATGTCTGGGTGTCTCGGGCTTTGGGGTTTAGGGTTTAGGGCGCGGAGGATTTAGCAGGTAAGCCTTACCAACCAGCCCTAGCCGCTGAATGCGCTGAAGCCCTGACCCTCAACCCCCAAAATCTTGCGCCCCCAACCCAACAACCATCAAACCCTAAAACATTCAAACCTCAAACCCGCGAAGCCTCAACCCCAGAACCCTCACACCCTAAACCCTCGAATCCTAAACCCTGAACCTGAAACCCTCACGCCCTAAACCCAAACCCTAAATCCTAAACCCGAAACCCTAACCCCTTAAACCCTCACACTCTAAGCCCTAAACCCTAAACCCGAAACCCTAACCCCTTAAACCCTAAATCCTAAACTCTAAAACCCTGAAGCCCTCGGGACCGCCGTGGCTGCAGTCCTGAGGGCTGCTTAGGGTTTGGGGTTTAGGGTTTGGGGTTTAGGGTTTGGGGTTTAGGGTTTAGGGTTTGGGGTTTAGGGTTTAGGGTTTGGGGTTTAGGGTTTAGGGTTTGGGGTTTGGGGTTTAGGGTTTGGGGTTTAGGGTTTAGGGTTTGGGTTTAGGGTTTGGGGTTTAGGGTGTAGGGTTTGGGGTTTGGGGTTTAGGGTTTGGGGTTTAGGGTTTGGGGTTTGGGACCCTTGTTCAGAAGCCAGCCCAAGCCCAGGAGCCCGACACGTCGGAAGCGGTCGGCTACCTGCTCGCCGTAGCTGCAAAGGAGGTTGTTTAGGGTTTAGGGTTTAGGGTTTAGGGTTTAGGGTTTAGGGTTTAGGGTTTAGGGTTTAGGTTTGGGGCCTTGGTAGGGCTTTCGGGTCAGACAGTATGGACCCTGCAAACCCGATGAGCACTACAAGCCACCATAAGCCTTACACTACTTACATATGGCCACTGGGTTACTATAAACAAAGGGTTTAGGGTTTAGGGTTTAGGGTTTAGGGTTTAGGATTGGGTTACTTTTGGGGGTTTGTTAGGGACTGACAGGAGTTCTACATTGCCAACTTGGGGCTCATAGGCTTGGGGTTTATGGCTCAAGAACTTAAGCCCGATCTCTGTCTTGCTCTCTGTCTTGCGGGGTACCCACCTTTCTTTCTACCGCAGCCCCTAAACACTAAGCCTTTAGCCCGAAACGCGAACATTACCCTAAACCCTGAACCCCAAACCCTAAACCCTAAATCCTAAACCCTAGACATTAAACATTACAAGAAAGTGGCTCAACAAGTTAGGTCTCAAGCCCTAAATCCTAAACCCTACACCCTAAACCAGTACTTGAACACCCAAATTGGGAATCGCACACCCCCGCCTCCTCATCCCCTATTTGAGGTGTAAGAGCCGAAAGCCTCTCGAGCTTCATTCACGAACCTAAGCCCTCACCCCCCTTTGGAAAAGCTAAGCCCTTAAACCCAAACCCTAGAACCCTAAACCTCACACCCTAAACCCCAAACCCCCAAAGCCTTACACCCTTGAACCCTCACCCCGAAATTTCAGAGGCCTAATCTAAACCCGAAAACCCTAAACCCTAATTCAACCGTAAACCGTAAACCGTAAACCCTAAACCCTGAACCCTGAACTCTATACTCTAAACCCTAAACCCTAAACCCTAAACCCTAAACCCTAAACCGCCTGACTTCTGGATTGGCTGCCGTAGGCGGACCAGGGGTCCAACAGCAGCCAGGTGTAGTAAATGCAGGGCCCGCAGATGTCTAACCTAAGAAGGGGTTAGGGTTTGGGGTTTGGGGTTTGGGGTTTGGGGCTTGGGTTGGGGATGTTGTGGATTTCGTTCTTTCTTTTTTGTTTCTTTCTTTCCTCTCAGGAGTAACCTTGCCCTTTTCGGTTTTGAGAGGATCATAAGGGAACCCCAAACCCCCTACAAAAACGAAATAACGACCTACGTATTCCGGGTCCTGGTAGCCCTGAACCCTAAGCCCTAAGCCCTAAATCTTCAAAAACGGACTAAGAGCCCTAAATCCTCAAAAAAAAAAACTGAAAGAGCTCTAAACTCCAAACCCCAAACCCCAAACCCCAAACCCTAAACCCTAAACCCTAAACCCTAAACCCTAAACCCTAAACCCTAAACCCTAAACCCTAAACCCTAACCCTAAACCCTAAACCCTAAACCCTAAACCCTAAACCCTAAACCCTAAACCCTAAACCCTAAACCCTAAACCCTAGGGGCACCCGGGACTTTGGGCGCACGTCTCGCCTGAGCCCCCCCGCATCTCGCGTATGGGCACCGAGATCTGTCCGATGGCACGATCCTGCACTCGGAGGGTTTGGGGTTTAGGGTTTAGGGGTTTAGGTTTCAGGGTTTAGGGTCTAGGGCCCTGCTCACCTACCCAATAGTAGCCTAGGAAGAAAGAATGGTGCCCTTTTGGTTTACTTATGAGGGAACCTAAACTAAGTACTCTGGGTCCGAGCAACATAACAGCCAGTTTCGGGTTTGGGGGGTTTAGGGCTTAGGGCTTCAGAGTTTTGGAGTTCTAGGGTAAACTGTGCATGGTTTAGCCTTCGGGTTTAGAGATTTGGGGTTTAGAGGTCGGAAGCTGAGAGCAGACGGCTCTGACTCCGCTGTGGCACGTGTGTGTGCCATGTCCTTAACCGTACAACGTAATGAAGCCCTGAAGCAGTCCCAGTAATTAACCCTACAACCCTGTACCCCGTAACCCTATAGCCCCTGAACACCAACCCTAAACCCTATAAACCCTATAAACCCTATAAACCCTATAAACCCTATAAACCCTACAAACCCTATAAACCCTATAAACCCTATAAACCCTATAAACCCTATAAACCCGATAAACCCTAAAAACCCTAAAAACCCTAAAAACCCTAAAAACCCGAAAAACCCTAAAAACCCTAAAAACCCTAAACACCCTAAAAACCCTAAAAAACCTAAAAACCCTAAACCCTAAACCCTAAACCCTAAACCCTGAACCCCAAACCCCAGCATAGCCCCCTTACTCAGAACTGGCTTTCTGGCCTCGGCAGAGTTCCCACCACGCGAGTGCAAGAAGACTCCTGCCGGCCAGGTGGTGATGAGAGCACCCCGGCCCAAAGAAATTGGTGAGAGAGAGAGAGAGACAGTCAAACAGACACGAGCAATGCCAACACTCGAAGTGGCAGGCGGTCAGGCTTCGCTTGATAGGTGAGTGACAGCGCCGAGTTGGGTGAAAACAATCGGCTGAGGCACGTAGAATCAAGTCGCCGAAATCCAGAGAGAGCGAGAAAGAGAGAGAGAGAGAGAGAGAGAGAGAGCGAGAAGTGAGCGAGAGAGAGAGAGAGAAAGAGAGAGAGCAAGAGCGAGAAGAGAAACAAGTAATCGCGATTGATGCTTGCAACCTCCCCAGTTCTATCTACCCACGAGCCTCCGAGTAGTCTAAGGGCCCAGGGGGTTACAGGGGATGACCCCCACCCACTGGTTCAGCATTTCAAGGCCTAGGGTTTAGGGTTTCGGGTTTAGGGATCAGGGACGCTCGGATCACCGAAATCAAGCTGAGTCCAACTTGGTTCTCAGTAGGCAACTCGGCAACGAGGTGCCCTAGCTAACCCCTTCAACAAAGGTAGCATGGGGGGGATAGATGGCACCTTTAAGACTCTGTGTGTTGTTGCCCCTGAGGCGTATAGACCTGTAACACGGGGACGGGGGTTTAGGGTTTAGGGTTTAGGGTTTAGGGTTTAGGGTTTAGGGTTTAGGGTTTAGGGTTTAGGGTTGGTTTAGGGCCACTTTGTCATCAACTTTGGGACTAAGCCCCCAAAGCCCGAAACCAACACCTGAACCCAGAGCCTGGAAAGAGACCCCTTCCTTAAGAGAAAAGCTCAGAACCGCGCGAATGGACACGATGCTCTCCATTCCAACCTAGCTAACGTAGGGGCAGGTTAAAAGCACAGTTCCGTTCGCGAATAAGGGCTTTTGCTTAACGCTGAGCCCGCAACCTTATGTCCCCCTGCCATCTCCACTAGTAACTTCATGGGCATTGCAATCGTCCCATTTTGGCTGTTACCTTCACACCTAAGCTTACGATGCCCAGTTCCAGGAGCTAGCGAAATGACAACATGATACCTTAGCTGCCCAAGAGTCTGTCCACGAAGAGCACCCATTTTTCCGCCCTCGAGGAGCAAGCATGACGCAACCGTGTCTTGGAGCTAGTGCTACGACCAGGATGTGACGGTTCGTGGGCTTAGTGTCATCAGCTATGACTCCTGGACTCCTAGCCCAACAATCTCTAGACTTGGAGATGAAGACGCCACAACACCCCTCGACAAGTAAGCTACCACGGCTTCCTTCAGCTTGCTTGGGAGCTTCGTGGGGTTCACAGTTCAGGGACTCACTGTTGTAGGAATAGGGGGGGGTGCTTTGATGTAAGGCCCAAACAAACTGCGCTGTGTTTAGAGCAGCCGCCCCAAGGCCAAAACTAGGTAACTATGTCAAACTAAACCCTACACAAGCCCCAAACTCTAAACCCTAAACCCTTAACCCCAAACCCTAAACCCCTAAACCCTCACACCATAAAACCCTAAACCCCCAAACCCTAAACACCTACACCCCTAAACCCCCAAACCCCTAAACCCAAAACCCCTATACCCTAAATCCCCAAACCCCTAAACCCCTAAACCGAACCCCGAAACCCCGAAACCCCGAAACCCCGAAACCCCGAAACCCCGAAACCCCGAAACCCCGAAACCCCGAAACCCCGAAACCCCGAAACCCCGAAACCCCGAAACCCCGAACCCCTAAATTCCTAAACCCTAAACCCTAAACCCTAAACCCTAAGCCCTAAACCCTAAGCCTAAACCCTAAACCCTAAACCCTGAACCCTGAACCCTGAACCCTAAAACAGACCCCAGACAAAAGCTAAGGCCA